>VWZL01002061.1:44657-97945 GCA_013396915.1 Stercorarius parasiticus | reverse complement strand
GTCTGTTGTTCATTATTCATATGTCTATTATTCGACAACATGTATCCTGAATTCAGCTGACAAATCTAATCTTTAAAAAATTATGCCTGTTCACATTACTTAATACATAAATATTTCCTTACTCTCTTTTGATAGTTCAAAGTTAAGACAATCTTATTCTCTCTTTCAAATGATGATCCTACCATTACAATTTGAATAAAATAATACAAATTAAGTTCCCATATAAAAGTATAAGGGTGTACTATAATACTTTCATAGTACCTTTCATAAAACTTAAAATAATTTACATTAAGGATAAGAAATTAAACTGTTCAATTTAAGGTATTCTTAGGTAAAATATTTCAATTCTACCCTTGCTTTTATTAATCACCGGTCTTCAGAACAAAAAAAAATAAAATAAAACACTGCTCAGCAGTAAATAAAACTTGGGTGTGTTATCAACACTTTTCATCAAAATCCAAAGCATAGCATCATACAAACAGATATGAAGAAAATTAACTCCATCCCAGCTGAAACCAATCCATACAGCCAGGAAAACTGGGAATGTGAAAAATACAAATTTGAAGAAGTATTTTCTAGTCAACCTCTTTACAGAACTGCATAAAATACAGCTACAGTGGTATGTTTCTAATGCTTAAGTGGAAAAAATGAATTAAAAAGAGACTGTTCTCTATATCCAAATACCAAAGGAAAAAAAAAAGATTATTTTATGGACTTCAGAATTTGAATGGATGTTGGAAATAAGTATTCCCATCAATTTAGTGGCATTCTCCAGAATCTCTTAACAGCACACGTTAATCAAAGGTAATAACAATATGATCAAATAAACAAGGGAATCTGAATGTAAATGAGTTCCTTCCTAGGAAGAACCATAAGCGAAACACAGGTATATGAGGTTTAATTTACTTTTCCTTTAAGGAAGAAGTTTTCCCCTTCTATTTTTACTAGTATGCTACATAGTTTTATTGTCATCACATGCCAGCACGTTAAATGTTTCATTTTGCAATAACATTGCATACATAGACGTGTTTTAGATCACTAGCTTTTCCCAGATTTACATTGATAATGTGTAGTATTAGTGAACAACAACAACACAAGAAGACAGACTGGAATAAGCAAGACTGCTGTGAGCGAAGTAATGATCACAGTCTCTACATCATCCTCTAGGCCCTGTTCTTGTAGCATTATACGTTGATGACATCTTTATTGCCTTTATTCTCTGGATATTCCTGCACTTTGGGCAATGTAGATGGGGACCAGAGTACACATCATCTATATGATTATGCAAGTTATGCTATCACTTGAATGCTCACCACAGTGGAACAAACTGGTAGATCAATAGACATTGGTGGCGGCCTCACAGAAAGGACACTTGAAGCCTAAATTTCTGAAATTCCAGCTTAGGCCTTACTATCCCAGAACTTTTATTCTCACAGGTACACTTTCACTGTTCAGGTGCCTGTTTTCATTAAAATGTCACATACAATTTACTCAGCTGGGTTACTAGGCCGTAACGGGACAACAGTGGCATTCGTGTCTGATTTAGATGAACTTTGACCACATGTGACATGGACACTGAAAATGCTTTTGGTTGACTGGACACCAGGTGATAAGACCAAATGCAAAAACCCAAAACAATGGACAACAAAAGCAAATGCAAAGTCTTGCATCTGGGACAGAATAACAAGCTGGGACCTACTTCTTTGAAAGCATTTTTTTAGAAAACACCTCAGGTTCTTCGTGGATAACAACTTTAGCATGAGTCAGGACAATATCCTTGCATAAAAGAAGGCCAGCAGATTCCTGGGATGGATTAGGAAAAGCGTTAATAATGAACTTGAGGGAGCTGATTATTCCCCTTTACTCCACTCTTGTGAGATCCCACCTGGAGTACTGCATCCAACTCTGGAGTCCTCAACATAAGAAAGACATGGACCTGCTAAACTGGGTCCAGAAGAGGGCCATGAAGATGATCAGAGGGCTTGAGCACCTCTCCTGTGAAGACAGGCTGAGAGAGTTGGGGTTGTTCAGCCTGGAGAAGAGAAGGCTCCAAGGAGACCTTACAGTGGCCTTCCAGTACCTAAAGGGGGCCTACAGGAAAGATGGGGAGGGACTCTTTATCAGGGAGTGTAGTGACAGGATGAGGGGTAATGGTTTTAAACTGAAAGAGAGTAGATTTAGATTAGATATTAGGAAGAAATTCTTTACTGTGAGGGTGGTGAGGCACTGGAACAGGTTGCCCGGAGAAGTTGTGTATTCCCACTCCCTGGAAATGTTAAACACCAGGTTGGATGGGGCTTTAAGCAACCTGGTCTAGTGGAAGGTGTCCCTGGCTGTGGCAGGGCGTTTGGAACTAGATGATCTTTGAGGTCCCTTCCAATATCAACTATTCTATAGCTCTATGATTCTATGGTAAAAGTGAAACTATCCATCGTGACAGGAATAAAAAAGCGTTTTTAATTTTTGGTTACCATACATGTAAGCAATTAGGGCAGTTGTGTCTACCACACCTTCTGTACCCTCTTTCAAAGGGAGTATGCAGAAATGGCGGGTATCCAAGATTGGACTAAATGGGATTGGAAAAATGTATATCAACGGCAAATGTCATAGGGTAAATAATAAATGCAAGAGATTGTCAACACCTGCCTCTCTTATTTGGTCCTCCCATTCCTTTTTCCTCTTCATAATCTAACTAAATCATATCTACCAGTCTTTTGCACAGACATGATAACTCTGACTGTGTGTTCCCTGATTCGCTTTGTCTTTTTTGACCTTTTCTACACAGTGGCATGTGCCTGAGAATGCTGTCTCAGCAGGAAAAGACAGCTTTCTTACAGGACCAAGCAGTTAGCTGGGGAAAAGTGTATTTGTAAAATGGCTGCAGCATACGAAGCAGGAGAAAGCAAGAGGGAGAATGAGGAAAGCTTTGTTTGCTCTGCAGTTCTGTAGGACATGGCATGAAAATGCTGATGTCTGTCTGTCCCCTCTCTGGGGGGACTAAAACAACTTTGTAATGGATAAGGAGGCAGTTCCAGCTAAATGGGCCCTGAAGATCAGAAAGTAAGTTTTTTCCACTCTTGCCAAAGAATGCCAAGCTTCTCCCTTGATGAAGCAACAGCTTCTGTCCTCTTTCCCTTCCCTTTCCCTTACAGTTCTTGTGAGAAATGATCCATTGTTTATGTGCCTCAGCTTCTGGCTGAAGTGCCCTATGAAGAGAAGACCATAGACTATTTCCTAGCCTCTAATAGCTCACAGGTTCTGCTCCAAAGTAATTTAAAAAAAGAATATTTACTCCCTCCCACCCTGCACAAGAGAAATCTGCACCTTTTCTTCCCAGTGCAAGATAGTTTTTCTGAGACACGCTGCCAGCTCATGAAGTGCCAGGAAAGCCTTGCAGTCCGTGATCCCTTCTGTACCACTCCACAAAACACACGTACTAAGAAGGCACAGGGTAATGGACAACAGTGAAAAATCTGCATTTATATTAGAAATATGTCACAAACGTGTAAGAAAAACAAAACTTCATTTACTTAGAAAGCCAAAATCACCTATAACTTAGTGAGAAAAACATGTTGTAGATAAAGGGCCTAAAATTTTTGTGACAAGGGAAGAGAGAGGATGAGATTTCAGGGGGCGCCAAATAATCCAGCAACAGAAACAGCAGTGATTGGGCAAACAGGAACCCTGAAGGAACAGCAATAAAAAGACTTGCCAACATCGCCTTATTTTTGTTTCCCTCAGGACAGAGGGTGTATGGGATGGCTCCAGCCAGTAGAATGAAGTTCTGAAGTGAATAAACTACCAGTTACTGTGAAGTTGTATGAATGCCCAGGCTACCAGTGTGCTGCTGGAGACTTTGTTTTTTGTGAACCTCCAGACCTCAGCATCAAGATAAGGCAGAATTGCAGAGGTAGGTGCTCACTTGATATGTGTGTCAGGTGAAAACTGGTGTCAAATTGAGATGAAAAAAAGAAAAATTGTGTTCAAATATTAATGTTAATTCTTCTCTTTGTTTTTGTGGTCTTCCCTGAATGAAGAGTGAACTAAGAATTTCCTACTTTTTCAACAACCCAAGTGTACTGAATGAGACCTTGAGCACAGCTGTTTTGTCAGTATTTGTCATGATTCTCCTTCATGATATGCTACTGATGGTATTCATCATAAAATCATTGAATAATTTAGGTTGTAAGGGACCTCCAGAGGTCTTATAGTCATCACCTTCCTGCAGTCCTGAGCCAATACCTTTGTTCAAATTCCCTGCAAAATTTCCCTATAACTCCAGACTAAAACACTAGCGCTCAGAGTCTACTGGTATCAATATGTTTATTTGAGGAGATCAGTTTCTCAAAGTTTTGTAGGAAGCTACAATAATGTTTCAAAGCTGAAGAGCATCTGTATATTTTACTGCCTCACCCTTGTGTTGATCTTATTGAGCTATTGACACTACGCCAGAATTCTAAGAGCTTATTTGAGTACTCTTTTTGATTAATGCTATAACCGCTATTCTTCGATCTTGCAAAGCAAGATATTAAAAGGAAAGGTTAAAGCTCGTTTTTGCCTGAGACAAAAAGTATGAACATAGAGAGATGTCACTGGTTATCATTTTTAAAAGAGCAACACAGAGGATGATGAACAAAATTCCATGTTCATGACCTAACATTGTATTGTGTATTAGATTGAGTGAGTACCAGTTGGGATAACCTCAGTAGGCAGTTAAACACCACACAGCTGCTTGCTCACTCCAGCCCAGTGGGATGGGAGAGAGAATCAGAAAGGTAAAAGTGAGAAAACTCGTGAGTTGAGATAAAAACAATTTAATAGGTAAAGCAAAAGCTGCGTGAGCAAGCAAACTAAACCAAGTAATTAATTCCCTTCTTCCTGCTGGCAGGCAGGCATTCAGCCATCTAAAGGAAAGCAGGGCTCCATCCTGCATTACGATTACTTGGGAAGACAAATGATGTAACTCCAAACGTCCCCCCTTCCTCCATCTTCCCCCAGATTTTTATTGCTGAGCATGACGTTATATGGTATGGAATATTCCTTTAGTCAGTTGGGGTCAGCTGTTCCAGCTGTGTCCCCTCCCACCCTACTAACTGGTGAGGAAGAGTGAAGAGTAGAAAAGGCCTCAACGCTGTGTAAGGACTACTCTGCAATAGCTAAAACACTGGTGTGTTATAGACACTCTTTTTATCACAAATCCAAAACGCATCACTATCCAAGCTACCATGAAGAAAATGAACTCTATCAGCCTAAACCAATACACTACCTCAGACATAAATGTCTACTATGCAGCTGTCTACACCTGGTGAAAAATCCTTCTTGTGTTTGAATGCATTTCCAACTTTATTTCTTCACTGCAAAGCTTTTGTTTTTACAAGTTCTTCCTACTCTTACACTGTTTAAAACTTTTTTTTTTAAATCAGTTTGCTACCTCTACGTTGTAGAATGTCACTACGCATTTTTTTCTGCACCACTCTATGGGTACTCCTTAGAACTTAAAGTATTTTGTTTGTTTGTTTTCTCTAGCTGTAATTATTCTTGGACAAAGTATACACAAGTACTGTCATCAGTAAGTTACTCCCTTTTTTGTTGTGTTTTTTCATGTTGTCTTAGTTTCTTCAAAATAAAATAATTTTCTGGAAATAGTTGAGTTATGACGAAGGATGCATTTTCTGCATCAAGGTATACCACTACTGTCCTACAGATTGTTTATATTCAGCTATCTTGATTCAGATGAGAAATGATACAGATGAGAAAATGATACAGAAATAAATTGAGTAGCATTGATGAATGATTGAAGACAGGAAATATATAAGCTTCTCTCTTGTGTATGAGCAGCACGTGACATTGCTGATCATGAGACATCATTAACCTGATATGCAAGAGACAGAGATATTGGAAAAATATATCAGTCTCCATTTTCCTGGATTTTTCGTGACTGAAATCACAGGAGACATTTTTACTACAGGAACTTCTTCCTTGTAAGACTTCTTAAAAATCTGTTTTTTCTGTAGACAAAGTGAAATTTCATGTGTCTTTAGAATGTAAAACTTCTATGAAGTTTCATCATGATGAAATAAGCAGTGTAGGTTTCCATACTTAATTCAAGTGAAAATGAATTGCACTAGGGAACAGTGAAAATAGCTTACAGTTCTGGTACAGTTTCCTTTATCAGAAAGCCTCACACAATACATTTTACCTGCAATTTGAGTACATTTCTGAATTCCATACTAGTACATAAAATGACGTAACACAGCAACATCATTATAAATATTTTATATAGTATGACTGGTTAAACAGATTCAGATGCATCCCAATGCGTGATGACTAGCATTTGTCATAGTTACCTCTTTATGTCCTTAGTCTTCTGGAAAATTTAATTCATTTGCTATGCTACTACGCATAACCTGACAACCATGAATATAACAGGCACTTGTTCTTCACCTGCAACAGTCAGAACACGTTAAAGTGTTCACAATGCACATTCAGTTGTACTGAGCAGCAAGCACTGAGGCCATGTTGATGTCAAATAGGAGCTTGAGGTCATGTGAGACAGGTAACTGGCATTAGTGCTTAATGGACATCCATTTCCACAGAAGCTAAGGATCAGTACAGAACTACAACATTTCTGAGCCTGAGTATGTGCATGATTTGACTTTGCTTTCTCTAACAGGGTAAAACACAGCTGATAGATATATTACAAAAACTAAACCCAAACATACAAATAGGTCAAGCCAAGTCCTCAATTACTATACAAACATACCCCTAGCAAAAGAGTATGAAAAAAAAGAAAAAAATCACCAATCCACTGACTGTACTTTCAGATCATTGTGGTTTTAGGTATTTTTTTAATGTGAACGCTACACAGATATTCTTAAATTTTGGAAAGAACAAAGAACCAACAGTAGAAACAAAACTGTATTCACTTAGAAAGGGCAAAAGTTGAAGCAAGTATTTTCTACATAAGAAAAACCAAAAGAGACAGAATGAAGGGAGCAGATGGGGAAAAGCACCTATCCTGGGTATACAGAGTGCATTCACCAAGTTCCAGGACTAGAGTAAGGTCCTACATCGTCATGGAGATTCCACAATTTTAAAATCTTATTGAGTCCCTTCTCCAACTACAAAAAAATTAGAAGACAGCAGGGATACAGTCATGCACATTGTTCTTTCTTTCAAGTACTTAAACACAATTTAGACTAAAGAACACCCAAACTGTAAGTATAAGCCTATTGTTGTGTCATAACAAATCCTCAATGTGGACAATATTTATTCAGAAACACCTTGTGACCCTGCCTCAATGTAGATCAATGATTATATTATTTGTAAATGTGAATTGTAGCTTTTTCCATAAATGTACTCATGTAACTCCAAATGTTGTTACTGTCCTCAGTTGGAATACAAGTGAAGGAAACATCTCTTTCCTCTCTGAAAGTGACACGACTCTTTTTTTTTTGCATTTTCTAATTAGAATGCATGCTGCCCGCTCCTCTTGTCACAGGAAATTTTTACTTAGGTGTTGTTTAATGAACAGCACGTTAAAATTCCATTGTGATGCTGTATTAGGTGCAGGTGCAAAGGTTTTAGCAGCAGGGAGCTGCAGGGGCAGCCTCTGTGAGGAGAGGCTGGGACTGCCCCATGCGGGACACGGACAGTTCCAGCCGACTCCAACTGACCCACTGTAGGGAACGGCTGAGCCCAACAGCCAAGGTGGTGGCACCTCAGGAAAAACATATTTAAGAAAGAGTAAAACATCCAAAAAAAGGAGGAGGAAGATTTCTGTTCTTTTTTAATTTTATGAGAGATAGTAATATTTCTAGGCAGAGAAAACACAGATGTAATACAAACATGGGTTGGATGTAATGATAAAATTACTGCAATTACGAGCCTGGATTTATGCTTCTGCTTTGAGAACAAAGAAATAGTTACACAAATAATCACTCAACTGGAATACACTAAGTCTTAAATCTCTGTTGTGCTTCAGCTGGTTTACCAATCAAACTGACCCCTTATTTCCACTCTATATAGCGGGTGATTGGATACTTAACTCCCATATAGTTATCCATATTGCCCACACTTAACTTAAGGTGTCTAAATCTGGAACTGAATCCAAGTGGCACTTACCAAACATAGGCTTACTCCAAGGTTTTAAAATAAACTTAATTACAGGACGTAAGGGATTTCTATACAGAAAAAGAAAAATAGTAAATGCAGAAGCTGATCCATAGCCTACTGAATTTATGCACGAAAGAGGACAAATAGACATACATAGAATGACACAGAAATATCTGTGTAAACATACATATTTCCAGGCAAAGCCAAAAAGGTATGTTAGTTGTCCTTAAGGGGAAAAAACGAAAAAAAATAAAGCCAAAAACATAGCTGGGTAATCTTTATCAATTATTTTCTCTTCCCTTTTAATATTCAGTAAAATCACACATTTTAACAACTTTTTTCTAGTAACTTGGGTTTATCTTTTTTGGTTTTTTATGAAGGTGATAACTGAGTAAATTTCAAAGTCTGAGTACTCCCTCAAGAGAGGAGAAGACAATACAATACCCCCATCAGTATCAGAAGAATATCTTCCTGTTCATTTTGAAGCTAAAGTTTAAACTTTTCAGCATACTCAAGACTTTTATAATCACAATTGAATGCAGCTTGTAATGAATTCTGAAAGAAAGAGATCAACCATTTTTATTAACCTAGAATACTGTAGCTTGACTACAAAAAGAGGAGGGAATGATGGAAGATTCTACAATATTTTAATGACTCAGAAAATTGTGGTTGTAGACTGACATATCTATAATTAAGAAAACTAACTCCTCTAATTCAAGGCAGACATTACAGGAAAATTCCATTAGCAGCCTACAAAAGAATGCAATATTTATGTGCTCACACATAAAGAAAGAAAACAATTTGACAAATCATATTTGTGTTTTGGCTTGTGTTCTGTTCTGAGAATGAAATACAGGTCATAAAGAAGAAAATCCTAAACCAAGTCCCGTCTTGAGGAAGTTTCTGTTTTGTCTATTTGTTCCTTGTTCAGTTAAACCACAAATAGTTATTTCGAAATTATCACTTTCCTCGGCAGAGTCTGAGAACGGCCCTCTTTACCTTCTGAATCTTCTTTTAGTCAAGCTGAAAAGCTTGCCTTTTTCAAACTATTTATCTCTGAAGCCCGCAACCTCTCCCCTGAAAACTGTTCATCCTCTCTTCTGTCCCTTCTCTCTTCCATCAAGGTGAGGAAGTTGGTGTGGGAAGGCGTTAAAGAATCATAATCCCTTTCAGTATGCAAGGCTTATTTTACCTAACTCTAGCCGTCTCAGACTTAAGTTTGAGCTTCTGTTTTTATTTTCCTCATATAATTAATAAGGAGAAATAGGCACCTAAAAGATTGACTGATGTATCAACTGTTTAAAGCACCTCTTGCAAAGTCAGATGAACCAGTTTTGGAGGTATCAGTTTTTCTATATTGACCTTAAAAGGAGTTTAAAATGTAGTAGCTTTAGATTTCCAATTTAATATGTAAGATTTCCATTAGCTGATTTAGATGTGTTAAGTCATAATTTTGACTTCAGCTCTTAGTTGGTAGAAAATCAGTAGGATGTTGTTGAGCCATAGGATTAAAAAAATAAAATTGCTCATTGGCACATCAAGAGAAGCAGTTTAGTCATGGACAAGTTTTATTTTCTATTGCATTTGAATTCATGAGATCATCAAGTTGAAAAGTTATAAAGTCATTAACTCTGGAAAATATCTGAGTCTGCAGTTTGGTTTTGTTTTTGGGTTTTGGTTCGGTTGGTTTTTTTTCATAAACAAGGATACTCAGATAATATTAATGAATGATAAAACAAAAGAAGAAATCATGATACGTATTTGCTCCTATAGGACAATGAGAAAAAAACAATGCTTGGTTCATCTAAGAATTTTTTGCAGTAAGGAAAATGCTGGCTTAGAGAGAACTTCAGCATTGGGCTATCTCAGTTGTTTTTTGAAACAACATTTTGCCATGAGACTTGCTATGAACAAAAAGACAAAGGAATAAAGCAGATTCAGTTCACGCATATTTTGCCATAGTATGGATATTGGGGTAGGATTCATCTTACTAAATGTACATGTCTATTGCTGACATCTGAGCTTGTTACTTTAGGATAGGTATACAGGAACGGGAGAAAGTCACTTCTCAAAATGCAACTCACGTCATCCTGATGAAGATGAAGAAGACAACATCGTAGGTTTCTTCTTTCAAACAAACGTCCTAGGCAGATATTATCATGAGCCATCTGATGCCTCTATCTTACTTTTAGACTCAATGGAATTGTTTTGAGTTATTCTATGGGAAGTTGCTGACTTTTGTCAACAGTGTATTAACTAGTGATCAAAATCTCTAATATGCGTCAGATATTTACAGAGAGTGACTAAATATTTATGGAAGAAGAAAATATAAATTACTATTATTTTAGAGGTGACTTCTTGACTCTAAGACAATACAAGTTATATGCTTTTCATGCATCTATGGGAAGTGCTGTATTGTAAACTGGAACTTCCAAAATCATATCCTTTCTCTGATAGCAACCTGCTATCAACTGCATTATGTTAATACTTTTAGAAAATAAAAGAAATGTAAGTCTGTATATAATGTCCTCACTTTACAGTTCTATTACAAAACCATAGAAGGTCAAATTCTTGCTGGGCCCATGCACTGATCTCCATTTGGAGGCCTTTTTTCTGTTTAGCAATGCATTTTATGAGGTTTAATGTTTCAAAAAAGCTTTTCAGGTTTAATAACTTGGATACATATTCTAATCAAGTGCAACCTGATATTTTATAAAATCCCCTTTCTATTTTTCTGAAGACTGACATTTACAAAACCTCTAATAAACATCCTTAACCACATTTTGCAACAAAGTCAGCTCTCCAGATGTAGCTGAGGCTATTAAGTCATGTTCTCATTTGGATATAATGATTGCCATGACTTAGTGTCATCAGTATTTTCCATGAATTCTTTTATTTTAAGAGATTAGACATTTGACTTTATACTTTCATTTTATGGGTCTTGGTTACCTAGGCATGAGACTGCCTTTCCTCAGTCTTTGTAATAATAAATTATCCAATGAATCCATGGTGTTTACCAACAATAGGAAAAAAATTATTTGGAAATAACATATGCGATACCAAGATATAACCCCCCCCAAATAAGTTATATTACCTTGATATTAAGATGAACTGTTCTTCCGATATAATTCAGATGATCAGCAAGTACTCCTTAAAGCAGATTTTTTTCTCACAATCTGTTTCATAGTTTGTGGAATTGTAAAGATTTATATACTAAAAATAAAACTGGATTATGACCATAATTTATTATATTGCTCTTCCTTTCAAACTATTTCTTGCAATAAGTCAATCTTCTATGAACACATTACTAAACTAAATTTCAGTGGGTTCCTCTTGTAAACAAAGACTTCAAAAGTTGCCTTTTAATCTGCTTAAGATATTCAGTGATTATTAATTAATTGAGTCCTGTCTTAATAGAATCATAGAATCACAGAATCATAGACTCATGGAATGGTTTGGGTTGGAAGGGACCTTAAAGATAATTTAGTTCCAACCACCCTACGAGGGGCAGGGGCACCTTCCACTACATCAGGTTACTCAAAGCCTCATCCAACCTGGCCTTGAACACTTGCAGGGATGGGGCATCCACAATTTCTCTAGGCAACCTATTCTAGTGTGTCACCACCCACACACTAAAGAATTTCTTCCTAATACTTAATCTAAATCTACACTCTTTCAGTGCAAAACCATTATCCCTCATTCTATCGCTACACTCCCAGATAGAGTCCCTCCTCATGTTTCTTATAAGCCCCCTTTTGTACTGGAAGGCTGCTATAAGGTCTCCTCAGAGCATTCTCTTTTCTAGGCTCAACAACCCCAACTCTCTCGGCCTGTTTTCACAGCAGAGGTGCTCCAGCCCTCTGATCATCTTTGTGGCCCTCCTCTGGACCCAGTTGAGCAGGTCTATGTCCTTTTTATTTTGGGGGCTCCAGAGCTGCACGCAGTACTCCACGTGGGGTCTCACCAGAGCAGAGTAGAGGGGCAGAAGCACCTCCCTCGACCTGCTGGCCATGCTTCTTTTAATGAGACCCAGGATGTGTCTGGTTTTCTGGGCTTCAAGTGCACATTGCTGGCTCATGTTGAACTTCTCATGCACCAATACCCCACCTCCTTCTCCTTAGGGCTGCTCTCAAGCCATTCTATGCCTAGCCTGTATTTGTGTTTGGGATTGCTTTGACCCATGCGCAGGACCTTATACTTGATGTTGTTGAGCTTCATGACGTTCACACAGGCACACATCTTAAGCCTGTCCTGGATGGCATCCCTTCCCTCCAGACTATCAACCACATCACCCAGCTTGGTTCATCGTCAAACTTGACATCTAAAAATTCTTTAGTAGAGAAAAGGACAGAGAAATCCCCAAAAAAGGACAAACGTGCTGATACTTTTTTCCATGTGGAGGAAGGGAGAAAATTCACGATCATCCATCCATCCATCCATCCATCCATCCATCCACCCACCCAAAAATTCCTTCAGAGTGTAGTTCTTCAGTTTGCAAACACTTATATGATCTATAATATTAGCAGACATTGCCTAAACATTGCGGAGTTGCATCTTCACTGCTACTGTGCTAGTAGTAGATATGTAAATATATGAGTATTAGTCAGAGCTGTGCTCCCCTAAAAAATGTTTACTGAAGCAAGAGATTCTCTTTTTTAATAAAAGCAGAAATTTAAGTATAAACAATTTGTGTGTGTGTGTGTGAAATAAAGTATTCAAAGCTGTTAACTTCTGTAGATATTACTCAGAAAGTAAGGCTTTATATTCTATGAAATCTTTATGTTGAAGCATTATTCTAACTGAGATGAAAATGCTTTTCTTCATGGCTATATTTTTACTACCCAAAAAGTATCTAATTTTAGATTGAATCATGTAACATTAAGCAAATTTGTAGCCTTTATTATCCAGTGATTTGTAAAACCACTTGGACACTGAGGATTAAACATTCACTAGGACTCCATGTGACACCTACATTCCAGTAAGCAGCTGGATTTTATTACGTGGGTTTTCATTTCTGTGCTTCAAATATAAGGAATGTTACTTTTTCATACTTCAGTGGTTTTCAAGACATGGCTCTGAAATGTAAGATAATGTCTTTTTTTTTCTAATACTTTTTTTAATAGTTTAAAAATTTGCATTTAAGGAGGGAAAAAAGTGGTCAAGCAGTTTTAGCATACAAGATTTTAAAGAAAATGATATCAAGACAGTATACATTAAATGTTTCTGCTAACTGGCTATAATTCAACGTGATTTTTTTTTTTTTACAGAATAGTTTCACAGAAGCCATATAGTATGTATGTCATCACTTTATTCACCAGTTTAATCTGTTTTTCTAATTGTTTATTTTCTTGCTTTCTGTGAAATAGATCACCATTATGCATTATATTTGCAACAAGTTTTGATCCTGGCTATTTGCACATGATTTATATGTATCAAGGAAGGAAGAAACAAAAGTAAAAACTGTTTTGAATTTAAACACTACAGGTAAAGAGAAGTATGCTTTGGTCCATTCCATTTTCAAGTCAAATTAAACAACTTCTCAACTACATTTACAGAAAATAAATTGTATTTCATTTTCATTTTGCTTCAACCTTTTTTCTCGTAATATTGAATTTTATGTTAATTAGCTATCTTCTTAAGAAAATTGCACTAAGAATCATGCACTGTTACACTGAGAAGAATATGAATAACTCAAGATCCAGAACTACCTATGATCATTTAAAAACATATATATTCCCTCCCCCCGACTCTATTTATTCTATATGACCTGCACGTCCTCAGGCAAACCTCCATGTGTTAAGGGAAAGGCTTTCAGTGTGTTTTCAAACTAGCTTCTCATCCAACAACTAATTAGGATCCAGACTCATTTGTTTGTGATTACAGAGGAAATTTTGAATTAATTCTGACACAGCTGTACTGAGTAATAGAGCGACTGATTTTTGCAAAAGCAGTATTGCTATCAGTCATTGGAAGTCATATTCCTTTTTTATCACATTTGTATATTGTTCAGTAACAGACATGTAAAAAACGACCAAACAAACACACACACACACAAAAAAAAACTAAGGAAGAAAATGCTAAGAAAACCTGATAAAAATAAAACTTTTGGTTCAGGATGGCACAGTTAATGACAAAATCGACAGTGTGAAGACTAAATGGATCTAGTTATCAAAACACTTTAATTATATATCTTCTTAATAGTATTTTTAATAGTTTTTGTTTTGTATTGTTTTGTTTGTTTTTAATATTGTTTTATTTGTTTGTTTGTTTTAATACAGTTAACTTTTAAGCCCCAACAGCTGTGGCTCCAAAATCCCATTGGTTAGACTTGCAGTTTTTCAAGGTTCTTTCAGCATGCATTCTAAGAGATTCTATCTTCTGAGGAGGTAGAGAAGACATTTTTTTCCCCATCACCAGTTTAGACAGGGGCCAAGAATGTTGCCATCACGACTTTTGGCCTCACATGTTAGAAGGCTTCTTACTGCTTGGATATGCTCCCAAACTTGTTTCACTTATGGATCACAGTATGCAGCGGTTTCACAAGTTGACTTCATGCAATCGTGTACATCCTCCAAATGTGCAGCACTGGACAGAGCCCAGATGGATTTCCCTGCAGAGTGCTGCACAGATTCTGTGGAAAGAAACTCTACCTTTTGTTCATTCTAGCTATTATATAGCAAGAAAACAACTGTTCCTAATGGATTTTCACATAAGAAATTCTTGCTGCTCTTTGAGATAAAGACGAAGTTGTGTAGGGGGTGTAATCACTGGTACCAAGTGGGAGCTGCCTGCAGGTTCCTCTGTTACAATGAGTTGGCTGAGGTTACCCTGCAGCCAAATGATTTATGCCACACTGGATGTGCTCCTACTCAGGTTATCTATTGTGTGGATTGCTATGTCCTCAACACGCAAGCGTCTCCTAGTCAGAATCAATACATCCCCCTCCTCTTCTTGGGCAGCAGTGAGGCACCCTCATCTTGGGGTGTCAGTTTTATACAAGTCATTAAGCAGTCATTGATAAACTTTCCTTGAAGGAAAGGTTCACCTGCGGCTTCCTTCAACAGATGTGTCTGCTTTCCATTCATCTGTTCACCTAACTCCTTGGCCCAGGCCTCTATCCCATAGGTGTTCACTTTTCCATATTTTCTCCTTGATCTTTGAGTCTCCTCCAAAATTTCTCTCTGATGGGGTCAATTTTTCATTCATCTTTCTTTGTCTTTCTATCTTTTATTGAGAAGTTTCTCCTTAGGTTGCAACCTTCACAGTGATTAACAAGTTGCTTATGCTCAAGCTACTACTCCTTTATCTTACAGGATAATTGAAGTTTGTATGCTAATACTGTTGTCAGCCAGGCCCAACCCAACTCAACTGCCACACAGGAAGCTCCTAAATCAGAAACTTCTGAAAATAAGAAATATTTTCAATGAAATATATTTATGTCTTGTTCTTATAGGTTTCTTTAAATACCCACTTTCATCCACTGATGGGAAAAAAATGCAAGACTTATGGATCCTTGGATTGATCTGCTACAGCTGTTCCTGTGCTAGATATCATCTATGATTACCTTTGAAGTCAGGAAGATTTGATTTCTTTTTTTTTTTTTTTTAATATGTAGCTTCTTTGGCTAGTGTAAGTCAGATAATTTCAGAACAAATAATTCCTGACTGCATTCTTTTTTGCTTTAGTATTTGTAGTTAGCTGATTCTTCAAAAAATTGTACTAAGGGAATAGAAATAATGACATGCAAAATAGGTACATACACACTTGTCACAAATTAAAAAAGCCACAAGAAAATTTGTTAACAGCTCATGATAAAATGGGTTGACCCTTAATATTGAATAAATTAGAGCATTTATAATAAAGCTGCTTAGAGAATGGTGTCTTCTGTCTATCCCATTTTTGTGTAACCTAAATGAAAACAAAACCACAATTTTCTTACAGAATGATTTTTTAAAAAGAAATTTTCAGTAATAACACTTCTTTAACACTATATTTTATTTCAATATTTAAACCAGCATAACTGTAAAAACAAAGAGAGCATAAGTATCTATTTTCAATATTTTACAAACTTTATTAAATGCTAACATACTTTGGCTTGAAGATTTTTAAAGAAAACCAAGTGCAGAAGTGAAATTATGTGGATTTGTAGATAAAAACCGTCCATGCAAACATAGGGCAGGGATTCCCCTGAGCTGTGACATGATGAACTGAGAAGACAGAAAGATTCAGGTTTCATTTGCTGGCAGAAAAACATTAGTGGTATTTTTCATTTTTATCAGGTACAATGTGAATATTTATGCCTGAATTCACCATTCTAGACTTAGTTTATGATCAATGGGACAAAAAAATCTCAACTTTGGGGCATGAGTCATGCAACATTAGCTTGAATAAAAGGCAAGCCCTGGACTTTCTCATCTGTTTAAGATGAATCCATTCCCCAATGCTAGGTTCTACAGGAAGCAATCCTGAATTTGCAAAACACGGGGTAAAATTAAGGCCAACTAATTTTCTACAGACACTTACAGAAGAAATGGCAAATGTATGTTTGATAGAATCTTCTTTTTTTCAGAACCATGTATCTTTTGACAAAATTAATCTAAATTAGAGAGGCATGGTTTTACTTGAAAGATGTTCACAACTGAAACTTAGAACAGCTCTGAGGAACAACCACTTTATTCAACCTCTATGAATATTACCACATCTGCTGTGACATATAAATGTATTTTATTTGTAATTGTTCTATAGTGAACTGGGTCTCTAAATCAATGATTGTGGTTTCTATTTGAGAAGACAGGAAAGTCATCCCTGTGCTGATATTTTACATTAGGATAATGTTACAAAATATTATTCATCTTGACATTAAGCATTTCTTGGTTTTGAAATTTTCAGCTATATATCATTTGACGTTTCCTTCTGTTGTGTGGAAAGGGGCAAAGCAGTTTTGGCAGAAGATAAACCCCCTTGCATTCTAACACTCTTCACCAAGGTGGGAGGCTAGGTGCGGGTAGGTTTAAATTCTGAGTGATGCCCAATTCACCACTATCAGTCCAATCGCATTTAATATGTATTAAACTATTACGACTTGGATACACTAATAGTGGACTGCACCTTCAGTCTAGTTGTGCTCATGAACTAGCACGGCCACTCTCGAGTCTTTGGTTGCATTCAATGAGAAACCGAAACAACTAGCTACTTAAACAGTGCAGTTTATTTAAACAACAGATATATAGGTTCTTAGGATCGCCGGTGATAAATACACTGTCTGCAAAGCACATGCAAAGATATTGTTAAGTATACAAAACGCGCGATAAAGTTATGAACAATACAGCCTGGCTATAGATGTAGGAAAGAGATTCTCTAGAGAATTTTCTAAGTTCCCTGAGGAAACATTCGGTATAATCTAAGTCTTACCCAAAGGCGTCCCTGTGAAGGGGAAGAAAGGCTCAGCCCATTGACTGATCCCGGAACTCAGTGATGGAGTTCTCCTCGACTTGTTCGCGATGGTGTCTTCCTCCCATATCTCCCTTCTCTCGGGCTATTTTTATGCTATTTTTTATCTTCAAAGTGGAGTTTGAGTGACTTTAGTCATAAATACTTTCATTATGATTGGTGTACTCGAGGAGGAGTGATCACACCTTGGGGGCGGGTAGCCTCCAGGATGGAGGTGTGTTTTGGTACATTGTAATGAGCAAAGTTCTCACAAAGGACAGTATTTCATCAACATTTGATGAAATGTTGGCTCGGTTAGTGAGTAGGGCCGCTTATCTGTTTCATAGTAAGCAAGTAGGCAGCTTATCTGTGCCGTAGTACCATCTCGTTCCCATATCTGCTATTCGTCACAAGGGAAGGCCACGGAACAATTGCGTTCCATTCCATTCCTCCTGTAGTTTCGCAAACAACCTTGTACAGGGAATCGCAGATGTTGCACTCTTCGTGTGCCAGCTGCGGCTGTATTCTACCTCAGAAGCCTCTTGATTTTATGACTTTCCTTAATGTGTGAACAATGCTGTACTTTTGTATTCTTGGCTAATTTAGTAATTAATCCACACCTTCTAATTGTAATTTTTGTTGTAGAATAAAAGAGTATTAATGTCACAGTGTGACTAAAATATATTATGGATTTCACAGATTTTGGCAGAGTAAAATATATGTGGTTATGTCTTATTTACTGCAATGATTATATTTTAAATTTAAAAAAAATCCACAATCCAACACCACATTCTGTGATACAGGCAGATGTTAGTTTTCTTCTTAAAAACACTGGGAATAATCAAATCAAACCTTGCAATATTTCTCTCTCCTATTATATTGATTTAAATTTTGTCTCAAAAGCATAAGAAGATTGATGTAAGGAAGAGTACATTTCATTATGTTTTCATTTACAACTTACTATTGTCAGATGCCCACAGGCATAGATACCCCCCAAATTAAAGTTTATTATTATATTACGTTGTGACATTTGTCAGTTTGCATTCAAGATGGTAATGTGTCCAATTCAAGATTTAAAAACAAATAAGCTCTGGATTGCAGCCAAAATGAATGAGAAATTATTTTAGACAGAGTAAGAGCATTTGTATTTTTTCATGTCTCTGTCTCTTAGAATTTCAAACATTCATGATGAATTTTTTTTTTCCCGTCAAGTTTTAGAATCATAGAATTGTCTAGGTTGGAAGACACCTTTCAGATCATCTAGTCCAACCATCAACCTAACACTGACAAAAGCCATCACTAAATCATGTCGCTAAGCACCACGTCTACCCGTCTTTTAAGTATCTCCAGGGATGAAGATTCCACAACTTCCCTGGGCAGCCTGTTCCAATGCTTGATAACCCTTTTGGTGTAGAATTTTTTCCTAATATCCAATCTAAATCTCCCTTGGTGTAACTTAAGGCTATTTCCTCTCGTCCTATCTCCTGATACTTGGAAGAAGAGATCAACCCACGCCTCGCTACAACCTCTTTTCAGGTAGTTGTAGAGAGCTATAAGGTCTCATTTTTATGTATGACACCTCATGAAAGTTCCAAGAAGATGTAAATTATCTCCCTCTCACAGTCCTACCACCCACATTGGTCCCTCCTTATTCCCATAACCCACCATATGTTTAATTTCCTAACCATTTTCTACCTCTGCTTTATTCTGCTTCTTCACCCTTGACATGACCTAGCTTACATGACTACCATACTACTGTATTAATGCCTCTTGTTATCTCCTCTTCTTAAGTGATACTGTTTCTTCTATGTTCTGCAGCCAAAGAGTTTCCATGACAAAGTAATTGATAATGTTTACAGAGGTGGTATCTGCACCTGAAGAAATACCACAGAAAAATACTGGTCATTAAAAAAGCTCTAAAAAGAGTAAGAGCTTCTGGCATAGAGACCTACAAATGGAAAACTACTATGAAGAACAAATAAAGTAACTGAGGGAAGGTAATATAGGAAAGGGTCTAAAAAAGAGATATAAAGTTGAGAACCTCAGTGTCATCTCCTCAACGGCAAGGACACATAAAGTTGTCCTTGGAAAGCTGATACTCATAGGGAAATACATATCTCACCTACTTACCTGCAGCGACAGTCTTAGAATCCTCTCTTCCAAAACTGCATTTTAAAAACTTGCTTCCCATGCACTAATAAAGATGGTTTTCTCCAGAGCCCACTGTCAAGGCCCTTCTCCATGCTCCACACTACAAAGGAGCTTCACAACCTAAAAATATCTGATTTACAAGCCTGATGAGAAATTCAGGTTGCACAGATTTTCTGGAACGCCTGACAAATGTACAGTGAAGCAAATTCTGGAGTTAAGAAGATTACTTATCTCATAACATTTGAAAAGTCTCTCTCTTCTGAAGCTTGGAGGGTGCCATATTGCTTGCAGATGAGATCTTTAAGTGAAATGTTATTTGCATAGGTTGATAGGCAGAGTTTTCTTCCCAATTTCTATTTTCTTTATGTAAGGATTATTTTACATGTTTCCCAGTAAGTTTGTTTACTCCCGAATATTAATGCTAATGGGTCAGACCTTCTTCCCTAAAAATAAATTATGAATATCCATTAGGCTGTGTCTGCAATGGTAAATAAAAAGGGCAGACATCTGCTCCAAGGCCATGTGGCACCGATTGTCTTATGTCTATGCTATTTTGGGCCAGTCCCATCTCTTTTTGGAGAAAGGTAGCTGCAGTAGTTCTGAACAAACCTAGTGAGTGAGATCACATTAAGGCATCATGAACTGTCAGGGATCCTCCGTTTGAGTGCCGTCCCAGGCCTTTTTCCTTTATTCAGTGTGAAAAAATATAAGGAGAGAAAGATACAACTAATTAAGAGTTACATTAGGGTTAATATATTTACATTTGTTTGGGGTTTTTTTATATTGATTTTTAGAGGAAAAAATAGCAACCTCCCTGAATAAAAATGAGTGCTAACCAACCAACAAGAAAATATGGAATCAGACATCGCTATGTTCAGCAAAGAGTAAGTGGAAAAATTATATTTGCAACAACAGTCACCAATTAGCCCTCAACCCCCTTACCCCAACCCAACCTAAAACCCCCCAATGTTTATTGAATCTCTGAAACCGCAGTATTAGTATAAATGAATGAACACAGCAAATGTTAAGTGGAAGACTATGATTATTTTTCTGTGGTATTACATGTGCGTACCTACTCTGTTGATATTGCGTACTTTCATCATATGTTGTTATTTTCCGAAGTACTTTAGCAAAGCTTTAGAAAAATTCTGTTAGCCAAGGACAATCTATTCACTCACACACATATTGTATTTCTGCCATTTCCGTGTTAGCCTTGCAGTAAGGACACAGGTATTTATGCCACAGTTTGTAAGTTCTTCTGGCAACATTTCAAAGCTGCTTTGTTGTTACTGAACACTGTGAAGCTCTTTTGCATTGTGTTCCTATGTTCTAGCTTTCTGTTTCACTCAGGTTTTATTGCTGATATGCTTGCACAATCAAGCTATATTCTTGCTACACATTCACCTCTGGTACTTTTGAATAGTGGTATATATAGTACCAGGAGATCAAAGAAATAATATGAGGGAAATGGAAGAAACATACCCTTCTCCTTCACAGTCCTCAGTTTATTAATTTAATCATTGGCCAAATAACAGTCTTACATTATTAGAGGAGAAAAAGCACAAAGTCTTATTGTAATTACAGAAATTATTAAGAAATATTCAAATTTCTACTTATAACAAGTCTTGTTATCCAAATATCAGGAAATACATTGTTTTATAACATAAAATCTAATGCTAGACAGCAAAAGTTTAAGGTCATTGAAGTCATATCAATGAAATGGCACAATATAAAAGAACCAATTTGCATGAAAGCACTGTGAAGTCCTACCGATGTTTCAAAATCGTATTCAGTTTTTCCTGATCTTATATAGCATTTGTTGCTAACATTCAGATCTCCAAGTAACTTTTCCAATGGTGGTGAAGAAGGAGAGTGAGGAATCAGTTCATTGGAAAGTGGGAACTGAAGGATTCCCTCTGGGCTTTAAGACCTTCTAAGGTATAACTTCCTTGGAAATTCCTCCTCTATTTAGTTATTGGTTTAGTCTAATTGACAGCAACCATTACTTCAGTCTGAGATCCCTGCATGTCCATAGGGAAATGTAACAACAAAGATTTCCTTAATGAGATCATATGTAGTGGAAGAGATAGTCACAAAAAAGCTTATGGATGATTATTAGCTTTAAAACGGTAGATAAAGGATCTATACAATCAGGCAAAACTAACATTCTCAGGGGCAGCAAGGGAAAGGATGGACTGAGGTAACCACACAGTACGAACATGTTCCTGTTTTCATTGCTGGTCCAGCTAGGGAACAGCTACAATAGAGATGTGAATCTGTCCATCTTGCTGGGCAGTAACCTATCTATTCCAATAATTTCAGTCTAGTGTTTTCTTGCAGTAACCAGTTATCAAGCCGAAATACCTAAGATGTTATTTCATTGACTAGTTCACCTGAAATATACCAACAGCACTGTGATAATTTCCATCTTCTTCTCTACCTATCACATAGAACAAACCTGTATATGATTTGTTTTCAGAACTTTTGTCTCCCTAAGACTGAGACAAAACTTTGCTGTTTTACACTACAGCAAAGTTTTAAAACTTCTTCCCTCACAATGGTTTTTTTTTTTTTTGTTAGCTCCAGAGCTTAAGTGTGTAACAGAATGAAAAAAATTTAAGAAATAAAGATTAGATCTCTATCTGCTTAGGCAGTAAAATCAAGACAAGCAGGAATGTAATTTTAAATATTTTAAGCAATTTTTATCTCTATGAATGTAAGAACTTGTCACAGTTTTCTTCCCTCTCTGACAGTCAAACCATTAGATTTTATCGCACAATGGTGGAGGATTAAAGCTCTGAATTTGAAAGGTTTTTTTCACACCTTTCTGAAATGGAACATTACTTTTTAAACAATCTTTAAAAAACTGTATGTAAAAATATTCACCGTGACTTTCTACAACTCTGGAAATATACTACAAATAAAAAACTGGCCAGTGTTTTCAGAGATTTGTGGTGATCTTCAGTAACCACCAGCACTGTAAAGTGTCCAGTCTTTATTTATATGGATGTCTAAGAAAATGCTGCCTAAGCTGCATGCTATTGAAAATGCTGCGACCAGAATTCTAACTCACTCCAAGCAATTCAGCATGTCACTCCAGTCTTGAGGGACAGTCACAGTGCAACTGCTTGTCAAATATCAGTTTTAATTTAAAATTGCTTTAATGACTTCTACAACAACATACAGTTTTGGATTTATAACCAGGGCACAGGGGTGGTAGTGGGGGCAAGGAGGGAGGGGGGAGTAAACCAGCTGCTGTAACAGAAATAGACCAGTCTAATAAAGAAGCTTGAGTCCTACAACATCCATACAACAAAATTAAAAACAGATTTTTAAAAGAGATATTCATAGCCTTAATCTCCTTTTTACATAGCTGAACCACGAAAAGGGTTGTGTTTGAGGAATCCTTACTAGTGCTTCTGAGTAAGTCCTAAGCAATAAGAGGTGCCTTTGGTTCTATATCCCAGAATACATCATTCCTCTATTAGGAAACACTTCAAGGAACAGCCATGTTTCCTGAAGAAACAGACAAGTATAAAATATATGAATATATACAAAAGGATATGAAGATATACAAATGGACTGAGCTATCTTCTTAACTGCATATATATAGTGTGTATATATATGTATATCTACATATATGCAAACATGTATACATACATATATGTACACAACAGCATGTATACTAAACACACTCTATGATGTTATTTATTCTGTTTCTTCATGCTTTTGTAGTGTCAGTTCTTTCTTATAGTTCTAACTTGTTTGTCATTTTTCACTGTTCCTCTTTCCAATGACTACAGTATTATCATATATCTTCTGTACATCTTTATCCTTGTTTTTCTTGATGTGCAGACATCGGTCCTCTTTCAAATGAAGACAATATTATCTTACTTTCTCAAATACCTTGTACTGAAATATATTCATTCCTGAGACTCATATAACTATTTCAGATTATTTCAATTTAGTCATAGCATTGAAATAAACAGTTTTGCCTTTATAAAGTAGAAGGGGCATTCTGAGTTAATTTTCTCTGTTAGAAACCTGGTCCATGTCTTAATAATACTGTGAGCATACTGTCTGAATCAAGATTGAAAAGTCACTCAACAGAGGTTGTATAATGCATTATATGTAATATATTTTCATACATTTAACTAAAGCTCAGCCATAAGCTGCCACGAAATTGTGGCTGTTTATGCATGTCATCAGTCAATTTGTAGAGTTTTATCCTTCACCTTAAGTTATTGACGACTTTGTCGTTTTTAATTTGCTGCAAGGTGTCCTAAAAATAGCATATAAATGATAATGTAGTAACTGACATACTGTACACCGATTCTTTAATCTTTCAATAACTTTTTTTGTTGAACACTCCCTTCACTCTTGACCCCATTTTGCTATGCAGTGAATGCTAATATGCAGTTGAATGGAACAGTCAGAGAGCAACCAGAGACATAAGAGCCAAGAAGCTAGAGGCAGGCTGTCAGGAAAGGGTAACTGCATGAGAGCTGTGGTCAGTTCCATGCAATGAAGAAGATAAAGGAGAAAGGAGATCAAGCAAGTTCATGTCAAGTGTGGGATTTTCATTTTGTTGTGTTTACATTATCGAAAATGCTACGTCCAGAATTTTAGCTCACTCCGAGCAGCTCAGTGTGTCACTCAATTCTTGACTTCCTATGGCTTCAGAAATTCTTTCAACAGCTTTAACACCAAGGTGTTGTCTACATTTAGGAATAAAACCTTCTGTCATGTCTATTGTAATTTCAGTTTATGGACCATAGTGCCATTCTGAGTGAGAAACACAGGTTTAACTAAGCATCAGAAATAAGCTGTGCCATAACTAAGTTTATACTTTCACTGATGTTTATATAATCAGGTGATTTAGAAAGTGATTTTGTTTGTGTTTTGCTTTTGTATCTGAACTGAACGAGTCAAAAAAAATTAAAAATACTGCAGAAGTCATAGACCTTTTAAATACAAAAATATGGAAAACAACATTTGAAAAATTCACTGAGAACTCCATGTCCACCTGCATTTGCTTTGCATTCTTTTTTTTCTCTCTACAAATGACCTGGCTTATAAGTCATATTAAGTGGGAATGATTCCACCGGGGTGCCAAGGGGGGGAAGTTATAAGTTTAGATGAGGTCTTTAAAAATACCATTGTCATGCACCAACACTAAATTGTTTTGACATTTGAACCACACAGACACCATGAAATTAGGGTGTTTTTTTTTCCCCAGTCCTGACATGTGAAGACCTGAAATAATTTTCTATAAATCTATTTTAAAATGTCAAGATTAGAAAGATTTTTGATTGTTTAAAAGTTTCATTGAATATCTGTATTGCACTTTCTTAAGGTAATAAAGATTAAATTATACTGGGAAAACCAATGTTAAACTCTGCAACACAGAAAACCTGCCTTTATCATTCTCTCTTACTTTTCTCTCTTAGATACCTTTATTTACATTTAGCTGCTTCCCACAGCTTCCCTTAAGCTTGTTCATGAATAACTCCTGGGACCATTTTGTCTAATTTCCATCTTTTTGTTTTTAATCAGCTGCTTTAACACAGTTGAGGGATACATTTAGTCCATCCATTACCACATTGCAAACTGTTCCAGTGTGAAGCATATATATTTCATCACTGACTCAATTCAACAATCTATATCAGTTCTAACAAGATTATATAACTATTTAAACATAGTGGTCTACTAGCTGAAACCTGAGTATTCATTCTAACACTGTCTTCAGTGATGTATAGGTTTTCTCTGTTAAGAACAGGAAAACCTAGATAAGCAAAATGACTTAAAGCCAGAGTCTGAGTCAAGGTTAGAATAAGCATTACAGTTAACATGCATTTTTTAGGTTGTGTTAATAAAAAGGACTTATGCTTAGGTTCGTTTTGTATGGCTCTGTCCTATCTGTGGTATTTTATTTTAAACTTAGATTGATAAAGATTTCTTCAAGTGATTTCATATTAATGCATAGTATGACATGGCAAAAAAACCTAAACTTTTTTCTTGAAAGCACTGAACAGCTTTTCTAACAAGCTAAACAAAGTTTTTGTGATATTAGTGAGGAAACATCCTAGTGACATGGCAGATAATGTGGTTTAAAGTCTCATCTATTAATGATTTGGTACAGATTCTTCATATGTGATATCTTTTCTGACTGGCATTTGGTGAAAATTACCGAGTCATACACAAATACGGTACTAGCTATTCCTTTTGTATATAGTTTTATTTTAGCTGATACAGTCTCCCTTTTTCTTTATTCAAGAAATATTTAGAGCTCTTTAATGCTTATAAGTAGCTGAAAATAACATTTTGATTACGATGATCTGTAACAGTGGTTTTGTATTTCAGTAGTAAGTACACGTCATGTTTTGATAGATTCTCCTGGGCTATGCTTTTGATTCTCAAGTGTTTCAAAATGTAAGCATGTTAGTTGGACTTAAGATCAAATTCCATCTCCAATCTCAAAAGTCAAGCCAAGTCAACCATCAGAAGTAACTGAAACAGGTTACGTATATATTATCCTGCTTTAGAGATACAGAAACCTTTCAGCATCCCATCAAGCCCTGCATTATTTATTCTCTAAAGATTAATTTTATTGCATTTCGCTTATTGTGCCACTTTCAAAATAAATAAAAGTACATAAAAACTTGACATATTATCAACATTTGATGTTTCAAACATTTCTATTTTCTGTATTCCAGAATGCAAGTAACAGTCACATGACTAAAGGCATTTCCCGATTTCTGTGTTGTTGTTTTTTTTTTCCTCTGCATCAGTGCTACCAAGATATTATAAGATCAATAAGATTATGAAACTGTTCCACTGTTGTAACTGCTGTGATCCTAAATAATATAAAAAGTAGTCCAGCTTACCGTGTAGCCTTCACTGAATGTTGCAGCACCCATGATTTTTTTTCTTAAATTGACACAGTTTCTATATGCTTTCTTCTGGTTCTCTGTCCTTCTCTTCTATAGCTTTATGTAAATGACATTTTCTGCATCCAAAGTAATCTTGATTCTAGAAAATTTACTACAACTGTAAATAATCTTAGATACTATGTAAAATCATAAACAGACAGATATATATAGTGCAGAAGAACTGACTGTGCAATGTGTAACTTGATTTGAATAGTGCTGACAAAGAAAGATATTGATTAAAAAAAGCATCAGTTCAAAATAGTTCAAGAACATACATGACGTTAAGAACATTATTTGGTATTTAAAATACTTTTTGATTTGCATGAAATCAATTATAAAATTGTGGTAATGAACTATGCTTTGTGTAAACTTTCAATGAAATTGTGTAAAACAGAAACCCATGAATAATGTTGCTGGTGCTTGAACTAATATTACCCTAAATCATTTGCAATTCAAAAGGAGAAAAGTGCCTAGATCTGGGATTCCACTTATTTTACAAAATACTATCTATTCTTGGAGAAGAAGGAAGCAGGAAACAGAGAGTTTTCCCCAATTTTATTTACTTTGACATGAAATTATAAACAGATACATGGGATAGATATAAAGAAATTACGTATGTATTCAAATCTGGTAGAATTATAAGGCTGTGTGTGCAATCAGGATGCCACAAGAATTTTGGATTTTGTACATAATGTCATTATCTACAGAATCTTCTATTATTCTGTGTGGGACAAGTAACAAGTGATAAAATAATTTAAAATTCCTTTGACATGTATACTTTGTATGTGTTTTAAAAAAAAACTTTGAAAGGAAAATGTTTGGGAAGTCTTAGGACAATAGAAAAATACATAAAGAGACAAAAAATGTCTCATATGATCTAAAATTCCATTAAAAAATAATACATCTGAACAAAATTAACCTTCTGATGTGAAGTCCATTCTAATCTAATCCTTTTGTCCTAAGAAAAGTGGCAGTTTCCAGCTGTTACCTTCATACACTAAAGCCCGTTAACCTCAGACACCAATAATGATTGTGGGTTTAATTTTGCATCTGAGCATTAGAGTCTGAAATGCTATCAGCATTTGGAGGATCAAAACCAAGCTTGCCCTCTCTTAGCTTTAAGTTTACCACACAAACTTCCATGTATGAAAAACATGGCTCTAGGCAATAAAAATCAATTATACACTGGTTGTTGATATTCCTTCTCATCTGTCATTTTCCCTAGACATGCTAGGATGTGCTTATATTAAAGCTGAACAAATTTGAGAAACTATTGCTTTATTTACGTAATAAGGCACCAAACCAAGGTTGCACTGAGTGCTTGCTTCTTGTTCCAACTTCATTGCTGCCTACCTGAAAAATCAATAATGGATAATAATCTGAGGGATGTACCAGGGTAGGAAGCTTTGTCTTCACATCTTTAAGCCAGTCCTCAGGGAGGCAGCAGGCTTTCCAAAGAAGTGGGTCCGGTCTGCATATTTGGCCTTCTTTTCCCCTCAGGAAAGAGGCTCCTATGACAGTGACCTGTCTTTTTTTCTTTATGGAAGAAGTTTTGATATAGGATGTAGTCCAACTTAACCTTGGTGACACCTCCAAGCTAGATGAACCACCATCATCATTATTGTTCGGTTCCACTTGCAGAGCCTCCTACCTATTATGCGAGGACACCTGGGAAGGTGGAGTGGTCACAGAGGAGACGCACCTGCTGTGCTGGGCAGGAACTTGTCGCCATTGCCCTCTCTACCTTAAGTCACTGCGTTCAGACAGGTGGTGATAGGGAATCCTCCCTATCATGTGTCCTGTCTGCCTGTTAAGCCTGTCCCAGGGAAGGTAGACTGTGATTCCAGTGGTCTATCTCTCTTTCTCAGACTCCCTGATACTCCTCAACCAACTCACCTCCTCCCTAAGCTGTGCCACTAAGCGGAGGCGTTCCTTTACCTGGGCACACCTCCCACAGGTGTGCTCACTACTGCTGTCCGATAATGACATGAGAGTAGGGTACATCCTACAGCCTGACACGTGGCAGACAGCATGGGTGACACTCTCCATCTGGGAAGCTGCATCAGTCACAGTGGGTGCAGAGTTTAGAGTGGACATAGCCTTCTGCCAGCTGGATACCATTGCTCCCTGATCCAGCAGAATTTCACGCTCTTCCTGAACACCCTTCCACACAAACTGCTGTGCAAACTGCCGTGCCATACCCTTGCTGACGCACCATGCCCTGTTTGCCTGCCTGTTTGCCTCTCCTGGTCACTAGCACTCCATAAAGGCTTCTTTTATATGCTGGGGCGGGGCTTGGCCACCGTTGCTCCTGGCCCTGCCCTGGTCTCATCAGCTGCTGTCACACGAGCTGCAGGATACTGGCAGGTGTCTCAGCTCCCTCTAAGGTCCCTCTGGTTTGGGAAATGCTCCTGTGCACTGTGCTAGAGCACCTCACTGCAGATCATGCTGGTTCCAGAGCTGTTCACCTTGGCATCTGCTGAGACTTTCTTAAGCAACATACTGGCAAGATGGTAAACTGGGAAATGCAGAAAAATAATAATTATATGTAAAGCCATTTTGGATTCTGGACACTGTTGTGGTAATAGGGGTACTGCCAGCATCCTCTGCAAAGGGAAATCTTTGAAGTGTGCATACAAGCCAGTACAAGCACTGGATACAAGCCATTTTTCACGGGTTAAAGATTGATTCCTGTTCCTCTTGCATTAGCAGTTAGACAGAGCCAATAGGAGCAGACGATATTAAAACCTATTTTCATTTTGAACCTATTTTATTTCTGTAATTTGGCATAAAGTGTTTGTAAAAAAAGTTATACATTAGGCTGTAAATTCAGAGAAAATAACTTTTACCTAGAAAGAAATGTTAATGAAATGTACTTAAAGTTGTTGGCAGTGGTTCAACTTTAACATTGTTGTTGATAAAGTATGTAACAAAAGTAACTTTTTCCCTTCCCTCCCCCAATATTTGGGTAGATCTACATTATTCTTAAAATAATAATAATTGTATATTGCTATATGTATAGAACACCAGTTGAGAAATTCTTTAAGATTGAGGATAGAGACAAAGGAGAAATGTACGTTGTCCTGAGGGCACCAACAAACCTAAATGTCCCTGATCAGCCTCATCTGTGGCCTCCACCTACACACTCTAACCATGCTCCCAGGAGCCCTATTTCAGTCTGGGTCTTCCGTTGCTATCCAAGCTGAGTTGTAGTCTTGATGATCTACAGCTCAGCTGCAGGAGTACTTGATCCCATTGATCTTGACCTGTGGACTGTTTTCCCAGCTTGACCTCAACTCAGCCTCATCACGGTGGTCCTGCCTGAACACCATAGGGCTGTGACTGATCCTGGTTCCCCTCACCAGGCTTGATCCTGTGTACTCTAAACCTGATCATTGCTATAAACCTGTCTTTTTCAAGTGTCTCACACAAAGGGTTTAAATCTAAACTGATTTTCATTGTACTGATTTTGTTTGCCTTTCTACTTTCTTGATCAGTTACTTGCATAATAATTTTATTCAGAAACCCTATTCTTTGACTGAAAGCAATTGGGAGATATTTAAGGAAGTGACTACCAGTAGCTATCAGACCAGGAAAGCCTGGAAAATTTAATGGGAGGTTACAAAGTGTGTAGCATGACAAGGGTGGTGAAGCATGTTCAGACTAAGTAAAACTGGCAGCATAAATAGCTTTTAAATGGATGTATAACCTTTTTAAAGGTTAGCTATTCATTCTCCCTCTTTCACTTTTGTCTGACTGAAATAAATGCCTCCATAATTCCAATGAGATCTGAGACACTGTGGGAAATTCACTGAAAACATAAAAGAAAAGGAGTGCATTCCTGAGTACCAGAAAAATACTTTAGACATCTGAAGTATTGTTCAGATGTCTGAGACATTCATTGATTCTCCTTCTCATTCTATTCTTCTTTTCTTTCATACGAGTACATCCTCACACTGTGTATATTCTTTGAACTTTACCCATTTTCAATGTTATTCTGACCTCAGTGGCTCTCATACAATCAAATGCTCCCAGAACTTCAACTTGCTTTCACATCTAAGCAATTAGGTAAAATATTACCTTGTTTTACAAACATTGTTTAAACTATGAACTTAAAAAAAGTAATCTTCTGTCTGTATTTATAGGCATGGAGTTAAGTATCATTTTTCAAATTGTTGTCTATATACAGCTGCTGTGTTCCTAATGCATGCTGTGGATGAGATCTGGGGATGAGATCTGAATATGCACCATACCACCATCCTCTCCATCATTCTCTTTCCATCTCCTCAGCTTTTTCCTCTCTTCCTGCTAAGTTCTGGTTTCCTTCATAACAAACTTAACATCTTGTCAAGAACTATGCAGCAGTACAAAAGGTAATTTAGGGGAACGTGAATGTGTCCTATATAATGATCTGATATCTAGGCATGTCCTTTGTGTAGAGTCCACGAGGACTCCAGTAGGCCTTACGGTACCTTCCCAGCCTCACCTGGAATCCTGTTGCACTCCTTTACAAGGATCTCAGGAGCCTCATTTCAGCCTAGCCGTGGGCACCCAGTGACATGATGAGTGTGTGGGTTCCCAGCCCCATCTCTGGACTTCAGCCCAGCACTCTGGGTAGCTTGTCTGCTGGGCAGGCCTCTTGGACCCACAGTGCAGTTAGTCTCTGGCACCATCTCCTGCTGTTCCTGACAGGATCCATCAGCCAGCCCCTGGTCCTGGCTCACCATTTCACAGAATCACAGAATGGTTTGGGTTGGAAGGGACCTTAAAGATCATCTAGTTCCAACCTCCCTGCCGTGGGCAGGGACACCTCCCATTAGACCAGGCTGCTCAAAGCCTCATCCAGCCTGGCCTTGAACACTTCCAGGGATGGGGCATTGACAGCTTCCCTGGGCAACCTGTTCCAGTGCCTCACCACCCCTACAGTAAAGAATTTCCTCCTGATATCCAATCTAAATCTACCCTCTTTCAGTTTGAGGCCGTTACCCCTTGTCCTATCATTACACTTCTACTTGAAATATTGGGTGTTGCTCATGAACACTATTTATTACTCGTCCCCAGCTCTGCTCAATACCCTTAGCACCAGGGCATGGCTGGGATCCTCGTGGTGTCTGTCTCTTCACTGCAGGGGAGCAGCCAGCCCTTCCTGCTCCATGACACTTTGATGTCAGTGCTTAAGTTTTCAGAACCCTTTTCTTGCTTTTGATTGAACAGCAATTGTATGATTGCAATAGAACACATGCATAAGAAAGGTAGGCTGTAGACCTTTGAATTAATTAGGGTTTTTTTTAGCATATTGATTAGGGAAGAGTAATAAAACTACGTTGTATTTCAAGAGAGATGAATAAAGGTCCTAGTCTTTTGATCAAGACTACCCTGTCTTTGAAATTTAATGTGAAAATGTATAAGTCCCCAAATCCAAACCACTGTTTTGCTATTGATTTTGATATTTCTTGCAGAAGTCCACAGTTCCAAAAGGAACCTATCAGAGTGCTGGGGATTTGGATTCTAGGCTCTGTGATTACAGTGTCCCTTCATGTCAGTTGAATCAAGAACTAAGAAGCTTTAGATGGAGACTTAGAATCATAAGACTGTAGGATAATTCAGGTAGGAAAGTTATCTCAGGAGGTCTCTAGCTCATCATCCTGTGCTAAAGAAGGTCAGCTCTGAGGTCAGACAGAGTAGCTCAGAGCTTGATTGGTTTATTTGTGTCTTGAAAACTTCCATGGACAGAGACCACACATCCTTTCTGAGCAACCTGCGCCATTGCTCAACTGTCCTCATGGTGAAGAAGGTACTATTTATGTCTAGCCTGAAGGTCACTTCTTTCAATTTATGCCTGTTTTCTCTTATCCTCATGCCACATGCCATTGCGAGCAGCCTGGATATGTTTCCTTGATGACCTCCCCATACGGGAAACTACAGTTAGGTCCCTCCTTAGCTGTCCTTTCTCCAGGTTGAACAAGTGCTGGTCTCTCAACCTCTGCATACAGAGCAACTGCTCTAACCTTGACCGCCTTGGTGACCCTCCACTGAACTTGCCACAGTTCATAAGTCTTTCCTGTGCTGGAGGTCCCAAAGCTGCACACAGTAACCTAGATATGGTCTAATGAGTGCTGAGTGAGAGATGCAGCCATTTGCCTCAGCCAGGTCCCTATTCTCTGATTCATACAGCCCCACATGCTCTTGGCTTATCTGCTGCAAGGGCCACCAGAGGTTTCTTTCCCTGTGTTGCTCCTTAGACTGTCAGCCCCCAGCCTGTAACATTGCTAGGGGTTTTCCTTTCCAGGTTCAGATCTTTGTATTTGTCTCTGTTGGATTTCATCAGCCAATTCCTCCAGCCCATCTAGCTCCCTCTAGAGGAGGGAACGTTGCCCTCCAGTGTCTCAACTGGTCCTCCTATTTGGTTTCATCCGCAACATCAGTTCCATGATTTTCCTCACAGACCAAGTGAAGCTGACTGGTCTATAGTTTTCTGGATTGTTCTTTCGGCCTTTTTTGAAGATAGTACAAGAGCTGCCCTCTTACAATTACTAGGGACATCCCCGATCTCCATTACCTGTCAAAGATGATAGACAACAGCTTCACAAGGACATCTTGCAGCTCTCTCACCACAGAATGCAGCCTGGTGGGTGCTATGGGTTGTCATAAGTAAAGGTCACTCAAGTAATCCCTGACTTGATCCTCATCCACCGCTGACGTTTTTCCTCCACTTTAAAGCCTTTCATTAATCACAAAAACCTGGGAAACCTTGTTCATGAAGACTGAGGAGAAAATGGCATATCTACTGAGACTTGCACTTTTTCTTTTCCATCTCCTACAATTAAGCAAGCTAATTTATTAACTAAATTGTTTCACCTTATGTTTCATGGTTCATTTTTGAGTTAATAGTTTTCAGAATTTAAGTTTTACTCGGAAAACTCTTTTTTCCTCCTTGATTTTCATTTGAATACATATCTCTTATAAGTTCACTTACAGAGGGCTCAGATGATTAGATGCAAAAATAATTCACCTTGCCCTCTCACAGTGGAAAAGAGACTGCAAAATATTACCTGTATTTCGTCTTCAGTTTTAGTCTCTGTATGTTTTGTTCATTACCATAATTCACATACGTTTGCTATACCTGAAAATACTTTACAAATGCTAAATTTGCAGCAGCTTTCTTCTCCATTATATTGGTTACATATATAATTATATTGACTACATATATAATGTATTATTTATATTCTCTGGTTCTTTATATGCTCTAGTTATGCTGGCATTACACTACCCTATAGCATAAAGCTTTGCTGGGAAGGAAAACAGTCCTAAATCTGTACAACAAAAAAGAATATAAGGGGTTCCTTTTTGTTGGTTTAGATTTCTGAAAGATGTAACCAGGGAGACCATTTGCATAAACCTATGGTTGTGTACCATGAAAAACGAACGCATCTTAGGAATGTGGCTATTTAATTAGATTTGATGATGTAAGAACCTCAGGGCTAGCAATCTGGAGAAATGGAGGAACAGTCTCATCACATGATCATTTCCAAATGTGACGTGACAGTATTTAAATTTCCATGACTGAGATGAGTATAAAATTATTATATGAATGCAACATGTGGTATTGTATGTTAACAGATGCTATAAATGTCCTAAAGGATACACTTTATTCTCAGGGAGGTACTGAAGACATAATACAAAACTATTCTGTCTCAATCCTGAAGCAATCTTGGGTGACTCTCTTCCTTTTATAAAATTGTATTATGCAGAGCAAAAATAATATCTTAACAATTATTCTGGTTTGTATACATTAAGAAAGAATACAATTGCAGATTTTTTCACTTAACAGTTTTCTTTATACAAAACAATTTAGATGATGTCACTTGATAAAACCAATGCTGATCATGGTACCATTGATCTGCTTCACTATGGTAGTTCCGTGGATATCATATTATCCCATGGCTAGCAAGCAGGAATGGCTTTTGACTACAGTTAAAAGCTTAGTTAAATAAATCTGATTTTTGTGATGTTATGCTTCAATATTGTTCAGTGATGGCACTAAAAGTATGCTATGCCAACACTGACATATGCCTTGAAATGATTGAATTTGAGCTTTGTGTTGACACCAAGTCAAGTGCCATTAGTCACCATCCAGACCTTGCATTTTGTGCCATGTTGAATCCCTTTTAGACTTTAACTATTCACTTTCACCATCTTTTCTGCATCCAGAACTGTGCAACAATGCTGAAGACTGTTTTTGGCTTGTTTGTTTTTTTTCCAAAATGTGTGTAATTTTTACATTGTATGTATCTGAGAACATATTGGTTTAGAAGGTCATGAGGGAGCCTTGTCATTGGCTTGCTGCAAAAAAAGATATTAATTTGAATATGTACATTCTCAGCCTTATTTTATAAGTGTTTATCCTGTAGCTGCAGTGGCTGTAGCCAGTAATAAAAATTTCCAGAGGACTTAAATACCGAATTTTGCATGCGAGCATAATTGAAGACATTTTCTGGAGTTAGCCCTAGATATAAATGCTAATTATTATTAGGAAAGTTGTTTGTTGTAGCAAATTTAGGAAAGACTACATTAGTGCAAATATAAATATAAGGATATGTTAACAGAAGGCTGATAAACCTTTTCAATAAAGTTATAGATCATTGAAACTGCAATTATCAGAGAGAACTTAACATGTGGATTTCCGTCTTAAGATAGAAATCTTTTATGTAACCACTAAGAATGTATTTTAGGCCCAGTTTATCAACTCCAGCATTCAGAATATTTAACTTTTTAGCTGAGTTTCAGGAAGAAAGAAAAGCACTCCATTACAATTCCCCACTGAGTTATCATGTCTTTAGCTATGCACAGAGACACACAGGAAGCAGGATGCATCTTAAAAGTATAAACCAATTATTTTTTAGCTAACACACACAAAAGACAGCTAGGATTAATGTAAGAAAAATAAGGGAAATGAAAAAACCCAGACAAAACAAGTGAAAGAAGGTTACAGCTCTAGGCATATTCATAGGGATTGACCTTTTCTCCACAGAAAAGCAGTATCTATACTACATTCTATCTATACTAAATATCTATACTTCCCCAGAGATTCATGACCATCTGCATTGTCTGCCATCATCCAGTCTGTCCTCAACCCTTTGTACACAGAAATAGTACTGTTAAGGCAATAACTGGCTTTATTGCCTGGTGGTAAAGTCCTGAAACTGATCTTAACCCAATTATTCCTATAAAAATCGAGCAAACTGAGAAATTTGGAAGAAATAAAAAAAAATTCCTATAGGATAATAGGAAACGTTTGAAGGAACAGATAAATTTTTGAAAGAAGTAAGCAAGGGTAGTAAATAATGTCATCAATGAAAGAAGGCTGGTTACGGGTAGAGTTCCACAAGAATCTATTTGGGGTCCTGTCCTGAATCATAAATTACTGAGTATTGGAATAGTGTTCTGGAATTAACTCATTATATATTTACAGTTTTCTCTAGGTATCCATTGTTGGCCTGTGTGGAAAAACTTGATCAGTCTTGGTATTATTTGATATAGCTTGCTTTATGTATGTTACATTTAGTAAAAGATGGCACAATATTTTATCTATGACCATCTAGGAGTCTTAGTTAAGGCCCTAGCATTAGTAGTATAATGTTTATATATATATACAAAAATAGACTGTTTATATATATACAAATATAGACTGTAATAAAGCATTGATGAATTATAAGGATTTATCTTAATAATTTTCCTTAGTTTCTTCCGCCATAAAACCTAGGAGTGAGATAACATTGTTTCCAGATCCCTATAGCCTTATTGTCTATTGCTTATAATCATTGCTTATGATTGTTGCTCATGATCCAGAAATATGTCATGCCACTGTGGTGAAATCTCTAAGCTTATTTTCTGTTTAGACAATTTTCATGTTCAGACTCCTTAATTTCTCAAAAAATTATTTTTTTGGATTCATTTAATTGTAAAACATGTCTCATCTCTTGGTTTAGTGAAAATTAACATCCTTTCCATTGCTGTCAGAAGCAGACTGCAGCTTTGGCTGGTACAAATACTGTCACAAGTGCATCATTAAAAAAAGTAACCCAGGAATAGGGTAGCATAACTTTTAGAATGTAACAAGGTAATTTTATTATCATAAGGGATTCCATTTTTCATTTTGCATCCAGTGATCTTTTTTATTTCTTCCTTATACTTCCTTTTGAGGGCAGAATGATTTGATCTTGTTCCTTCAAAATTTTTAGAACTTTATGCTTGATTTTAGGTTCTATAAGATGCGTGGAGACAAGAGACTTTTAGAGAGACTGAAAAATAAATCAAGCTGATAAGAGACTAGAGGCTGGACTAGTTTGGTGGAGTATATTCATATTGCAAAATTTTAAGCATTTAACTTAGGTGTCTAAATTAGGATGCTGGACCCCCTACATACCCTATACAAGACAGTGGCAAGTTTCAGACCATTAGCCTGTGATCTGGAACACCTGTATGGGCTCTGAGTAACCCTATGAATTTAACTTTTATTCCTACACCTCTGGTCACAAAAAACCTCAGAAACATTAAACTGTCATTAAATTGAGATTTTGAAAGTGGAGACATAGGCCTTAGCCTTTTTTATGATTCCCAAACATTGGGTAGCAAGTTGCAATGATTCTGCTCTACCATCTGTGGGTTAAAATAGCAAAATATGGGATGGTATAGGGCAATCTCAATTTTCCTTGGTATTTAAGCTGTGCATCCTTGCTTAGGCTGCTCTATTTTTGGTCCTACTTTGTTCAGCTTAAGTGTTCTATACATAATGTACAGACTGTGAATAACAACTGTAGGATTCTCAAGTTCTGAATGAAGCAGCCAGGCACCAAAGATGACCTAAGCACATTAAGCATTTACCCTTTTATTTTTCTACATTCCAAAGAAAGAATTTTCTTTATATTTCACTATAGTGCCTCTCATTGGCCTTGCTGGAGGTTATAATTTCACTCATTGTACATTCTATTATATGTAAAAGTAAAGACAATTTAATTAAATAAGTAAAGTCCACATATCATGCTTTGAGATTTATTTACCTATCTAGAGCTGCATAAATGGAGGATTTTGAACATTAAAGTCTATATCATCTTCTTCTTTTAATTATTAAATGACAAAACCAAACTTAATTTCAAATAAATAACTCCTCCCTTATAGTCTTCCACATTAAAATGCTGAGCTGTGCTTGCCAGCATTTTAATGCCACTTCTTTAAATCTGTTTGGTTTGGTTTGGTTTTTTGGTTTTTTTTTTTTTTATTGAAAACAAATATCCCTGAGATTAAATATGACTGGTAATTGGTTCATTATCTAGGATCATGCTTAATAGAACAAAGCATTTGGAAGTATGGGTCAGGAAGAGTTCCTGATCATCCTAAGAGTTTTAAGGTGCACAACAGATGAAAAAGAGCTGTTTCTGACAGAAATTATCATCAAGTGAAGTTTGAAGGCAAAACTATACTTTATCTTACCCTGTATTCTGATCTTTGTTAACAAAGCTGCTTGTAGAAAATGATCTAAGTTTGTTCATACTAAGATAGTATTGTATAGTGCCTAGTTGAATTCTGTGGAAAGACCATGGCAATAACTCAAGTAACTATTGCAATAACTTTTGGGCAAATGTAAATTGTCAAATGTATGTATGTTACCTGTCAAAACCAAGATTTCACTGTCCCCCTATCTATTTCTGAGAACAGCGGCTCCACAATCTACTCGATTTTACTGCACAATGCACTTACAGTAACTTGAAGATATTAGTAACAGAGATTCTCCACATAATTTTTTTAAAAAGTAAGTTACTTTTGTTCAACAAGAAAATTTAAAGTCATAGCTGGCATTGGAAATGATTTCTTGATCTGGTCATTACCTTTGCAAAAACAAGTGTTAACTTCAAAGTTGTATCATGCTGTTCAGGGCCTTGTCCAATAAAAGTCTGAATATCTCCAACAATGTCTCCAAGAATACCTAACCTCTCTGAGCAACCTGTTCCACTCTCTTTGTGATCCTCCATGCCCTTTCTTCTAGGCAAACTTGTCTTATTGCTATGCACCTCTGAGAAGGTTCTGGTCTAGTCTTCCCTATAACACCTCTTTTCTCCCCCAAATAGGTAGCTGAAAAATTAGAAAATAATGAAAATTAGATCCCCCTTAGTTTCCTCTCTCCAGACAGAACAATCCCACTTCCTTCTGCCTCTCCCTATACACCTTGTGTAAGCGCCCAACCACCTCAGGGTAGGTATATCTCCTTCAGGGCAAGATAAGTATTTCTTAAGACTGACTTTCCAATACCTATAGTGAGAGTTTATATACTCTGATTGCCGAGTGACTTACATTCTGTAGACATCTTAATTTAGGAGTCTGGAAACTAGCCTAGGTCATGAGAGCTGGAGGAGCAAAAGACAAAAATAAACAAACAAAAAAAGCAAACTATGAATACTAGCAATATTATAACTTTATATACTGCTACAAGTGGAAAATTCCCTGGTTAACTATGTTGGCCTTGATGAACATTCAGTGTCAAGTAGAGGGTCATTGAAAACTTACATGAATTGTTCCAGGATGTCCCAAGATTCGTTCGTTCCTCATTCAACAAAGGCACTCTGCAAATTAAAAGGTAAGTTTTGCTTTCCCTTTTTATGTGGCTTATATTCTATCAGAAATTGATTTCTGGTACATGATTTACACAATCTCAGCAATTTTGTACATACATAGGACTTTAAGAGGTGTTTCCAACTGCACAATGTACTTTTACACATCAATAACAATTATTGTCCACCTTGAAACAAATGAGCACAAGTCTGTGAGGACTGAAAGAATAATGGGGGTAAAAAATACCACAGTTATTACAGCTACAGTTTGAAAAAACAGTTCTATTTTTGGTTAAAGTCCTTAACATGAAGGTCTTGTTTTATAGCATTGTCCTGTTTTGGAGTGCAGAAAAGCAAACTTCCTGTTCAGCAAGTGAGGCTCTTCCTTGTACTTGTTGCTGTGGCAACCAGGGTCATCTGACTTGGTTGTTTACTCCATGAAGGGGGTTGCACCTGTGGGGAGGGGTGGACAGGTCAGATGACTCAAAACTGACCAATAGGGTATTCCATCCCATCTGCCATGCTCAGTGTAAACTGTGAGGGATCAAAGGGGTCAGGTTGGCTCTTCTTCAATGGATGCTTCTTCAGTGGCTCTCTTTCTTCAATGACTGACATCTGAGGAGGACTCTGTCAGTTCGTCTACCTTCGATCCCTGTCAGTGTGTTCTGGAATCCAGTTCCCATTTGTCACTGAGTCCAGTCTGGAACTTTCCCAGAGCCTGCTGGTGACATCTCCTTGGGAGATTTTGCATATATTTATATACATATTATTTTTATATATTTTTATATATTGTATGTATTTCATTATATCCTCTTTATTTTGTTATTAATATTTCATGAAAGTAGTTTAGTTTTTTCTAAACTCCTAAATCTCTTTATCTCTCTTCTTCCTCTCCTTGGAGTGAGAGGTGGGGTAGAGCATCTGTCATCTTGCTATTGGCCAACCCAACCCAACCCACAACAAACATAACATTGCAACCATGTTCAGTATTCATCATTGATGTTCTTTTTCCAGGCAGAAGACTTACTAGTGACAGAAGCTACAAAATAGTGCACAACAGGACAACAGCTATCCCAGCATAAAAACTGGGCATGGCTATATGAGGACACACCTGACACGCTTTCAGATCCATCCTCTCCTTCTTGATAGAAACCTGCTCCAAACACATATTGTTCAAATCACATTTTAGAAATTTTTCACAAGCACTTCCTTCCCTCAGTTTCCTAATAAAAAACAAATAGGTTTTTGTGTCTTATAAAGTAATGAGACTATGAAAAATCTCATTGTTTGTTTCCTTACTTCACCTTATTAAACTAGTGTAAAGTATTTTCTTTTAAATAGAGTAATTTTGCAGACAAAAACCTAATAGATATGACTAATAAAAACCAAGTGCTGCTGAAGTTTGAAATTTGTCTGAACACTAGACATAAAGGGTCAACATAGAATATTCTTGATTCACTAGAGAACAATTTGGCCAGCCTGCTTTGTCCGAAGAAGCTGTATTTAATTCCTCAGGATATAAATAACCTTCTAGATCATCTTTAGAAGGTTGGACACACAAGTCAATAAATAACAGGTTGAAGAAGTTGGCTGTATTTCATGCATCAGTCCAGAATCTGCGGTGCTTTCAGCAGGTGGCAGAGGTTTTGCATATGGAGGATGAAAATGACCAAATAGTAGAATGCAACAGGAAGAAAAGGTTTGTAAACAGATCAAGGACTACAGCTTCTGGTTGTACACACATATCATATCTAGTAAACGCGAAGAAGTCTTATGGTGTGTTTTGGGAGGCCTCTGATAATTTGCACAGGACTGTTTCAGTTCTGAGGTCAACAGTAGTCAGCGATATAAGACTTATGAGAAAAAGTATCACACAGGATTATGTTAATCAAAACTCCACAGGAAAATTCTGTATGTTAAAGAAACTGTGACATTTCCTATCTTCCCTTTGCCATTTTTCATACATATTTTCAATACCAGATTCTTAAGACAGTTTCAAGTGCTAAAGTCCAGCATGAAATAATATTCCGATGCTAAGCTGGAAATATAAAGAAAAATTTTTCACACAAGATTTGGTTTTAAACCCAGGAGACATGATATAAAGTTCAAATAAGAATTTAGGCCACCAAGTTTATTAATGATTAGTGGGCAAGAAAAGAAAGTGACTGATAAGATAATAGCAATGATGGGTAATGGAAGTACTTGGTTTGACAGAGTCAGAGGGATTCAGCATAAAGTAGAATAGGATCTCTTGAAAAGTACTTTATTATTATTTTTTCCAGCTTAGTTTGCTGTATATTTCTAAGGTGATCTTAAATTCATGCATATTTTTGTTTCATTCTGTCTATATGTGGGACTTATAACATTGATTGTTGTCTTTTATTTTTTCATTTGAACAGAAATGTGATTTAGAATATAAGTGATGCACTAAGTTCTGTACATGTTAGGCAGTTCTGTCACTTCCACTGAAAACACTGCTTCTTTGGAAAGAAGCTCTTTCGCTTTGGTGGTTCTGCTAGTCTTTGCTGATAGCGTAGTTGTTACCCTACTTTGATATTTTATTTGCTAATCAGGCTTTTAAGTTTTAAGTTGAAACTTCTCTGCCAGGTGTTCCCTTGTCCTCACCATACTTAGTGTTTTTCAGACATGACTTAGCTTTTTTTAGCATTGCATTAATAGTTCCCATGCCAGCTGCACCAGTTGTCTTTCTGTTCTGATATTAACAGTTACTATTAATATGGAAAAACATATTTGAACTGGAGGTTGTATATGGAAGTCAGGGTTATACGCTAATTTATTTTTCTGTTTTATTTCTCATATTATAGGACAGTTCCTACAATGAAAATAGATTTTTTAAAAAGTTTCCCTCATGCAACATCCCTCATGCTCTACTTGGCCATTACATCTATCACCCTCCCTACTGTTAGTTAAAAAATATATTCTCCTCTTAGCGAAAAAAGGAGTCTGATGTTTTTCCATTCTAAAAATTCTATTTCTTAGGAAAATAAGTATTGTTAGATGTCCTGTGGTTGCCAAATATTTACTTTTAAACCCTTCTTATTCTTGGAGACTAATGTAGAGAATCATGACATCACAGAGACAAATGTTTTGCATCTTTTGCAGATAATGCTCTCAGCAGACAGCTCCTTCCTGAGGTGCGCATAGGGAAATTGTAAAGCTTATTCACAATTTTTTAATTGCATAACATTTCTATGATTGTTCATGAAAGTTTGTAGCCACTCACTGGATCTTTCAAGACTAAATTTTCACTCTCAATTAATTTGTCTTTCTGAAAGCCAAAATTGGTTTTATGGAATAAGAAAAGATGCAGCATGATACTTATTTCATCTAGTAGATAAGATACTTCACCTCTTCATTTTGTGACCCAAATTGTTTTAAATCTAATCCAAATATCATTTCTGAGATAAACACTCAGGGAATTAAATAGAAACAAGTTCAGATTCAGACAGTTGAGTTTATTTGTACATTTGGCCAGCATTTTATCATATTTATCAAAGGCAAATCTAATAAAGGGAAGGGCAGGTGGCTCTTCAGATGTGTTATTATTTTAGAGTGACTGGGTGCCACTTCTCTGATCTTCAAAGTTAATAAACTTTGCATGCATTAATCCAATAAACCTTTTTTTAAAAGTATTGTCAAGTTATATAAGCATAAAGAAAAAGCTCAGTTGCGAACATTGCTTGGAATAGAGGAGAAAAAAGTCTGAGGCATTACAATGCATTAACAAATTAAAATATTTAGACTACTAGTTCTTAAGTGTCTCTATTTACCATCTGGGCAGATGAGACATGCACCAGCAATATTAGCATTTTCAAACTGGGAGAAGTGAGTCAAGAGGTGAAGGAAAGGCTGTATCATTTTGACTGGTAGGATTAATGTCAATTAATTTTTAGATCACAAAAAGTTAAATGCATAAGTCTAACTCAGTTTTCCTAGGCTCTCACTGTATTTGATAAGTTCTGAGAGAGATGAGTTGAATTCCTCTCTGAAAAATACCTGTTTTTCTTCATTGGCAATATTAGACACTGAGCATAGGCAATGTTAGTCTCCAGCATAACACTTTTAGGCACTTAGGTTAGGGCAGACTAATTCCACCCTTCCTGTTTTAATTCTTCAATTATGAAATGAGATAATCATTGAGATCTGGAGAATCAGGATTATCAGACGAAACAGAAGAATATGAACTATAGAATTCCAGATTCTGTCATGAAGACAGGAGAATGTCAACTTGAGTGACAATCAAATGTTTCAACCTGAAAAGCTATTAGATCTACATTGATTTAGTCGTTTGGCCATATAGAGCCTATAAGAAACTTTAGGAAATTAGTTAGAGTCTTGATAGACATCTTTCTATTCCTGTTTACCAATTACTATAGAAAGAGGGATTCATTTCACTCAACTTCAACATCTCATAGCTAACCTATGTTGTCATTTGTGTTTCTTTGTAGTCAATGTAGAGATAAACTCCTCTTTCAAGGTAAGTCATTCCACAGGGTGGATCAGGCTTTCTCACTCACTGTTGAGTGAGTTGGCAGAGAAGCTTGAAAATTATTAAAAAGTCACAGGAGAAAGACAGCTCTATTACCTAGCTCTGAGTGGCTCCGTACATTATTCAGATTGGGTTGGATCCCATTCTGAGATGTTTAATTTTACATCTGGATCATATATGTATTATATATTTGCAACTGCAGGTTTTCAATTCTGCCTGAGAGGGCAGGCAGCTAAAGCTGGGCATTACAAGGTCGTTTTTTCAAAGCACTTCAGTTACTAGATTTTCTTGAAGAAAATGTTAAGAAGAATTAATCTCATATGCACAAAGACTGTTTCTAAAATACCCTGAAATTGTTGCATCTCGTACTTCATGCTTGATGTGTGATGTGAGAGATATTTTATATGCTTAATATGATATGAACTGCATAAGCAATCTATAGCTTTGTCAAGAGTGAGCTATGTGACCATGTTCAACTTGCATGAATAAATCTTTGTATAACAGTATAACAAAATGTACCTAATTTGTATTACAAGCCTACTAGAAGCTATATTGTTAATGCTGTTATTGTAAATCTCTTACCAACTGCTTAGTGTTACGAAACGTTAACATCAATACAGAAGCTCTTTAAGCTTATGTACTGCCACATGTCTTGCAAGAGCATTATGTATCAGTAAAACTTGTTTTCTTTTTGAGAAATGCTGACCAAGAATGCCAACATGAACAACTTGTCAGCCCCTTGAGCAGTGCTTTTTTCAATCAAGACTATCAGCTGCTATGTAGTCTACTATTATCTTTCATGTTCCTCCAGAGACGACTCTGTTGTTGTAATCTCTTCAAAATGGTTGTGAACAGTTAGACAATTGGTGTCCTATGATCGCTGTGTAGTTTATGGATTAATAACAGTTTTGGGGTTCACTTGCATTCTTTTTTTTAATCCACTCAGTTGTTGTCTCTTGTTTTATATGTTAGTTACAGATTTTTTTCAGTTTTTTTTGTTCTCTGTCTGTATGACACCAAATACTGTGGAGATCCAGAGGGAGGATTTTTCTTTGTCTTGGCTTTTGAAGAGGTTGCATATGAGAGAAAAAAAATTTAATAACAAACTCAACAAGCAGGTTTATGGACAGATGGACTAGATCTACCATATAGAAAAATGATGACTTCATTATATCCTGGTTTGAGTTCTAATAGCACTGTCAGCTTAGTGAAGATAAAAAGCTTTATTTTGATAATTCTATGATGAAAAAGAATGTAATTTTATTATCTACTTTTTTCTTTAAAATGGTGATTTATCTTAGAAATATCTTCTATTCATCAGCCTCCGAGTCTCTGTCTCAAGTTCTTTCATTAGAACTTTCAGTGTTTCTTTCCTGTGTTTAAAACTGTGATGCAGGGCTTTCTGTCTGCTACGTATTAATCACAGGTACAGTGTGCATATATCATTATGGCACAAATGGCACAAAGTTCTTTCACTGGATCTGAAATGTTTTCATGGCATTTAGAAATTGTGTGTTTGATAAATGCATGTAAGTTTTCATTACCTACTAAGGGAAGAGAAAAGGAGCCACAAGCCAGATGATACATGATGTGTGAATTGAGAGTTCTTATATGATCATCCTACAGAGTAAGAAAGAATAAACAATGTGAATGATGAATGATATCACAAAGATCCACTCAGTCATGAGGAAAGAATACTTCTTATCTGTCTTTGTTTAGTGATGATGAAGAGTTGCTACATTAAAATTTAGCATTGCTTTATTCTCATTTGAAGTAAGTCTATGCTGCCATTAAATGCAGTGGTTCTCATCTCTCGCCTCCTCTCTTCACTCCTGCTGTGTAGTGGTGGAGAGGACAGTCTTTAGCAGATAAATTTCTATTTTCCATTCACCATGTGACTGAACAAAAAATAATGAGGACCAAAGGATAGTGCAAGAACAAACAGAGGAGAAAGCGGTCTTGCCCTTTATGAAATCAGCAAAGACTTGCTGAATTAAAGTATACTGGATGCAGATGCCAAAGTTTTAGTAACAGAGGGCTGCAGAGGTGGCCTCTGTGAGGAGAGAGTGAGGATGCCCCATGATGGACATAGCCAGTTCCAGAGACAGCTTCAATGGACCTACCACAGGACATAGCTGAGCCTTTCAGACAAGATGGTGGCACCTCGTGGAAAACATGTTTAAGAGAGAGTAAAAATACCATGGAGAGAGAGGAGAATGGAACAAAAAGAGTGAGAAAGAGCAGACAAAAGACCAAAGCCTGAGGAAGAAGAGGAGCTCAATGGTGGAGCAGATATTCCCTGCTGCCTGTGGAGAGCCCAGCCAACCCTGGAGAAAAGTGTGAGGAAAGAGCCGCAGAGAGGAGGTGTTATGAACAGACCACAACCCCTCTTTTCCATCCTTCCCTGTGCTGCTCTGGGCAGAGGGAGGTAGAGGAGCTGGGGATGAAGGTGTGAAGTTGAGCCTGGGAATCGGGGGAAGGAATAGTGTTGTTTTAATATTTGTCTTTTTGTTTCTTGCTACACAAGTTTTTCTTAATTGGCAATAAATTAATCTTCCCCATGTTGAGCCTGCTTTGCCCATGGTGGTGGCTGGTAAATGATCTCCCTGACTTTATCTCAAGCCATGAGCTTTCCTGTTCCTGCTTTTTTCCTGTTTTCTCCCCTGTTCCCTCAGGGGGAGGGAGTGAGCAGCTGGGTGGAATTCTGATTGTTGGCCAAGGCTAGCCCACCATATAAAGTAAATTATAACCACAACTTTATATAAAACATAGATTTAATGAGTCAACTTTTTCAAATGGCTTTTTTATCGAATGCGTCTTCTGTATAGCATTTTGTTGCATATCTTTCTTGTCTTACTGTCTTTCTGTATTTTAATAATTTTATGGATTTTGATTTGTAGAATAGTAAAGTTTAGCTAGTGTGATTGTGGAAGCTTAAATTTTGACTAAAAAAAGGAGTCGTGATTTAAAAAGGAATATAAGTTTTATGTTGCTTACCCTGCAATATAAAAAGATTTTTAGATGGATTTTATTGCAATTTTCTAAACAATAGATTCTCTTGTAGATTAAAGTGTTACAAATCTAGAAAACCTGTACAGAAATTAATGTAATGTCGCCATTTTACACTAGGAAAACTTCTATTAACTTCATTTGTTGGTACAGGGGAAAAAAGTCTCAAAATTTTACTTCCCATGTGCAAAATGTGTTTTAAATAGTTTGCATAAATGGGTTGTGTGTCCCTCTGTTATTTTATAGCTATATAGAAACAATTGCATTCAGAATACAGGAATGCATCTTTTGCATGCATACTGGTCGTGGAGAAGTCTGCATGGCTTTCCATTGATGATGAAATCTGACAGGAATAGATATGTAAACTGTAGCTTTAAGAAGGTGAGTACAGGAAGTAAAGTAACTATTGAGCTGTGCTTGTTGAAACACCTCCAATGCACAGACTGCCAGAAACAGATCACAACTGGATAAAATCCTGGCAAGATGATCCACATGAGGTCACCAAGGTCAGCACAAGCCGTGGCAGACTGTGTTTTGGCATATTCTTCCAGACATCCCAGAGAAGACTCATCCTTGGGCCAGACTACAGGGCAGAGAAAGGAAGAAGATGACCCTGTCGTTGCTGTGCACCCACAGCAAAAAAGCTGTGCAGGTACACCGTGGTCAGTATCAGAAAGGGAGCAGACCTCGGTGGGTGGCAGGTACCCACTATCATCAGCATGAGTACCCTCCCAGAGCAACCCTGACATCCCTTGCGCTGTCACACTGAGTCTTTGGTGGGTGATGGCACTGTAGTGAATGTGTCAACATGTGAAATGCCAGCATCCTTTGTGTCTGTATGACCATATGAGCTGCCATTGCAAATGTTAGGTTAGGATTTGTTTCTATATAAATGCAGCTTTAGTAATAAAGTTAACACAATAGTCCAACTATTATTGTTATGAAACGAAGGACAGTATAATGTACTGTTCGTTATCTACTGCTATTGATTGAACTGCCTCTCAGAGCAAACCAGTCCTTAAATTTCAGAGCATTATTTGTCCTATGACACTGATGAAAACAATAGCTGGTGCTAAGAAAGGTACATAGATTTTGCCATGTGCAAAACAGGTGCCTGCATTTGAATTACTTACTGATATCTTTGTAAGCAGTAGACCAACTTAGGGTACAATGTACCCTGTAACCATATTTTGGATTAAAAAATTGTCCTTTGTAAGTGTTTAGTCTCCATGTAGTATTCTATGAAGAGAAATACCTAAAAATATAAATGTCTATAACCTGTTATTTGAATTCTGCTTTATGATTTCATATAGCAAACATAATGTATTATTAATATTATATTTATAAAGGAACTTCATATTTATCATTATTAATATAAATTGAAATAATTTAATTGTCTTCTAGTTCACTGTATTAGTAACTTGAGTGCCTTATTTTAGGTATGTGTCTGAGAATCCATTTTTGAAGCCAGTTAAATCTTCATTTCATACTCTTGAAAATTAAGGAACTCAATAACCTATTGTAATGGTTTTGAAGAACGAGGAAGGTTTTCAAATAACTGTGCTGGGCTGCGCATTCAAAGGGTGGTTCTTTTCTGCTCATTATGCAACTGACATTACGTGGACTAAGTGGGTTGCACTGATCATGCAATGGGCTTGAATGGGAGTGGCCAGAAGACAGAAATTTTCGAGCATTGCCAGAGGAGGTGACTTGTGCTGAAAAGGCCCCGCTGTATTAAAAAATAACAGGAAATTAGAAGCAATATGCCCTGTAAACTGGTCGGTCCTGTCATATTTTGGGAAAGCATCTGAGGTAGAAAGCTGCTATGTGGAGTCCTGCATAACAAGTCACAGAAACTGTTGAATAAATAGGTGAATTGGGCTAGTTTGCAGAAGTGAAACCCATCCCACTGGCTTCGAATATTGCTGAATGAGAAAAATGACTAATACTGTACATCTATACCGACTCATGGATGGTGTCTAATGCCCTGGGGAGATGGCTACAGCAATGGAAGCAGACCAGCTAGCAGAAAAGAGGTAAACCCATCTGGGCTGCTGCATTGTGGCAAGATACTGCTGCACAGGTAGAGAACCTGGTTGTAAAAGTATGTCACATAGACGCTCACATACCCAAGAGTCATGCTACTGAAGAACATCAAAACAAGAAGGTGGATGAGGCTGCTAGAAATGGCATTTGGACAATGCCCTTCACAACATGATTTAACTTTTGGTCAGACCCGAATTGGTCAGGCAGTTGGACTAGATATGATTGTAGGTCCCTTCCAACTAAAATATTCTGTTCCATTCTATTCTAAATCAAGTGGCTTAGGTGGACCTGGATGGAAGAATGTAAGGGTGAGCTATTTATAACTTGGTGGACCCCTGACATCTCAGGACATCTAGGAAGAAAACAACGTACAGATGGGCTTGTGACTGAGGAGTGGACTCGACCATTGACACCATTACACAGGTTATCCATGAATATGAAACATAGAATCATATTGGTTGGAAAAGACTGTCAAGTCCACCACTAAAGCTTGTTCCTTAAGCACCACAACTACACATCTTTTAAATACCTTCAGGGATGGTGTCTCAACCACCTCAAGAAGTTGGGAGGGGATACAACCAGGATAGCTGACCCAAACTGACCAAAGGGATATTCCATATTATATGACATTGTGCTCAGCAATAAAAGCTGGGGGAAGAAGGAGGAAGTGTGTGTGTGTGTATGTGTAGTTATGGTGTTTGTCTTCCAAGTAACTGTTACGTGTGAGGGAGCCTTGCTTTCCTGGAAATGGCTAAACATCTGCCCGCTGATGGGAAGAAGTGGATTAATTCCTCATTTTGCTTTGCTTGCATGTGCAGCTTTTGCTTTACCTATTAAAATGTCTTTATCTCAACCCACAAGTTTTCTCACTTTTACCCTTCTGCTTCTCTCCCACATCTCACTAGTGGGGCATGAGTGAGCTTAGCTGCCTACCAGGTTTAAAATACAACACCATATTATGGCAGAGGAACCCCAGCCTCAACCATTTTAACAAAAACGTAGTCTGTACTGAAACTGACTTTTGTGAAACTGACTTTCACATAGAATAAAACAAGAGAAATATGCAGAAATACCCTCTAGGAGAAAAGCTGAGTCGAAATATACTGACTTGCCCCAACACCAGCCTGAAATTCAGTGTGCCAGTTCATGTTTGTAAATTAGCTGCTCCACCCTCCAGCTGCTTCTTCAATGGGTACCTCAAAGCAATACCATGTATTTGGTTGTGTGTTCTTGTTCACGAGCAGAAGTACAAAAGGGTATTTATATCTGTCTTTATTCTCAGTTTATGTACAGTCCAACAAACCAGTTCTTCATATTTACTAAAATGAACTCATACCAATATATAAAAAATGAAAAATAGATTTCATACAGCTTTAGCCAGATATAAATAAATAAATAAATACAAAATTAAATCATTTTCAGTCAGGCAAAACCTGGAAGCTTTGTTTTTTGATATCGACAAAGGAAGCTGATGAAAAAACAATATTTCAAGTCTATTTTAGAACTAATTCTGGTAGTAGAAATAAAAAACAAAACATTTGAGTTATAATGGAAGTTCCATTGCAGTCTTAAGTGTATCTCTGGTTACCGCAAAGTCACAATGCACATATTTGCTCTGAATAAAGCTTATGGTATAATATAATATGAATTTCAATGTCTTAGATGGTGTCTTGTGGACTTTTTCATTACTCAAGTGCTCTCAGGATGTGATGCTGGTATTTGTATGCACCAGTGCTAATAAAATTCTCTATGGTGAAATTTTTGTTGTAAAATATGGTAACATTCTAAGTGAAAAATAGGGTATTATTAAGCTATATATCACTGTTAGTAATATAGTGACTTTTACTGCGGGTGTTTGAATTCTTCCAGTGCCTATTCAATGAATCTGTCCCCAAAGGAAAGTTCGAAGTATTGCAGAATTATTGCTGTCAAAACTAACAGAGGCTTTATATTGCAATGTCTGTGTTATAAAAAAAAAAAAAAAAAGAAAAAAAGAAAAAAAGAAAATTACATGAAGCAGAGAAAAGAAAAACAAACAAACAAACAAACAAAAACCCAAACCAAACCCAGCAGACTTTGCAGATGCCTGTGACTGGCTGCAGCATTTGAGTACCCTCATCCCCAGCCAGACCACAGGAGTCAGACACAACTCAGATTTGCCCTGATGATCCGATAACATCAGGTGAATGAAGGAAAAGGAAAGGTAGAGCAGATACCACCACCTAGCAGAGAAACACACAAGTGTTTTTCTCTTTTTTCCAGTAAATATTCCCTGTTGTCATTTGAATATCAAACATTATATTGGATTTTATTAAATTTAATCTTTCTATTTTCACATTATTTCTTCTTTCCTTAACAACCTTTGTAGAGACCGCTTACTTCACTCTAACATTTTTTTTTAAAAAGGCAGTAAAACTTTACAAGTGCCGTTTTCACAGCCACAACCAGCTTTGTTATAATTGTACTTACACTGAAGCTGATGGGATACATGTTGACCAGTACTGGCAGCTGTTGAAAAGCCTTCTCTATACTATGATAAATTAGTAATAATTCGCAACTGAAGATTTAGTTTAAAGATAGAATCTGGGTCACACAAAGGAGTGTGAAACTACTCAAAAATTCACTTCTGTCACAAAATCATGAAATAGAAAAAAAAGACCATAAATTATTAAGAAATTCTGAAAAAGAGAGGTATTTATAGGGCAGATTTGATTCTCTTCTTCCTGTTCTAAAGCATAATCCAATGAAACCACTATTGAAAGGAATGCTCAAATGCAAAATGCAAAAGAATATGTGGGGTTGAATACTTTGACATTGTGTCCAAATATATATGAAGAAATATGTATTTGGGAGCCTGTGGAAACACGTATAAATTTGTCTTTTAAAAGTTCATTTTTAAAAAAAGAAATTTTCACATTCTGGGCCTTATTAAGAAAAACTCAGGTTAGGGAGTTGGGTTTTGGTGGTTTTTTTAGACACAAGATCTGAAAGGAAATTAAAGTGTCAACAGTTCTACTTATAAGGTATGTATTTTATATGAATACAGTAACTCTCAGCTGAATTAGACTATGGAGAATCTAATACAATAACCTGGCAACACAAAACATCATAGATTCATTTTGTGTGTATATGTATCTGTTGGCTTCTGTTTTGTTTTTTTCCTGTCTAGCACTCCCATGTGCCCTAAGGCTATCCCCAATACAGGCAAGATATATCCTTGATTTCATTCTATAAAAACACTGTTCCGTTGAATTGCAAAACAATCCTGACATTATTTTAGCTACAATGCACAGAGAAACAACAGAAAGTAACACATAAAAGCAATATTTATATTTTTGATACAAAGGTACATAACTGCAACCCAGATGAGGGTGCTTGTTTATCTCTGGCTTATAAAAAGATCTTTGAATGAGTAGCTCAGCTTCAGAAAACTAACTTGTTAAAGTCTAGGTTAGAGAAGATAAATTACATTTATAGAATCTTAGATATTCAGAGAGTATTCAGCTCGGTAAGCACATTGCAGATTTGGGGGCAGAAGGGAAACAAAAGGCTACCTTCAGAGAAAGGTTCGTTGTAGGTAGGAAAACGTCAAATGAAGAAGCAAAATAATGAAACAGCAGATGGTACAAAAGCCATGCACAAGCGATGAGATTTTAAATTCTGTAAGACTTCAGAGGACACATAAGAACAATCACAAGTATAGCACCGCAACACTAGAGATGGAGACTACATCATAGGAGGAGCTGGAAGCCATTGTGCAGCAAGAAAGCTATGATGTAGCTTTGTGGTGGAATGTGGAAATGTGGTGGGATGACTCAAATGACTGGAGTGCTGCATTAGATGGCTACAAACTCTTCAGAAGGGACAGGCAAGGAAGGAGAGGAGGTGGGGTGGTTCTGTATGTTAGGGAGTGTTATGAATGTCAAAAGCTTAATGATGGTAACAATAAGGTTGAGTGTTTATGTGTAAGAATCAGGGGGAGGGCCAAGAAGGCTGATATCATGGTAGGAATCTGTTATAGACTGCCCAGCCAGGGTGTAGAAGTAAATGAAATGTGGCTACAAACTCTTCAGAAGGGACAGGCAAGGAAGGAGAGGAGGTGGGGTGGTTCTGTATGTTAGGGAGTGTTATGAATGTCAAAAGCTTAATGATGGTAACAATAAGGTTGAGTGTTTATGTGTAAGAATCAGGGGGAGGGCCAAGAAGGCTGATATCATGGTAGGAATCTGTTATAGACTGCCCAGCCAGGGTGTAGAAGTAAATGAAATGTTCTACAAGCAGCTGGGAGAAATCTCATGATCGCTGGCCCTTGTCCTGGTGGGAGATTTCAACCTACCAGATATCAGCTGGGAACACAGTACAGCTGAGAAGGAACAGTCTAGGAGGTTCCTGGAGTGTGTTGGGGATAACTTCCTGATGCAGCTGGTGAGGGAACCAACTAGGGAAGGAGCCCTGCTGGACCTGCTGTTTGTAAATAGAGAAGGACTTGTG
>VWZL01002061.1:930-44176 GCA_013396915.1 Stercorarius parasiticus | reverse complement strand
GTTCATGAAAGGCAGGTCCTGCTTGACAAACCTGATCTCCTTCTATGACAAAGTGACCCACTTGGTGGATGAGGGAAAGGCTGTGGATGTTTTTTACCTGGACTTTTGTAAAGCCTTTGATACAGTTTCCCATGGCATTCTCCTGGAGAAACTGGCTGCCCGTGGCTTGGACGGGAGTACTCTACACTGGGTTAAAAACAGACTGGAGGGCCGGGCCCAAAGAGTGGTGGTGATTGGAGTTAAATCCAGTTGGTGGCCGCTCGCGAGTGGTGTTCCTCAGGGCTTGGTGTTGGGGCCATTTGTGTTTAAGATCTTTATAATGATCTGGATGAGGGGATTGAGTGCACCCTCAGTAAATTTGCAGACGACACCAAGTTGGATGGGAGTGTCCACCTGCTTGAGGGTAGAAAGGCTTTGCAGAGGGATCTGGACAGGCTGGATCGATGGGCTGAGGCCAATGGTATGACGTTCAACAAGGCAAAGTACCAGGTCCTGCACTTGGGTCACAATAACCCCATGAAGCACTACAGGCATGGGGAGTAATGGCTGGAGAGCTGCTTGGCAGAAAAGAACCTGGGAGTATTCAGCCAGCTGAATATCAGTCAGCAGTGTGCCCAGGTGACCAAGAAGGCCAACGGCATCCTGGCTTGTATCAGAAATAGTGTGGTGAGTAGGACTAGGGAAGTGACCATTCCCCTGTATTCGGCACTGGTGAAGCCCCACCTCGAGTACTGTGTCCATTTTTGGGCTCCTCACCACAAAAAAGACATTGAGGTGCTGGAGCAGGTCCGGAGAAGGGCAACAAAGCTGGTGAGGGGTTCTGAGAATAAATCTTATGAAGAGTGGCTGAGGGAGCTGGGGTTGTTTAGCCTAGAGAAAAGCAGGCTGAGGGGAGACCTTATCGCTCTCTACAACTACGTGAAAGGAGCTTGTAGAGAGAGGGGTGTTGATCTCTTCTCCCAAGTAACAGGTAATAGGACAAGAAATGGGCTCAAGTTGTACCAGGGGAGGTTTAGAATGGATATTAGGAAAATTTTTTACACTGCAAAGGTTATTAAGCATTGGAACAGGCTGCCCAGGGAAGTGGTTGAGTCACCATCCCTGGAGGTTTTTAAAAGATCGGTAGACGTAATGCTTAGAGAGATGGTTTAGTGATGGTTTTTGTCAGAGATAGGTCGATGGTTGGACTCGATGATCTGAAAGGTCCCTTCCAACCTGGGCAATTCTGTGATTCCATGATGGTTTTCCTGCTGCAGAACGGCTTCCAGCTCCTCCTGTTTGTTGCCCATGCTGCTTGCCCTAGTGTAGAAGCACATCACCTGGGCTACTAGTCCTGCTGCCTTTTTGCTGGAAGAAGGCTTAACTTCTACCTGACCATTCCCAGGCACAGCCATAGTTTCTAACCCATTAATGACCCTCATGTCTCTGCTGCTGGATTCACCCCCTTCACCCTTCAAATGTAGTTTAAAGCCCGTTTTATGAGCCCTGATGACTTCTGTGCAAAGATCCTTTTCCCCTGTTGAGACAGGTGTACCCCATCTGTCTCCAGCATGCCTGGTGTCATGTAAACCATCCTGTGATCAATAAAAACAAAGTTCTGCCACTGACACCAGGCTTGGAGCCGGGTATTGATCTGCTGGCTCTTCTTATTGCTTTCCTCATCCTTTGCTATGACTGGAATGAATGCTGGCAGCCCACCACAGCATCCTATGGCAGGAAGAATACCCCTTGACCTTTGACTACAGGTGCTTAGAAAGGTGACTATAGTGATGGAGAACACAGGAAGATACTGAAAATCTGTGTGCACGATACTTTTAACTGAATTATTAATGGAAATTTGGAATAATTTAACAATTTGATTGAAAACTGTTGATATTATTGTAATTATATTGATAGCTGCTGCTTGTATTTTGATTAGGCTGTTAAAACATTGCTTAGACTATCAATAAATTCTTGTGTCTGCATAAAAGGTGTGTGCCCTTTTCACCCATAAGAAAATTTTGACTGTGATAAAAGTTGATTCAGGTACACATGTACATCCTCTCACTATTTTGTACAGGTTTGTATATGTCTTGTACAGACTGAAAGTGAGTGTGATTGGTCTTTAAACTCTCTTGGAATCACAGCAGAAACAGATAAAATATTTATGTGTCTCTGAGTGCCTGGAAGGACATACTAGGTAAAAGTATATTTATGCCATCTAGTTTAGAAATCTATCTTAGTTTTTTTTTTTTTTTTAAAGTTCCTTCTTATGTATGAAATATGGGATTTATTTCCATGTTGCACATCTAGATATGCACCCCAGTTGTGTATACACTGGCATCTGAATGCACCACGTGCCAGGTGCATGATATGGAGGCAACTGTTAATGTTCTCGAGCAGTCCTCTACTCTGGGTGATCAGATCAGATTCTGTTCCAGAGCTTTGATACTGAGTCAAGCTCCAGTAGTATCTATTTCTCTGCAGCAATTAAATAGAGAGCATATGCTCCTAACTTAGAAGTGAAACAACATGCCTAGAGATATTTATGCTAAAAATTCCTCTTTTTTTCTATTCTGCTGTCAGTAGTGTTATGAGAGTTGTTAGGCTAACAAAACAGAAAGGCAAATCCATGGAAAAATGTCTAAATCTATTTAAGGGAAAAGTTGCTTGCAGAAAAGGGATAAAATAACTTAGAGGCAAAGTACGTTAGCAATTCTGAATTGCTTGAAAGAATAAGATTTTTTGGAGACATTCCAGGACAAAGCTTAAAAAAAAGAGCACGGAGTAAAAAAAAGGTGAAAAGAAAAAAACAATTCAGTGAAGCACACCAATCCAATAGTTCAATATAACAATGTGTGCTGACATAGACAGGTATGATGTATCGTACACAGAAAGCTTCATAAAGATACATCATTTTCCATAGACGTTTAAAACTCTATGTGATAATAATAAATGATTATGATTCAATCATTTAGTATGCCGAAGAGGAGTGGAGAAACAAACCCATATATCCCATTAGGTAATGGACAGTTTGTACACACATCATTCTGTATAATTTTAAAGTGAAAACAGGAAAACAAAACACTCCAGGAAGATGTAGAATAGGAGACTTTGTAACATTGACAGTTCGTGTTTCAAGGACGGCAATCATGTTTTCAGAGATGTGCAAAATAAAAAATAATTAAAAAAATGCATCAAATGGCACTTCATATTTCTGGGACCTACTCAAAACAAGGATCTGTGACTCAGAATCATAATTTATCTAACTCCAGTCATTCAGGTGTCTGTGAATATGCATTTCCAAATCTCATGCCCACTGCCATTAATGTCAGAGGATCCCAAATACAATATGTAACTACTGGTGTTGCTTAGTGAGCACAATGCCATATTATAATGTGAGTTGTTATGCTTGGTTTTTTTCCTTTGGATTTTTTTGTTTTCAGTTATTCACTGAGCTTTCTCTCCTAACTTCAGAGCAGTGTTAGTTTACAGATGAAATAGTCACCTCAAAATCCTCTTCAGTCAATGGAGAGAAACAGAGCAGTACATGTGCTCTGTAATTTCCATATGAGAATTGTTTAGTAGTTACTATATGATATTTATATCATAACATCAAATGTCAGATAGACAGAATACATGATTAAATGTCTAAAAGACAGACATTTTGAATAACAGAATATTCCTCTTGGCTGATCCCATAACTTGTTTGGTTTTCCTGTGCTGTCTGGTGTTTGTAGGACTGTTTAGATGTCTTTTGGAACACTCTAAGATGTATTACCTAAGGATTTTTAAATAGAAATGCTGTTTCTTCTATTTTGATCGTTTAAAGACTTTTTAAAGCAAGAAAAGTAATACCGTATTTGTTGTTAAGCATGAATTTGTTTGCAGATAAAATGTTGCCTTTCATAGGTATTGTTGTTTTCTTTTGGAGGCTTGAAATAATAAAAAGCACAATATCTTTAAGCAAAAAATATGTTTTCCTACATGTCTCCCTATATGCTACAGTTTTCCATCAGATGTTTCTCCACTCATTATTGATTACAAGGACTGTATAAGAGTTCTCAATGAGACATCAAATGCACTTTTCTGCACTGCAGATACTTTAGTTGGTCAGAAGTGATTTCACCAGACACAGAAAAAAGACAGTGGTTGGATTCCATCCAAAAGCGCCCTTCATTCACAGGAAAGATCTCAATAATTTCAATGTGAGACTTCTGCTTTATTCCAGGGAGCACTGAATGGCTATAGAGAAGACTGTGAAGAAGTGAAATCAATGGAAAAGCTTATGCAGCTTTCAGTAGGGGTAGATTTTAGGCATAGAGGAGTTAAGAAGGATGCCTTTTTCTTTCTTGTTTTCCCTTTCAGCAGATACGGGAAATTGTGTTCCCTCTTTTTTCTACTTTCAGGCAGTAAAAGCTGTATATCTTTTCCCTTGATTTCTTAAATTCAGTCAAATTTAAAGCTGTAAGAGTTATGTGGGATCATTAAGATGTGTATGACCAGAACAGAATAGGAAATGAGATTTCAAGAGATTGAAGATGTCTTTGGTTTTCAATGAAAAGAGTCATTAATATCTCTTTACCTTGTGGAAATAAATGGAAGGAAAAAATGACTTTTTTTTTTAAAAAATGATAGACAGAAATATACAAAATTGATTTTAAACTATAGAGAGGGAGAAAACAGAGGGGGAGAGGAAGACTTCCTGTTGTAATTCTTTATTTGTCTCAAGAATTTTGCTGTGATAGGAAATACACCGAATAAGTGTATCTAAATATCTGTTAAGGATTTCAAAGATTTCATCTTCTGACTGTGCTAATAACCAATCATCTGGAAAATTTGTTCTTCCTTCTTTTCCTTATTATTAATTATAGGAAGATATTAATGTATTTTTGAGGTGCTGCTCGGGAAGCACTGGAACTGTCTGTACAATAGTACAATTTATGAGAAATACAAATCACATAATTAACTGTACCTAAGTATAAATTTGCAGAGGGGAGAGTTATACTTTTATTTGTGTAGTGTGTGCTGAAGAATGTATTTATTCAAATGCATTATACAGTATTCAGACATTTCTAAGGGATTTGTCTCTCAAAATTACAGACTATACTGTGAATGTCATCTTAACTTAGAGATTTAACTGCTAAATCAGCAAATCTATATTTTCTGTAGATAGCTTCAAAATTTCAAAAATATGTGATCAGGTGTTGAATTTAAAGTACACATACAGATTTACCAAGGTTAATGAATAATAGGATAATTTAGCACATACTGCATTCTCTGTAAATAACAATGCTGAGTAGTACCATGTTCTGTTTCTTGTTGTTCTGCTTTGTTTTTGCTTAATCTAAAATATTCCCAATCAAATTAAGAATGTACATAATAATATGAATGTCTTTTTATTAAATCAACTTTTACTGAAAAAAAATCATTTTTCCCTTCCGTATGAAATGAAGCAGTGCAAAAATCTGAAGCTCTGAAAGAAAATGTTTAATACTCGTTTTAGATTAAAAGGACAGCTATCATGAGAGCTTGCTTGCAATTTAAGTATGTGCGCATTTGAAAAGTTAACGTTAATTGTGTTTTTCTGTGAAAAGGAAAAGGCATAGCACAACTCACAGATTACAGCAAAGTAGTGCAAAGTATAGGAATTAAGAGCACTGAATGAACAAATTACAAAATGACCTGCTGTTGTCATAGATAAGATTTTTTTTTTAGACAGTGAAGTGTTGCAACACAACTTTTGACAGTATTTAAGCAACGAGATAAGTGATACAGAAGGTGATTAGACAGAACAGCTATCTTTCTCCATTCGTCAGAGAAAAGCACCTACCTGTTTCTGGGAAACCTTTTACTGTGGCTAAAAATGTGAGGGAAGTGGTGGCTGTAGACCTACAGAAACATTTTATTTGTAGTTGAGCTTAATATTTATCTTCATTCTTCCATCAGGATAGTATAATCATGGACAAACAGTCACACCGATATTCTTAATTTCAGTTTTTATATTGCAACAGGTCCCAAATACCTAATGGGGAGTCCCTTGCATGACAGTTCTATGGTCATTAAAATAAATAATTCCTGGGTCACTATTACTTTTGCAATGGATTTCCAGGAGCCAACTAGTCCTACCTCCTCAAAGAAGGATTAGGTTGTTCAGGAACTTGTTTAGCTGAGTCCTGAATTGCTCTGAGGGTGAAGACCCCACAGCCTCTTTAGGTAACCAGTTCTAGTGTTTGACTTCCTCATGGTATTTTTTTTTTTCCTCATCTAAATAGTTCACATAGCTTAGAATTCCATGGATGCATCTAGCATGAGATGAGGTTGATAAGAAAGAAAGTTTCTCTGATGTGTGAGCATTTTCTATTTCTTGGGATTTATTACTTGGTTTGATTTTTGTACATAAACCTAACAGAAAATTTCACACAGCACAAACCCTGATTTTCAGACAACTCTACAGAGAAGTATATTGTAGGAAGGACACTTTATATTGTTCAGTAAAATACAATACATTTTTGTATTATAAGGGTTGCTATGAATGTTTTCCAATATTTTTTTTTGTGTCAAAATGAATTGCACCTAAGAAAATCTTTATCACTCTCACTTTTAAATGTGCTGATTCATATACAGAAAGTGAAAGGTGTTATATTGTACTTAATATTCTGGGCATTTGTGACTGCACAAAGGAAGGAACTAAAAGTAACAGTTTATAATTGCAAGCATTACCTGTTTTTTAATCTGATCTACCTTTTTGTCCTTGCCCTGTGTTTTTTGTCTGTCTTGTGTTTTGTCTGTACTCCCATGGAGTAACATGACAGTTACATTTTAATGCTTTTGCTAACCAGAGTTTTTTTGAAGAAATTAATATCCTTTGCAATACACTACAGGTGATTCTGACACAGGCAGTATTATTACATAATTCTCCATATAAACTAATCGACTCGCTTTAAAAACTGGCTTTTTCTGGCACTACTAACACAACTGAAAGGCTGAAGAAGAACTGCATTTTGGTGAGTATTAGACCTCAGAGTCTTAATCTACACTTGAAATTGCACTGGGTGTTGGTGTCCAGGTGTTGGCAGCAGGGGGCTGCCAACAGAGAGAGTGAGACAAGGCCGAGGCTGCCGCATTTCAGACACCAGCACCATGGGGGCATTCGGCCATCTGGGCCTACCTGTGTCACCCTGACTACACATGGAGACCCAAGTGATCTTGACACCTGGGGATCTGGGAGACCCACAGCACTCCTACCACCTGTGGGGATCCAGGCATCCAGGTGTCCCAAGGCAAGTCTTTTTTTTTCCCATGAAGGTAATCTGTAAGTGATCTCCCTGTGTTTATCTTGATCCATGAACTTTTCCACCTTGTGCCTCCCTCACCATCCTGTTGGAGAGGGAGAGTGATAGAATGGTTAGGTGGACTGAAGTCCAAGGGTAACCCACCACAGTCCTTTGTGGATGGCTAATTCTTGCCCCAGCTAGCACAATTGATGGGCATTTGCAGAACATTAATGGTGTTTAACTTCTTAATGTATTTGTGGTCTCAGCCACTCTTTGTTATGATAGACTGAAAACAGAAAACTCTTAGAGAACAAGGAATAGTAGAAATAGGCACACATTTTGAAAAGGGAATACAATAAAAGAACAAACTTGTTGGACACAGTCTTCTCATGGAAGAACAGAAGATACTCCAACCATACTAAAATATGCATACAAGCAAACGGAAATCAGCTGTCTGCAGCACTGAAAAACACCTTTAAAATGGACAGGTAGTATAAATGCATATCAACTTGTCTGTCCACTTACGTTCAGTTGAATGTGGGCATTTGACTCCTACAAATAAATTTTATTCATGTCAAGGTTCTTTTATTCCCAAGACAAGTAGATTATACACAAGGGTATACTCAGAGTATACACACGAGTTAAGGTTTTAGCTCTGAGGCTTTTAAATTTTTTTTTATTTACTTTACATTTTACTTCTTTCCTGGTTTTGTGCAAAGTTAGTGTCGTCTTCTAACTTTTCTGAAAGTATTTTTTGTATATTTACATGCTATTTTATAAAAATAAAATATTGGAGGAAAGTCAGATTTTTAACTGGCTTCCACAGAAAATAAGTTAAGATCAAAATTTGTCAGGACCCTGAGCCCACTCCCATCTTCCTTGAGTTTGCTAGCTGAGTCCAAACTCTGCTCCTTTGGTGAGAAAAGCTTTTATGAAGAATCTTAGAAGATGCCTGAGCAATGGCTCTTCCTTTGGGGAACTGCTTTTAAGACAGAGATCTCACCTTCGGTGCCCACCTGAGCTGCAGTGTCACAGCAATGCTTATGTCTGGCCATGGACCTTGTTGGTCTGGACATGGACCCTGGCAGCAGCCTGTGGCCCAAGGTCCTACTGCATCCTTCACCTGTTCCCTGGGAGGGCTGGGGCAATAGGACAGGCCTTGGCCACATGGCCCTGCCATTATGACCCCGCCATTATGGCCCCATGGGGAGCCCCTGCTGCTTCCGACTTCCAGCTCCGGGGAGCTGCTGACCCATGCAGAGCCCTGAGAAAACTGTTCCATCATAAAACTAAACTGACAATCTATAGAGAAGCGGATCCTCAAAGAAATAATAACAGATGAGCTCACTATATAGTCACAAGGTAGAAGGTATATGAATTGTGAAACTTCCTAAGATTTTATTAGATTTCATGTTAACATTCTGTTGACCTTTGGGTTTTTATTGTCATTTCCACCTTCTTTAATTTTTAAATTATCCTTCAATTCTTCCTCTCTCCATAAATAAATTCAATGCTTATTTGATATTCTTTTTTGAGTTGTGTGGGTTTTGTGTAGTTTTTTTGGTTTTTTAATTTTAGCTTTTGAGTTTGGTTGGTTGGTTGTTTTAAAACCCAGATCTGAATATTGTAACAAATATAAGGGAAAAGGCCATGCTTCATTTTTTTACAGCTACCTATTCAACAGCATTCCACTGTGTCAGGAAGAGTAATAATTCTGATAATAAGATGTCTAGAGTCAAGTAAAACTCAAATGTGACAGTGAGATACCCACAGGAAAAGTAATCTTGCAGTCCTCTGCTTCTCACCTAAGCCTCCCTTCTTCCTCCTGTAAAACTCCTCTGACACGAGCCCCAGGATGAAAGTCTAGCTTTAAGTACATGTTGCCTTGGAGAAGTAAGCAAAGGGAAAGGCAAGGAGTGATTTAGTAGTCTGTCTTCGTGCCAGTACCATGACCTCTGTCACGAAGGTGGTTTAAAGCAAAAATCACAGCTTGACTTTCCCTTTTCTTACTTCTCCATGGGGGCATGCAGTCACAAGCAATGCTCATTCTTGAAGTATTCATCCTAGTGCTCTCTTAATAGTTAATATAACAATAAATTCATGTCAAGAAGCTTGGTATAACAGGGTACGTTTACCAGATTTTAGTATTAGAGGGCTAAGAGGAATGCTAAGAATTAATTTAGTAACTAAGGAGTTATACAGATTTTCAGTTCACAAATGAACTGGATATTCTTTAATTAATTAAAGTTTTTTAGAAAAAATAGACAAACAATAAAAGTGGAAGAACCTAGTCCTACTTAAAAGAAATTCAGTAGAAGAACCACCTTCATGTGTACTGGGAAAAGATTGTCTAAAGTATTTATACCTTTCAAATTTGTTTAATACAATATGTGCTACAAATTAAAATGTATTAAGTTTATCTATAAATGTAGAAATGTATTTTGCTAAAGATTTAATGTGTATATTGTAAATGTCCATAACAAAAAAGTTAGAGAGTCATACTACAGCATATAAAATAATTAACAGAGGGAGTAACCAAGTGAAGTCATTTATCTCGGAGGAACGCACTCAGTAACTTTTTCATAAACAGAATCACAGTATCACAGAATGGTAGGGTTGGAAGGGACCTGTGGATATCATCCAGTCCAAGCCCCATACCAAAGTAGGTTCACCTGGAGCAGGTTGCACGGGAACTCATCCAGGCAGGTTTTGAATATCTCCAGAGAAGGAGACTCCATAACCTCTCTGGGCAGCCTGTTCCAGTGCTCTGGCACTCTCAAAATGAAGAATTTTTTCATCATGTTCAGATGGAACTTCCTATGTTCCAGTTTGTGGAACCTGTGTCAAAAAGTTATTGTCAGATCTCCGCAGAAACCTCCTGGCCTGTGTGCGCCTGACTGTGTTGCCTTTCCAGCAAATATGATGGTTGAAGATCCTCATGGGAACCAGAGCCTGTGATAGTGACGCTACCTTCATCTGTCTCAAAGGCCTCATCAACTTCTTCTTCCTGATCAGGTGGCTTGTAGTAAACACCTACAACAGTGTAAACCATGTTAGCCTGCCCCTTAATTTTTACCCATAAGCTCTTGAATCATTCTTCTTCCCTAAGCAGAGCTTGATACATTCCAGTTGCTCTCTCACATAAAGAGCAGCTCCACCACATCTCCTTGCTGGCCTGTCTTCCTAAATAGTATGTAGCCAATTTGTCTCCAGTTCAGAGACAAACAGGTTCAACACACAGTTAAAAATCACTGCATTTAACATAATACTATAAGTTACTATGAAAGTGTAGCAGATATTCATCATATACATCACAATAATGAATATATTGTCCTTTACAGTAAATCCATAGAGTAAATAACATTGACACTTACCCTATAATAGGGATGTGTTACTATTTGCTTAAATATTTTGTGAAATAAGCATCTCTTTAAGCTTTTGTGTAAATGGGACTTTGGTGAAGGGGATCTATTAAATAATTTTTCATGCTGGTTTGTTTTTAATAAGGAAAATAAGACAGCAAAATGAAGCATGTTAAATTAAATCCACTTAATGTTGCAGAAAATCTAGAATCTTTATTGTCTATTTCTGACTACTCATTTTTTTGGTGTTAATATCAAACTACTGCATTTATGTTGATATAAGTAATGTAAACCTGTAGGTCTTTGTGTGTTTATATCCATACTAGTATGTATGCTGAAGTGTTTCACAAAAAGATCTTCTCATCCTTTTATACATATCGATACTGACTACTCAGGACAGAAGTTTTCTAGGATCATCAGGGGGATAAAAGCTCCTAATACAGAATTTCAATTTATGGCCTGCAAGGATTTGAAAACTGGCCTGGAAATATAAAAAATGGCAAGCACACCTTCTTTCTCTGGCCAATTTAAGTTTTAAATGTCTTAAACATAGGTTCGTTGATTGAGCAACCTGAATCAGAAAGTTCGAGTGTCTAGGTAGTACCAATTGGTAGTGGTAGGTGTCTCCAAAGAGTACTTCTGGCTATCCAGAAGTCCTTGGCACCCAGTAGTGCAATTTGGTGCTCCTGCAGGAGTAACGTAGAGAAGTCCAGAGCAGTAGACAGAAAACCACAAGAACATGCAGCGAGAGGGGGAATCTGGAGAGCGGGTGTCTCTCTCCATGAATTCAGAACAATGGGCAGTCTCCTGAGGGAACTGACAACTGTTCTTCTTTAAATAGTATCTCTTATTTATTGTACTCCTTCAGGCAGCACAGACTTGTTGTCTCTAAGCCCTCTTCATCTTGGAGAGGGGTTGCATGCGAACTCATTTTCCAGAAAAGGACCTTAATCAGAAATCTCTAGGCAATGCTGGGTAGAGCTGGATTCCCTCCTTCTTATAGCAGCTCTTCAAAGTAACTGCAAAGGATTCTGACTTAATAGGAGATTTGTTTAACTGAAAATCATTTTCACTTTATGTTATAGCGCTAAGATTTGAATTTTTTTATTGTGAGGGTTATACACATATTCATAGTTAGAGTTTATACTAATGTTGTGTGTGCATAAATTGGACAGAATATAAACAAATTATGTTTTTTGAGTTACGGTATCACATTTAGACATACAAAAATATGCAGGTCACTGTAGCAAAGACTGCATGAATTAACAAAACAACAGAGCATGCCAACTATGTTTATGAATGGGAGCTGCCTGATCCCATGTTCATTCCTTGAGATTTTACTGGTTTTTTTCTAAGCTATATTCATACAAGATTAAACGGAAAATTTTGCTTCATTGATGTAATTACTAGAAGTTTGAACTAACTCAGTGGGCCCCAGATTTACCCCTCAGGTACTATTCTAGTATAGAAAGTATGTACCATAACTGTGGCTGGTTAATAGCCTGAGTCACTAGGATTAATAGGGCTTGAAAACATACTTTTACCTAGCTGAGAAAGCTTCAAATGTTTGCCTGATTTATAATATAATAGACCTTTTCAAACTTAACAGAGCTGTTTGATTTTTTTTGAGTTTGTGGTTTTTTTCTGAAGTTATACAGCATTTTTAGTTTAAACCTTGCCCAAAAGAGGAACATTGAGAACACGCTTCTGATTATTGACTTTTAAAAGCTTTGATACGTGCAGCAAACAGAAAATAAGGAAAATATTTTAAGGATGGTGGTTCTGCATTTTTTTCTCTTTGATCATCCTGAAATGGCATGTAGACATCAAATCTTAATCAGTTCCTAATGAAATGTATTTTCTTCAGCAAAATAGCATCATTAGAGAAAATTTGCCTGTTTGAGTCTCAGTTCAACAAATGCATATATTCTTTCTTCATTTTAGTTATTCAAAATTTTAAAATTAAGAAGTATCCTGTGTGCTTGAAAAACAGGTTGAATTAGACCTCACTGAAATCTGTCACAATCTCTTAGCTATAACTCAGAAAATGATACAATTTTCATTCTCTGTGATCTTTTAGTCACCTGTGGGACAATCAATGACATTCTCGTGTTGTTTGGACTTTTGATTGTTTGGACTTTCTTGCTTTTCTTATTCTCTAAAATTCTCTGATTCCTTCCTCTGTGTTAAGAGGGTTCTGTGGGTTTCTTCTGTATGCTCTGTGTTTCTTTTCATCTGTCAGTTGTCTCACTTCTCAAACTTTACTTGCAAGTGATCTAGAACAGGAACAGTTTGTGTTTTCAGTGTTGAGCTAACTATATTCAAATCCTAAACCTTCTGGATAACTTCAGTTTTAACCACATTATCATTCTAAAGCATTTCAGAAATATCCTTTCTGCAAATTACTTTAGAAATATTCATCAGCATTTGCTAAATGATTATGTTTTAAAGACTCAAAATAAAAGCTTCCCTTAACAAATTGGCGTTTGGGGACTTTTTGATTTTTTGCTTTCCCATCATTTTATATGATAGATAACAAGCAAGAGGGATTAGAAAATTCCACATTGAGGATGAATATCTTCCTTGGTTGCATTTGCACTTTGTACTTTATATAGATACTACAGGCATTTTTGGAAGACATATGTCTATTTGTACACACTTGTCTATGTGTATAGGTGTTTGGAAGGTGGTCAACCAAACTTTCAAAGTAAATGCATTAAATGATCTTGTAGTAACCTCTGTAAGTTCCCTCTTGCTTTCACTGGCTAGGTTTTGCCCTGCCTTCACATGAGTTAATAAAATACAATTCATCTGTAAATTACTACTGCGCTTATACCACAGGCACTCATAATTATCGTGCTCTGTATGTATGCATTTTTCTAGTAACTCTTTAAGAATGTCATATTTGCAATACTATGCACCATAAAATTAACAGACCATATCCATACTGACTTATCATAATTGTTATGGAACTCACCCAGTTACACTAACATGTATGTGTATATATACTACACATACCAACACACAGATTTTCTTCTGTGTTTTTCTTTGCACATAAGAAAATGTAATTGAGTCAATTCCAGAGCAGTTTTGCATATCATAAACCAAAAAAATCCAAATTTACTCTGACTCAGGAAGATCACACTTGAATATAGAAAACATGCTAGCAGTTATATCTAGGCCTTCTAAAACAGTCTTCTTGTCCCAACTTTAGACCAGGTATGTGCACGTCATTCTAGAAAGATATTTATCCAGTGTTTTCTTCGAACTACCCTGTGCTGGCAACCACAACTTTCTCGTTCTTTTTGGTGAACACTGGTTTCAAAGTAAGGAAAACTGTGGCTTGTTCTTCCCCTTCCCTACTGGTTAACCAAAATTTAGTGTTGCCATTTAAGATAATTGATTCCTGTCCCCTTCTAAGTAGCAATCCATCACTGATGTCTTTGTGACTTTTACGACTGGGTATTTTTCTACTATCAGCTGTCCGTTTTATAGATCAAACTAATAAAGCTATTTCAACATATTTCTCATTCATTTTCATTGTATAGTCTCCTTGACAGGTAGCACCAGTCTGAGTACCATTCCCATTGCAACCTTTCTAATATAAAGTAGAGAGAAAGCACTGTTCTGTGTGCCTTCATGTTGTATATTTTGGACTAACTAATGTTAAAGGTTCTATATGCCACTTGGTAAGAAGTTTCTTAAGCTGTCCTGATGTAGAGCAATGTGCTGTGATTGAAACTGGCTTAAATATCTAGAGGTGAAGACCAGAAGAAATTAGTCATTCAACTGATCTGGCTAAGCGTGAAGATTTTGAAACAGTCATGAAAGTAGTTTTATGGTATGGGTATCAGAAGTAAGATTAAATGTTTTAAACATGAAAGTAAGACACAACTAATTCTGAAATTTATAATAAAATAAAAAGGAATCACTATTGTGTAAAAGGGAAGTCTTGAACTCATAGCCTAAGTACAGCAGTTGATCTCTGCTGGTGGTTTGACAAGAAATAGGCAGCAACTATGATGCTTGCCAAAGTGCCTGAGCTAAAGAAAACCTATGTAAAAGCTTTGGTACCAAACTGAATTCTGGTTCTCTGATTGATGCTCCCATAATTGACAGAAATGTTGCAGAAAGAGGCAATGTAACTATCATTGTATTACTACTGACTTTTTGCAATGTATGCTAACTGTAACTCAGAGATCCTTTTCTACAAAGCAGACGACTAGTGTGTTGTTCCTCATTCTTTTTCTGCATATTTCATTAATTCTAAATGTAGTGCTTGATATACTACACTGTACATTTTTTTGAAGTCAATTGACTTCTGTCCGTTTTATTTTCCACAATTTTAAAAACTTACAGGTAAAAAGAAAGGCCTGTTGCATTCATAAAGTAGAAATATGCCAATGAGATTTAACACTTTATTGTTCTGAACCCAAAAATAATCATACTACTATAACTACAAGAGCATTTTTTTCTTCAGAAGCCCAGTAAGATAGTATTACTATTCGCAGTAACAGGCCACAGCCAGCCCTTTCGATAACGGTACTTTACGTGTCTTTTAAACACTCCCATCAAAGTGATTTCCAATTTCCTAACTGGTGTGTATATGTTCAGTTGCAAAAACCAAAATGGATGGAACATAAAGGCCAGAAAATTTAAGAGGGTTTGGGTTGAAGAAGCTTTCACAATTACTTCATTAAAGGAAAAGTAATTATGGGTGACCATAAGAACTCCGTTTATGCACACAACTTTTGCATAATATTCAGTGTCCTACTGTCTTCCTCCAAATCACTTCCTTTAGTCAAACAGTCTTTTACACAGGAAAACAGATTATTTGCTATCTCATAACTTGTCCTGCTAAATGAAACAGGGGGAGAAACTGGTGAGTCTATGAAGGTCTAATATTCCTTACTTACAATTATATTGTCCTTCATATTCTCACCCATCCCTCATGGCCAAATAACTCTTAAGCTATAAAGCTAGCAGGAAAATAGCAAAAGAAAGGATTAGTGAAATTTATATATGAGGAGCTCTACTGTATGAGTTGTTCACAGACTAAGGAAATAAGCAAATAGGAAAGGGTTGCAAGAAAGGCTAAAGGGAAATTTGAATCTTGTTCCACCATCTGGGAAAGATATTTCAGTGGAGTAAGTATAAAATTATAGTCTGTATTAAATGTCAAAACTTTATGTTTATATTTCATGAAGTTTTTATCCAACTGAATTTCTATTGTAAAATGGCTAAATATCTGCAATGTCTAAGTGTTTTTGAGTGTGTATAGGACTTAAATTTGCTTATGTTTGTCATTATATTTATTTCTTAATTTTTGTTTAACTAGGCATTTTCATGCAATTCTAATGGACCTTCAGGAAGCTGTCTTTTAACAACTGATCATTATTAATTGCTACAGCATAAAATCTAAATGTAATTAGTCTTAAAGCAAAATCAAAAGAAAATGGACATTATTTTTAACAAAAGAAAAATTAGATTTTGCTCTCCATCCTATCAATTCTTTTGATCATTTAGTTTTAATGTAAAAGAATAGAGAGAAGGGAGGGACATAGTGTTCAGAAAATTATTCAAATAAAAGCAAACAGTTCTCTTATTATGTGATGGAAGCTACAGCCAAATTGTAGGCATTTTATTGCATTCTTATATGAAATACAGATATGTGTATGTGGGCATATTTACATCTATGGAACACAGTTAAGAACATAAAAATGAAATATACAAAGCCAAAATGGCAACATTCATTTTGGTGGCATGAAAGGGATCTTCCAAACCTAATAGCCCCATATGCTACAGGAGTGCCGTCTTCATATTCCTTGAGGCAGTAAGTCAGCCCTTAGGTAGCTGAGGAGCTATATACCATGCTCCCAGCAAACAACCCCATACCTCAGATAGCTAGCTCCCTCTGAAATTTTTGGTACTTATAATTTATTTAAATGAAACAGATAATCTGCTGTAGAGGCTGAAGTAATCAGAGATAGGAGAACTATTGGGTTAAAGGGGAATGACTATGGGAGATCGGCACTGCAGGAACTACTATGAAGAATACAATTCTGTTATTTCCCACGTCCCATTATGATCTTTTTTACTTACTCTCTGGTCTTCTACTTGTTCGCAGATAGTCAACAGAAAGGATTGAAGTTTAAATATTTGGGGAGTTTCATATCAGAGGGATTCATATTTTGATTATCTAGAAATTTAATTTTTTCTCAAGAAAATTCAATTATACTTTTAAATAAGAGTTAAAAGAAGATTCAAAGTGAAAAAAGAAAGAAATATAATATTAAAACTGAACGACACCATATTGAGCAATAAAACCCCAAACTAAAACACCAAAAAACCAAGTTGGAAACCTTTGATAAGTGTCACACACACCACAGAAAACCATGAAGAAATTTTTCATGGAAACTATATGAATAATTCCATTTGCTTGTACTATGTGTAGCAAAGGGCATGGATAAATAATAGCAGAGAGTAAGAAACTCACAACACATGCCTGACAGATTTGTGTGTCTTGAGCAACAGTTGTCTGGTTCTTATGACTTCTTCACATACTCAGAGTTAATCTAACTCAGATTTGGAGTCAAGAAAGAATTTTGACCTCTGGGCAAATTGACAGGGACTGTTAAGTTTTAGGTGGTGTTTCTTTAATTCACAACGTAGATATCATCCATGTCCTAGACAATATTGTCATTTCCATGCAATTTCAGAGACCAGTAATACTGCCAGTCTTTGATCTTTCATACTTCATTGCTTGGGCATATTATTAGGGGGTTTTGGGTGGTTGGTTTTTGGTTGGGTCTTTTGGGGTTTTTATGCTTGTTTTCTTTTAAGTCGTCAGTTTATTAGAAGGTAATTAGGAAAATATTTCATGGCCCAAGAAGTATAATGACATTTAGATGTCCTATAGACTTTTTTGAAAGAGATCTTTAGTATATTAACTTACTGGAAGGGATTTTGGTGTGTCTTCATCTTGGCAGAGTCAGAAAAAAACCAAAAACCATGAGGGTGGTGAGACACTGGAACAGGTTGCCCAGAGAGGTGGTGGAAGCCCCATCCCTGGAAGTTTTTAAGGCCAGGCTGGATGGGGCCTTGAGCAACCTGATCTAGTGGGAGATGTCCCTGCCCATGGCCAGGGGGTTGGAACTAGATGATCTTTAACGTCCCTTCCAATCCTAACAATTCTATGATTCTATGATTCTGTGATAAAAAGTCATTCATCTGAAACATTACACTGTGAAGGAATGTAGAAAAGGTAAATTGTAACCTCTTGAAAGAAATATAAGAAGAAACAAAAAAAGTAAAATATATTGGCCAACTATTGAATCTTATCTAAAATTAATATTTCTTTGCAAAAATAAAATTAAATACATGGTAGTTGTCTATTACTGTCAAATATTTGATAAGTTAATAGAATTACCATCTGATTTTATCAGAAACCTGGTACCCCATGGATAATAGTTGTTTTGTTCTAGAAAGACTCAGCTCCCCCAATTATTTTTATTTCTCTGCATGTTTTCTTTCGTTATTTATACAGAACATTTTTGTAGGTGAAATCAGTCTCTTGTCACTTATCACCTATAATTAAATATGTTGGCCATGTGGGAGACAGCTGCAGTGTCTGATACTGGATCAGTAATTGGACCTTTAGTTGCTGTTACTACAGAGTTTGGAAAAAACTCAAACTTGCAGCAGTTACAGAGTTCTGTTGCTGACACTTTCACACTGTCACACTATATTTAATTGGAATTGGAGAATACACAATGAGTTCTGTGCTAAATCTTTTATATCTACTTTCTCTGTAAGCAGAACACCAAGATTTTGTCATCAAGCAGAATAAGCTCCCTACTGAGTCTAAATCAGAACGGTAATTTTATTTTTATTTAGAAAAAAATAAATTTCAGTTTTGCTCTTCAGGGTGGGTATGCAGTTAACCAGGCCTACAGGCTGCCAGGACCACAGATGAGTTTATATCCATCTTATTTGATAGTTCCATTATTTAATATGTATCCCTTTTATGTTCTTATACATTTACCTCAAAAATAATTATAAATTTAGGTAAACAGAAGATCAAATATGAAGAAAAAATCACAATATAAAATTATTTTAATCAGGTCACAGTAAAAATATGATCTTAATGCTGAAATTTTGCTAAGATTATTAAGGTAAAATTTAAAGGGAAAAAAAAAAAGAAGAAAGAGTTAATTAGGATGTTAAGAAGTCTGGTCTATTCCCTCCAGACATTTCCCATTGATACTAGGGAAGCACCCCAGGTCTCTGTCACTATGGCACCCAGTCTGTCGCCTCAGTGTTCCATCTCCAGTATGAGGTAAGGCACTCCAGCTCCTCTGACTGCACAAGTCAGGCTCACTTGCGGTCAGATAAAAGCAGGTTTATTATCCTGTTGTGGTGTTTTGATCTGGCTGATCAACAGGTAACCCCCAGATCACATGATTTGCTAGCACTTGTATAATTTTTCCTGCTAATTCTGCTAACTCAGACTTAACTCCTCTGAATACCAGTCCAAGTCTCTTTTCTAAGCATGTGAATGTTGTGGTGGAATAAAAAGCCTAAATTTTTATTTATGATTCATTGAATTGTAAAATGATTTGCATACTGTTTTTAAGACAGTTTTTAATGTGAGCTTGCATTTCCTACTTATACGGATATTGAACCATGTTTGTGGAACCGGAAAAGATTTGACCATTATGTAAAGTTTGTTGCTATGGGCCAAATTGTGCATAGAATTTCCCAAGTTAAGGAAATAGGTATTTGAAGTCTTCATTCTCTGGGACTGCAGAACATTTATATGGTTCAGATACAAAACGTGCTGTGCTGTCTAGGTGATAGACTGGCATTACAAATATATTTGGGCAGGTCTGATATTCCTGACAGAACAGGAAGATAACATTATTAGAAGCCTATATAATGTAAGTAACTTTCAAGTGTGATGTAGAAACCTTTGTTTCCATAAGATTCACAGCTTCGTCAAATGTTTATGAAAAGAAGTCCCTGCTTTTGACTTGTTAGATGAATTAATTCAGATTGGAGCCATTTTTGAAGAATGTATCTCTGAAGACATACACATTTTATTTGTAGTTTATCTGGTTTCTTTTTTCTGTAAAGAAGCTTGTTATTAAATTAAATATTTAAATTTTTCATTTTTGTTATAATAGTCAGCAGATGAAATTTGCCATCAGCAAAAGAGAAGTTGTTGAGAAAAAAAAGGGATACAACAGTTAAATTATAAGATAAAGTCTGTTTGGAATGTAAAATATATAGAGAGCAGGTTAAAAGTCACAGTCTTTACTCTGAGGATAATCTGAGGACAAAAACTTCAATTTTAGTCTGAATCAGCTGTGTGTTTATGAAGAAAAAGCTCCTACCCCACTAGCTATGCCTTAGTTCAGAGGGTGATCCTGGATTACATTAATTAGATCCGTTCCAGAAGAAACCAAAGCAGAAGACATGCTGGAGGGGGGCCTTCAGGGCACTCCAACCATAAATGGACCTTCAGTTCCCAAAATCCAAAGACAGCCTCCCTGACTGCTTTACTCCCCACAACTGCTTCTCCTGCACTGAGATATCTGTTGACGTGGACAGTGTGGGTGAATAACATTTTAGCACAGCTACAATTCTATGCTATTGTGCATTTATACTTGAAATATACCATGATTAATTTTATTTCATTGTAACTTTATGTTTTAAATTAGAAGTTGCCACATTAGTATGCAAGTGTCAGATTCAACAACGTAATATATGCTGATGTTTTAATACTGTTCACTCAACAGATTTAAAGGTATCTCAAGAATTTATGGGGGGAGTACTTCATGCAACATCATGTAAAACCTTATCTCAAAATTATTGGATTACCTTGGAGTGAGAGAAGTCTGAGTGCTCTTCTGTATTTATTTATGTTTTCTCTTGTATATCAGTACTTTTAATTTTAGTTACTGTAGCACCTTCTTCCAGCCAAAAATTATTAGAAGGCATATTATTATAAGAGCTACAGCTTGATTTTCAAACCAAAAAGATCTAAAAAGTTCAAACAAATATTTTTGCTAAGGATCTCAAAAGTTTGGCGTCTAATAGCCTAAGTTCTTTATGTACTTGGCTTCAATTGTTTTTACTTAGGAAAGAATGTTGTTCACATCTCTGCAAGAAGACAAGTAAGTATTATCATGATTTTTCTGAACGAGAAACCTGGATATTAAAGAGTAAACCAAGTTTACAAGGTCATTCAGTAGATATGTGCAATTACTGCATTCTTACATAATCACAGTCTCCTGACTGTCGGACGCAAAAGGCTTTGTTCTTTTCTTCCTTTGTTTTGCATTCATTTTCTCTCAAAGTTTCGGTTTAACATTGCAGTTCTTGGAGATGAAGAGACAAAAGTTATGTCTGGGTATGTGGTTTAGCCTGTTCTCAAAAGCCAAACAAGTGAGTCTGAGTGGTTTGAAAGCACACATAAGGGTCACTAATTCACTAAAAAATTAAATTGAATGTTTGAACTCCACTTTTCTGGAAATACAGGAGTAGCATCAAGACCAAAGTCCTAGGTCTCCAGAGATTGTCGTAATGAGTAAACAGAGTTTGAGATTTGTCTGGGAGCACGCCAGCCTAGTTTACAACAATTCAGAACAAAAGTATTTCAGATAATACAGTTTCATATCAGTGGAATAGTTACTCTGCAGTCACATTGCAGATTCTTTTTTAGTTCTCTTTCTTGTGATTTTTGTTTAAAATACTTCACATGTATTTGATCTGCTTTAATTTTAGAAGATAATTAGTAATACAGCAGCAATTTTCTGTGGGGATAATATGGATGGTACATCCTAAAATATTTTACACTGCCTGGACAAGTTTAATGGACCAGCTATGGACACAAATTTGTGGTGGTCATCCCAGGATTTGGGAATGTAAACTGATTCATTTGAAGTCATATTGGTGTAGACATAGTCCATATTTCTAGAAGTAGTTGCATTGCAAAGTATCTTTCAACAATGTCATGTCTTGCAGGTTTACCTCACCTAAATTTACTTCTGTTCAGTTAGCATTTAAGTAAGTCATTTAGACATCAATACTTTGAGGATGACTTCCAAGGGAGCATTTCAGCTCTTGGGTGACTGTCACACTCACTGCAGAACGAGCATAGGATGGTTAGACCCTACCTGATAAATACCCCTGTTAAGGTGTCGAAATTTAGGTTTGAAAATTTCAGGTGAATTTTTATGGCCAATTAATTTTCAGTTTCCCTTCCAGAGCAGTTCTGATGGAGTCATACTTAAACAATAATTTTTTTATCTTACTTTTAAGCGGTTTTAAGTATTTAGCTGAACAGTGAAAACAGCACAACAACTGGAAGATAAAAGTCAAACTAGAAACCGTAACAAGGCCAGCTGTCAGGGGCAGTCAGCAATGACAAGACATGGTTTATTTTGTAGATATCACCAGTTTCAGTTTTTAACTGAAATAGTCAGGGATCTCTCAAAGGCACAATACCTTGGAGAAGGGTTTTAGATGGGTCAGATGTCATTGAGTAAATAGAGATTTAGGGTGAATTTTTGTAGTACTGCTACAGATAAAAGTACAGTCATAGGCTATTTCTCAATCATGAACTCTCTGAAGGGTGCTGAAATTGGTTGCCCATGTGCACTTCTCAGATTTCATTACTGTGGTAAGAACAAAGTAAATGTAGAATATAGGTGGGTTTGTTATTTTCTAGTAGAAGCTTAACCAGAAAAGTCAGCAAACTGTCCCTTACGTAAAATTTGTGGAATATATAAAAGACTGCTTCAGGTACAAAACTGTCTGATAGGTACTTTTCCAACAAGGAAGACAATTTAATAAGTATTTAAAATAGTTTATTAGAATTTTATTTTCTTAAAAAAGGAAGTTGGAAATTAACTACGTGCACTGATGCCCAGATTCAAGTCATAAATTTTGATCCTTAAGAGAGGTTACAAAATTAAGTCTCCTTTAGACAACAAAGGAGAGCAGATCAAACCTTTGGTGGACTGTATCATTATGCAAAATTCTTCCTCACTTCCCATTAACTCTGTGGGATGCCTATAGAAATGTTCCTTCTTTTACAGAAAATTAAGAAGGATATGAAAAATGTAGAGGGACTAGATGCTCACCTTTCTCCAAATGATTTCCACAGTAAGAAGTGTATCCACTGAAAAAAGAAGTAGTTAATACAAGTTTTTCTATACATTCTAAGGCTTATAAATTTCACTGAATTTTGCTAGGATGGCCATATGATAATTTCAGTAATTTGTTTTCCAGCCTTTCCCAATTAAAAATGCTGGTATCTCATCATGTTTGTTACATTTTTAAATTAGTGTCATAACACATTTCAGAACTGATGTTATGAATACAAAAGTCATTTACTGATCAGAGTTTTCCAGAAACATCATGTAAGCCTTCAAGGCACAAAGACTCTGTTGACATTTCTTAACATGTTAGGAATTATATTTTCAAATAAAAAAAAATAGAATTTTTCGGCAGGCTTTTAAAAAAGAACCATTTCAGAGCACTTACTTAAACGATGACATTTTTAAGACATGATGGAAAATTAACAATGTGTGTTATTTTTTCCTTATACATGAAAAATAGTGAAAAATGAAAAACTGGCTTCAGAATTTCTGCATTTTTTAATGTAAGCAAAATATCTAGGAATATATTTTTTTAAAAGTTTTGTATAAATAACTTTGAAAAACTATGCTGAGACAGTTCATGGAAGTTACTGTATAAGTAGACCTACCGTTATAAGATCCACACCTATATTCCATTTCCAAGCAGATATATAACTAATATTCCAGAGAATAATCTCTAATATGCTTTAATGTATAGTTAAAAAGACAGGCACTGGGGGGAAAGAAGTTTAGTGATAAGTGATGTTGTTAATACAATGTTAATACATTGCCTATTATTCTGAAATACAGTAGATTAGTTTAGATTTAAATAATTCATTAAACAGCTGGACCTAAGATTTACCCATGCAAGGTATTAGTGACAGCACAATTTACAAGTGAATAATCCAGACCTTTCAATATATATAACTTAGCCTCTATTTTTTAATATTATACAGCAGAATTTATCCTTAAAAAACAAAACTTTTATTCATAACAAACTGAAATAAGAATGGCTAAATAGGAATATTTTTTCAATTCACGATGAAACAAGGAAGAGCTAGTAGGTGAAATAAGTGTTACTTTTTCTTGTTAAATTGGTTTACTACATATTAGTACTATCTAAAACTTGCACTTGCTCTGCAATGCCTCATTATATTACTAATTCAATAGACAAATGCCATTTTTTAAAACTTCTAAACATTATTCATTGTTTTAGTGCATTTCTTACTACATCTTTCAATATTTTCCTTTTGGCATTTGCTTGTATAAACATATTTATTTCCATGTCTGTCTACATTAAAAGAAATGGATGTTGTGGATGCCCCATCCCTGGAAGTGTTCAAGACCAGGCTGGATGGAGCTTTGAGCAACCTGGTCTAGTGAGAGGTGTCCCTGCCCATGGCAGGGGGGTTGGAACTAGATGATCTTTAAGGTCCCTTCCAACCCAGACCATTCTATGATTCTATGATTCTATAAATGCACAAAACATGGTAACCACTTTCTTCATAACCTCACATTACAAAAATGTTTTGAGTTACAAAGAAAACAGTGGATCTTACTTGTAACATTCTAATATTAATTCATTAGAAACTCTAAAAGAAAATACACTAAATTAGAATTAAATTTAATGAGAGTTATTGTAATATGGAAAAATAGACAATAGTGATATAAATGTCAGCTTGTTGATAACTTAGCTTCAATTTCAACCTCTTTGAATTTGACTGTTAATACAAATGAGTTTGGAAACTCTGACATTACCTGGTCCTGCGGTTGTTCAAGTGGTGAAGATGCATCTGGAGATGTTGGTCTGTCCAGCCGGCTCCTATGTTTAAAACTTCCGTCAAAGAAAGATATTTCTCTTTCCCAGTTTATCAGGTACACTAAAAGCTGGAGATTCAACCCAAGATATCCAATTTTAAAAGACCATTATTACCCCACCCAACCATATTCTATTTCCATTCCAAGAGAGTTTATACTATTGGATGACCAGTACTTTCACAAAACTGCCATAATTTTAGTCTCGACACACAAAAACTGAGATACTTATAATATTATGTCTAAAAAAATATTAGTACAGTTTGATGTTTTTGTCTATGCACATAATTTTTATATTTAAGTAAGACAATATCACATATCAAAACAGATTTATATAATGGATATCAGAATACAATGGATTTCATTCCTGATAAAAATGGAAAGATCAAAAACCAGTTTTAAAAACCTATGTATTTTTTATATAAACAAATATGTGTATGTGTGTATAAGTGTGTGTATATATATATATAAAGATCTCTTTTTGCTTTAACTAAAAGGGGAGCAGAAAGGGAAAAATTCTGATATACATTTATAGCACAATTTGTAGCTTCAATACAAAGCAATTTATTTAGCGTGTCACAGTAGACTGCACAATATACCTACCTTGATATGGCAACATTATGTTCCCAACTCATATTCCAAAGTTGCCTGTATAAAAGCCTATGGTAATTTCAAATTATTTCAAATGAGTCCTTCTGCCCTCAGTATAGATGCAAGAAGGTCAAGAACAAAGAAGAGAGAAGAAAAACAGTAAGAATATGAGAGACAGTAAGTCAGAAAATGCTATTAAGAAGCTCCTGTATCAGTAAAAAAAGGTTTATTTTAAACAGGAAAAATTGATATCTGATGATGTCTCTCAGTTATTCCTATAACACCTTGAAAATTCCCTTGAAACACCTTGAAAATTCCCTTGAAACACCTTGAAAATAAAGCAAAAAAAGTAAATGTTTTTCCACTGCATTAGGAAATAATGCACACAAGAATTATGTGCTGTCTTTAAAAAACTGTGGTCCATCCTAGTCATATCTCTACAGATACATAAAGTTGTCGATTATTTGATCATATCTATCATAGTTTTAGTGGGAAAAAATAAAAATTCTGTACTGGGATTCTGAAAAAATAATCTTGAATAGAAGCATTGTCAAGAAGATGTAACACTATGAACAAAAATTTTTTTTGTTACTTCATTTATGTTGATATTAATTCACTGTATTTTGTCCCATAGGTCTGGGTTTATATAGTGATTAAAAAATAAACACAGAAGATGCAATAACATAACAGAATGAGGTAAGAAGAATATGGCAAAAACACGAAACAAAAGGCAGAAGAATCTTAAATTAAATTAAGGATAGGGTAGATAGGGTAGGCATTTTTTTCTTTTGAAGTGAGAAAAAAGTAATGGCTGGTTATGAAGGATTCTATAAACATTAAGAAATTCATTAATAGAGAAAAGGTGTGACAATCTTGTGTCTCTGTTGGTTAAAAAGTGTAAAAGTAGGATTCAATTCCAGATGTAGACTGAAAATGTAGGTGTCAGTAACAAATCTAGATGTCTAGGCTCCCTTTAAAGCCAAGTGCGATCTTGTAAATGCAGCCGCTGAGATCTGGACAGCTGTTTCATGCATCCTAAAATACATGCTTAATTTATACAGCTGGGTCACTCTTTAAGCTTCAATGACTGTTTGCTAGACTGTAACTCAGTTGTCCATTCATAAATGTCTAATGCTATTTGAGGAGCCATACATCATTGGAGTCATCTGCATGAGATTTGCAGGTATGAGACTAAGCCTGTGAGACTCCCCTTGAGGCACCTTCTGGAGACTACAGAGGAAATTCTAGTGCACCTCAGGCAGCACCCAGTACTTGATTCTGCACAAACTAACAAAACCCTATCTCTCTCTTCACTCAGAGGGGAACTTGAACAGCTAAGCAATCAAATGCATCCCTGAAGGACACTTAGATACCTTTCCCTTGATTAAAGGTAAATGTGGGAAAGCCTTCCACTGCTTGTATCAACTGCTTCCTTAGCAAACTAGCCCTCAGATGGGGAATAAGAGTCTTGAAACCACGGTTACTGCTCTTTCATTACTTACATCCCTAAGTCATTTCAAACTGTTACTGGAGGGATACAGTTTGTAATGCATTGCTTTTATGGCTCTAAACTGTTACGTAGTCAGCTGCTTCAGTAACATTTTCTGATCTTCATCCATATGAAGCTAATCAGTACAGCCTGGAATCTTAAAATATCCATCCTCGTCATGGCCATGTCTGCAAACATGCACCGTTGTGCTACTGGACTTTCAGGAATTAAAAATAGAGGCCTGAACCTATTCCCTTGTCAGAATTACCTATAGAGACCATGGAGGAGACAGGGATGAAAGATAAATTGTGGAATTTGCTGCTAAAAATGTTTAAGAATTGTAAGCAGAGTAATTAAATTACTCTTCTTTCTTCATCTGTACTTATCTAGATTCCAGATTAGAGATTGGATTTATCTGACTAAATGTTTATGCTTAGTTCAGTTGCCCACTCATTAGAGTCTAGTATCACTGCTCTATTGTAAGATGTCCCACCTGACTTCTCGCTGTCACTTTGGAAGGTCTTGTCTTTTGAGTCCTGCACCTATATATTATCCCGACCTAAACCTCTTTGATGCTTTATGACATCTCAGATGAAACCTATGTGTGTAAATTAAGCAAATCTTATATGTTTACATCCAAGCCCAGGAAGGCTAAGCTTCTTTCTAGTTAGAAAGAGAGACTCATTTGGGATATAATTTGTGTCATCACACAATTCTTAATTTGATCAGATAAATTTTATACTAAAGCTACTTATCTTCTCTTTATTGTCTCTAAAGGAAACCTGTGATAAGTAGCTCAGATGCAGATGTGTTATGGTTTAACCCCCATCAGCAACCAAGCACCACACACACACTCACTTCCCTCACAGTTGAATGGGGAAGAGCACTGAAAGAGGAAAAGTGAGAAAACTCATGTGTTGAGATAAAGACAGTTTAATAAGTAATGCAAAAACCACGCACTCGAGAAAATCAAAACAAGGAATTAATTCCCTACTTCCCATCAGCAAGCAGGTGTTCAGACACCTCCAGGAAAGCAGCACTCCACCACACGTAATGGTTACTTGGGAAGACAAACATCCCCCCCTTCCTTCTTCTTCCCCCAACTTTATATGCCAAGCATGATGTTATAGGGTATGGAATATCCCTTTGGTCAGTTGGAGTCAGCTGTCCTGGTTGTGTTTCCTCACAACTTTTTGTGCGCTCCCAGCCTACTTGCTGGTGGGGCTGTATAAGGAGCAGAAAAGGCCTTTGCTTAGCAACACACAAAACCACCAATGCACTATCAACACCACTTTTATCCTGAATTCAAAACATAGCCCCACACCAGCTTCTAGCAAGAAAGTTAACTCAGTACCAGCTGAAACTATGACAAGATGTCAACACTGCAAACGTTTAAACTGAGATTCATTAATCCAAATGTAGAACTAAAAATATCTAAGTGGAATGTGAGAACAATGGCATCTGACTATTGTTCTTGTAATTTTTATCAAATTCTGTGTCAAGGTGAAGGGCACAGCTTTTAAGAAAACAGAGGAATTTACTGTGCTTAACTCCCTTGAAACTTGAAGTATTGGAATTTTTCTAAAACGCTCATAGGTGATATGCATGAAAATTCTGCCTGCTTTCTCAGGCAATATCTGCAATTTGATCTTAAGAATACTGTATATAAATCATTTTGCTTTGTCTAGCAGGAAAAGGCTTGATATTGAGAAGATTAAATAATGGCATTAACAAAATGCTTTTAAATCTCTGTCCTATCACACACACACACAAAGCTTGAAATGTTCAAGTTGTAAGGTTTTTTTTCTGTGAACAGAAAGGGCTGTGACCTTGGGAAAAATAATAAACTTCAACCAACCAAGCAACACAAAGCAAGATGAATGCATGATTAGATCAATTCAGGTGAAAACTTACAACTTTCAAATAAACTTCAATTGAGATCTCAGAAATACTCTGTCTGTTGAATTATTGCATAAAGACAATAAAGCTGAGAAATTTTAGACTTATTTTCTCCTTTAGATAAGATAGTATCAACAAAAACGGTCATAATGATAAAAAGAAAGGGCAAATAACAGGGAGGAAATATGAAGCAGAGATAGTTGTAAATGTTAAGAGACATTATTATATAAGTAAATATGAAGTGGTTAAGTAGTACAGTAAATCTTCTGAATATCTGGATGATAAAAGGAGAGAAAATACGCATGAATGACTCTGACAACAAATCATTGTCAGAAAGTGAAGTTTGATGGCACTAAATGAAAGAGTTTCAAAGAAATAATATAATCACAAGAATTAAAATGGCCTAAGTTATTAAATGAAGAACAAATGAGCTGGTAAGTGTAATTTTCCTTTGTACACAGCCTCCTCAGGCCTGATAGAGACAGGCAGCTATAATACCATGGTTCTTTTTTCACTTATCTCTCAGTCAATACTGAAGGCTGAAGTTGTAATTATTGCTGCTGTCAAAGGAATTACCAGGTGTGAAAAATTAATATGACTACTCCCTCTTTGGAAGAAAGCTGAAAAACAAGTTGTTCCATCTCTTTATGAGAAAAGGTGTATTAATATCATTTCCCATGTTTAGATGTCATTTAGCATCATAACAAGTTACTAAGTTATACCAGGATGGTATTTATACTGCTAAGACCTTTAAAAGCCCTTAAGCTTCTGTTGGTGAATTTAATGCATTTTAGAACATAAAACCACATTTTTTTTATATCTGCTGAAAAATACAGGATGATGAGGTTTGGAATATTAGTATCTTCTGGTAGGTAATTCAAGTTGTTGCATGGATGATCTTGAGACGGTTTCACATGCGCAACTTAATGTGTAAGAAAGTTAAGTCATGGGAATCTGGAATTTTTTACCCCTTCCGATTGATATAACTTTCTCTACAGTGTATTTGAGGTCTATATTATCAAACATTCTGGAAGTTATAGCTTTCTAATGACTGTGCTGGTCTTCTAAAATGAATCAAAAAGTTATTTCAAACATAGATCTCAATGAGGGAAAATAGACAATGTCTGTTCAGAGATAGAGTTCTCTGTCATTCTTTAAGTTTTCAGAGACAATGTCTCTGAATAGAATGAATCCACAGCAGAAGGGAAGTTTTGTAATCCTAAGGTTTTGATTCTATCACTATAACCCTGAAACTGCCAAGCAACATAAAGTCAAATCTGTTTGGATGGGACTGCTTTCTTGCAAAAATCCCAAACATGAATAAAACCAGAAAAATCCAAAGTGAATGAGCTCTTACCTGGCTAATTTAAAAGCAGTTTCTACTAAAAGATAAATAAAAGGCACTCTTTTCCTCAGACTCTGTGCCCTGGAATTCTACGTGATCCAACAGAGTCTCAGATACGAGTCTTGCAGCAAACTACTCTCTCTGTTACGCCTTTAATGAGTACCACATAAGTGATTCCTTGAAACAGACTATCAGATCCTCTAAAGTTATAGTCACTTTGTGTCCAGTTAGTGTTCTTTTCCCACATGTTCAGCTGCACTGGAATATGAATGAATGGAAAGTGATTTATAGGTTAATTCTTCAAAACTGATGACTTCAACGAGTCAATTCCTTGCTCTATTAGTTAACCAACTCCATAGAATTGCAACATTTCCAACAAAATATTTACTAAAGATTAGTTTCACTATGAGCTGATGGCAATAATTTCTAATTGTCTTTTAGAAGACTGCAATTTTACTGAGAAAATATCTGTATGTGTAATTAAATTAGACAGTAATTTAAGATTTCACTGTTATGTCTGTAACAATATAAGTGTCTATGAAGTTACTTATATCTCCATTTCAAGTTTTCTAACAAAATTGCAAAAACATTTTTCACCACTAACCACTTTTCTCTCTAGGTGACAAAAATGGGAAAGAACTGACATCTGCCTTATAAATATTAAACCTCTTAAACGGTATTGTTACGTTAGACAGTTGTCACATCTTGGTGATTCAGTAGAATTTTTGCCTAAACAGTAGAATTTTCGACTAAACTGTAAAATCAAAAGCACAATGCCCATTGCTTAGGTGCCATTTTGAATAGAATAGAATAGAATAGAATAGAATAGAATAGAATAGAATAGAACAGAACAGAACAGAATAGAATAGAATAATTTCAGTTGGAAGGCACTTAACTGCTTGACCACTTCAGGGCTGACTAAAAGTTAAATAGCAGTAGTACAGTGAAGTGCTTGCTGAAGCCAGTAGAAAGAATGAAGCTCAATTGCGTAGATTTTGGAGCCCTGCAGGTCAGAGACTTTCTTCTTTATAAACACTTTAACAGAAGATATCACTGTATTATCAAAGTTTCTTAAAGACATTAGTGAATTTATCTGTCCTATAACGAGATGAAGAAATATGATCACCCTCACCTCCCAGTAAGAGAACTGAAAAACTGCATGGAAGAATTCCGCAATGTTGTAAGGGAATTTTAACCAAGTATGCCTTATCAAAAAAAAAAAAAAAAAAATTGTAAGAAATTGAATACATGTATTTTGCTTGAATTAAATAAATAAGCCATTCTTCAGTATTCCCTGGTCAATATTTTTTTAACATTTTGGGTCCTCTCTCCGAGATTATTTGTCTAGATTTATTTTTCTTTCACTCTTAGCATGGAAATCTAATCTATGGTCCTAAATTCCAAAACGGGTTTTTCATCAATTTTTTCATTTACATTTAGAATGGCCTGATTATGCACAAATCGTGTGTCTGTACTGGTTCATGCATAAGACTACTGAATTTATCTTTGCCAGCTATCATTACTATAAACAGAAACACATGTCGTGAGTAACCCAGAGAAAATTTATAATTGCTCATTGTTTCAAAGCTTTTTAGTACTTTCATGTAGATAAACCCAAATCCATTTCCATTCAGATATTTATCAGTTATTTCTGTTTGTGAAGCTAATTTTACGAGTTGGGAAATGCTGATGTGAAAAGAATTCTCTATTAACAAATTCAGTTTAAAACCAGAATGAGCTCTGAAGCATGTTTCATTTCTAAATTAACAGGAAACATTAATAAGCACTTAAACAAAAAAAAAAACAAAACATCCTTTTGTAATATTGCTTCATGGTACTCATATGACATCTGTGTAGCCTCCCTTAATATACGTAAGTTATACCTCAGAGTATAAGTACATTGATTTAAGTAAATAAATAAACAAACAAAATCAATAAAAAGGATATAATTATCATGTTGTTCTATATTTTAAGTATGAATATAGGTCATTTACTGTCCAGTACTGATTTTTTTTGTGAAGTAATTAAAAAAGAATACATATTTTTTTGAAGGGGTGTAGAATGTATACATTTCTTTGTGAATGCCTTCTTAGTATATGGTGAGAGCAGACAAGGTTAAAAAATTTTTGTGGTTGTCTCTTTTTAGCAGAAACGCTGAGTTCAGATGGCTATAATTGGGAAATTACATTATTATTGCTAGACAGAGCTTCAATAATAAGAAAGAAGGCATTCAGCAAAATATTTGCTGATTCCAAGTGTTTTAAAATTTTCCACAGGAATAGATTTCTAAATATTTCCAACCAAAGTGCAACAGAGACTATTCTTTTGTAAACAGAAGATAAATCTACCTAACAGAAATCTGCACCGGTTTAGGACATTATTGACATCATTATTGACAATATTCTTTGAAATTAATTGGATGTAAGCACATAATTGTAAGTCCTGTTGTATTTGTTGTAAACCCTGCCTAGAAGAAGTGTGGATTTAACTCTATATTAGAATATATTTTGAAAGGAGAACCTGAGTCAATAGTCACAATAAGACAAAAATCTTTCAGTGTAGACATGCCTAGAGTATGTTATCGTGTTGAATGCGGAGAACTCGGAGTGAATGCTGGGCTGTGACAAGTCTATATAACACAGCACAGTAAAAGACATTTGTGTGGAAATTGTTTGGATTTATTAGCCTAATGTCATGCTTACATGACTAAATAGTGTCTAGCCGCAAGGTTGCCCCAACTGCAAGTTACCCTCAATGTCTTTGCTCAGCTGCCTCTAGTATTTAGACATCGGCATACACAGAGCTCTTTCACGTTTCCCATACAATACAGCTTTCTACATGTATTTTAGATGGTTTGTGCGTAAACTGGAGCATGACCTAACCTCAGTGTAAAGAACTCTTTTACAAACATTCTCTTTTTATTGTCAGATTCTTCTAAAGAAATAAATATCTGTTACACTAAATGTCATTGTGTTAAATTTATTGTTGAGTTCTTCATCCAAGAATCCACCAAGAGCATATTGATCCTTGGGATACTCTCTCAAGTAAATTTTGCTCAGGATGACATCCAGATGATATTTGGGTGATATAGAACAGAAGCTAAACCATGCCAAAGAATCTGGATATTATGGATTTGAAAAATTTCTTAGTTTCATCTGCCTTAGCCTTTTGGTTTGGATCAGGAAGTTTTCTAGTTTTACAACAATAGACCTCAAATCACTGTGTTTCATAATTCAGTGTCCATGGATTATATTTTTATAGCTTGTAAATAATCTGTCTTCAGGGTTTGTGTATTCTGCAATTAATTTAAAATTGCACTAGACATTTGTAGTCATTTAGTAGATGTTTATGGTTAGTTAAACCACATCAGGACATGGCAATGTAATCATGTGCAAAGAACAGTTCACTATTCCCACCTAACCCGTGAGGTGAGAGTAAGTAAACCGAGGTCTGTTCCTGAGCTGGAGCTTTAGGATCATTATTGACTCCCTGACTGGAAGCTTGCAGGATGGGCTAGGTTACCGCACAGCTTACCACATCATATGAACTTATGGTGATATTCACAGTCATCTCACATTTAACATTGTTCTCATTGTTTTGTCTGTTTACTTGTTTCTTATTCCAAACATCTGTAGGAGACTTCCCACTTACAAAATATTTATCTCAATGGGAACAACTGCCTCTAGGCTTTACCACAGTACACTGGATACAGCAACAAGAAAATTAACAAGAAGAAAAAAAATGCTTTTGCAGGCTAACCTCCATGGAAGCCTATGAGTTTCTGTGGGAAATTAGAAGCTGGGGAGTGTTTTCTTGTGGTTTTGTTTAGTACAGGGTTTATGTAAACCTTCTTTTTACAAATGATCTTTTGATCCCCACCATGTCACATACTTGAAGGCGAAGAGGTAATGCTTATGTGGATAATTCTTCTGAAGATGATTTTTTGAACATGCAGTGACATGATCTGATCACAGGAAAAGAGATTGGAATGAGTCACTGGTTTTGATGTTGCACAGGCAGAATATTTAGGTGTTCCATAAAGTTAAATAAAGTAACACATTCTTTTCCTGTGAAGTTTTCAATTCTAGTCACATAAGCAGTCAGTAAAAGTGTCCTCTGTTTTCCACCCAATAAGGTTGTTGGGTGTTGTAATTCCCTCTCTTTTGTTTGTCTCCTCTGCCACTGTATTAGTGTGGGTGGGTAGGTGGACTGCAAAGTGGCTGCAAAACCTTAAATTGATCTTTCCTTTCTTGCCAATTTGTATTTCATTAATTGCTATACTTTAGAGCCTTATCCTTATTTCATTACTGGTCTAGTGTCAGTAAAGACAGTGAGTGTATATTTAATACATACAGGATTAAAATAAAGTAATGCATTACGAAATATTTCAATCTATTTTAACATTTCAGTTCTTATTTAATTAACTTTCAGTGTGTGTTCAGAGGTACTATGCACCAGACTGGCAAATATTGTGCATCACCAAAGACACTTAATCACGGCAACTAGAATCAAAAGAAAGAGTGTGTAAGGACGACAGGTTGAAAACTTTGAGCAGGAGCAGTGTTGAGCAGCTTCCAGCATCAATAATGGAAGGAAGAAAAGGATGTTCACAACAGACATAAAAAAGTGTTTCTTTGAACACGAAGGGATTTCTTATGGCACTTGTGCAATATGAGAAAAGATAGCCAGGTTGACATTTCCTGATATTTTGACAATTTATAATAAAAGGTGGCAAGTTAATGCATAGTCATATAAGTTAATTTGCTTATATCACTGTAACTGTGAATAAATATTGCGAGAAATTGTCACTAGAAGTACTCTAGTTTACTACAAATATTGCAAAATTAGAAGATATTTAGACCAGCATTTTTATTTAGTGAATTAAAATATGTTTAAGTCTGTTATATCTACTTGTCTTTGCAGCTGTAATAGTGAGGATATACAGAGAACATGAACTTCCTGGAAAATTTAAATTAAAAATAACAAATTGTTATTTTGGTTATGAAAGTGGAAAACTTTCCCTTTGGAAACTCTGGAATTACTCTAGATTTACAGCTTTATTTTCTAACTCTGACCAAAATGCTGATGTGAGATTTTGTTTTGTTTTACCCAGCGTATGTTCAGTTCTCTTTAATATTTTTCACAGAAACATGGAATCACAGAACAGCTGAAGTTGGAAGGGACCTCTTTAGCTTGTCTAGTTGCTCAAGCAGGGTCAGCTAAAGTAGGTTACCCAGAGACGTATTCAGTTGTGTTTTGAATGTCTCCATGGGTGGAGACTCCAGAACACCTCTGGGCAATCTGTTCCAATGGTTGGTCACCTTCACAGGAAAAAAAAGTATTTATTTTGTTTCAACATGATTTCCTGTGTATCAGTTTGAGCCTGTTGCCCCTAGGTACAATAGTGGGTGGGGTCTGGCTACATATTTTTTGCTCTCTGCAACCAGGCTTTTATGCCCTTTTATGAGATTCCCCGTGAATCTTCTCTCAGTCAAACAGTCCCAGATATCTCTGCCATTTCTTATATGAGAGACGCTCTTGTCCCTTAGTCACCTCCATGGCACTTTGCTAGACTTACTCCAGTATGTCCACTAATGGTTTGCTGTAGAGTTACATTATACGATACTACCATGGTACTACATAATTTATAGCTGTGACACATTACGTTTTGGCTCTGTGATATACCTGAACTGATCAGACCAAAGAGCAACCCACAATCTTGTATAAGAATACAGCTTCCTGTATTCTTATTGTCTTGTATTCAGGCTGCCTACAAATGTCATCTGCCCCTGCCCTGTGAAGCACCACAGCTGCTCTAGAAAGAACACTTTGCAGATGGAGACTTCCATCCGTCTACACTGGAGGTGATTTAACCTCTCACTTTATCCTTTTATGCACTGCATTACTGTAATAGGGATGCCTTTTATTATCCTTGAGATAAATGGGTGGAAACACTGAAAGATTAAGACTTTTCAAGCTGGTCAAGAATCCCATAGATGAAGAATTCCTGGTTGTTATCAGTTATGTTAAATCTCATTTAATGAAATATAGATGAAGATAAAATGCAAATAATGACCTAAGTTCATAATCCTCGATATATATACATATACTAAGATGCATCAGAAGGTATCTTTTTCCCTCCTCCAGTTGGGTTTCTGTCATTTATTTGACAAGCAGGATTTTAGGCTTTGACTATGACTGTTCAATGGGCTGTGCCTCCTGAAACCTTGCTTTTTAGGGACTTACCCACAAGATTTTTCCTATAGTGGCTTCCATCAGTGAACACCTCCAGAAGGATGCTATAGAGTGCAACTCCAGAGAAACTACCATTTCAGAGCACTCTGGCAGAATATGCTGATCATATAGTAATATTGTTGGGGTTTTTTCTGTGTCTTTTATTGCTTTCTGTTGTTTTAGTCAGGTTTTCATGTTACTAAACCTCACTAATTTATAACACAGTTTAAGAAAGAGTATCCAAAAAGTAGAACATATTTGTTTCCTAAACACTTGTTTACAAACTACAAAGTCTTCCTTTTACCTTTTTGAACAAGATTGTTAAAATAATTCTTTGAATAAGAAAGCCCTTGCCACGACAAATGGTATCATAAAGTTAGCGAAATGCCTTTTTCATTGTCGTTTTTAAAGAAAAATATTACATTTTTGTAAAATTCTCAAAACTCAGACACCTTGTTTGTTTTTAGGGCAAGATTTGTTTGGCTAGTAAAAAAGTTATCTGATGATTTTATTCTTTAGTTTAATAAACTATAGTGGTGATGTAGAATTATTCTGACCACAGAGACTGTTCGTTCACTTTTTAATTCATTCACATATGAAAACAACTAGATTGCCAAAATATTTATTAAGTTTCTACTTGACCCTAAGCTAGATACCTCCAGATATCCTAGGAGATGGCAAAAAGTAGTCACAGCAGGGAACTTAGCTCTCAAGCACTTATAGCTGGAGGGCTTTGCTTCCTGTTATACAACAGAGGCATTGAGGGTTTATTAGATAAAAGCAGCAAGATCATGCTGCTAACAGTATGAGTAAGCAGTTGACAAGTGAACGAATTACAGGCCCTCCTGCATTTAGATCTTCTTGTATTTTGTTCTTTTTATTTTTTTAAAAATCTCTCTTTTCCTTTGCTGTTTGTGAATAAACAGTCAGAGTAAGAACATCTCAAGATGTTAAAATACTTTCTCTTGTAAAACATATGCTTCTTTCTCCAGATTAAGTAAACTGAAGATCTCTTTGTTCCAGGAACTTGGGGCTTGTGCTTTCCAATTAGAAGACATCCACTATTTTTAGACATCTGAATTCAATATTATTTCAATAACTGAAGACTATTTCTCAATATATGGGTAACTGCTAACTGCATGTATAGCATTTCTACGCAGAAAGAGGTATGTGAAGGGAATCATAACATAGTCAGTGGGCAGTCAAAAAACCCAGACTGTTTTGAAGGTTTTAGTTTTTTGAAGAGAGATATTAGCTGATTAGTTAGCATTTTAGGGTGCTAATTTACACCATGGAATAACAAAAGTATCTAAAAGAAAAGGAAGATGGTGGAGGTAGATATGGCTGTTACGAGAAAATATTCTTACGGCAAATATTTGAAACCCTCTCATATTTAATAAATAATTTTTCAAGTCACACAGAGTACAGATTAGTAATTATAATTCATTTTTGTAACAGCAGCACAGCTGAAATTTGCTGTTAATTTAAGATGCTTAACTCTTCTAAAATGTAGGTATTCTTAGCATGTTGAATTTTGCATAACATTGAAATAAGTCATAGCTTTCCTTTTAATGAAGTGACATAGACTAATGAATTAGATGAAGATACTAATTGAGTAATTGACTGAGGAAATTAACTTGGGTTATTGTTGTAAATAAGCTAATGCTAAGTTTATGAATGTTGTTGAGAAAAATACCTGATGGCAAGAAAATGTGAACTTGCATCAACATAGTTAAACAACAGCTATCAAATAAGGGTGTGTTTCATTATCTGTAATGCAAATATTATAAAAAAAAAGCTTCAGTGCCATGTTGTATTCTTCAGTCTGGCCTCTCTTGTGACTAGGCCTTCTGTTAATTAAAATCACTTTTAGGTTTCTCTATTATGTATTTTCTATATAGTTCAAATTAGTCAGGAAAAGATCAGTTCCTTAATAACTTCTAAAAATCAGGTTGAATGAACACTAAATATATTACATAATCTTAATCTCCAAGATCTCTACATTAGCAAGGACTTCCTGAGATAATTTGTGAGGGGTTGTTGTCTTTGATAATTATCTTAACACCTACATGCCTTTAGACCTCTTTAAATGAATACTCCCTAGCACTTATGCAAATAAGTAATGCTTGACTTTCCTTTGATATAGTGATTTAGTGCTAGCAAAGACTTATTTTTTCAGTTATTTAGTTCATTTTCCCTTGTATGCTGATTTCCATTGTATATTCATTGACCAAAATATTAGTCTACTACTATTTAGTACCCAGGTTCCAAATGCAGAGTCATCAGATGATCCAAGGGTAAATGAAAAAAAATCAAAAGCAAAACCTGAAGGATTTTTTTCTTCTTCTTTTGCAATGTGAGATTGGGAGAAGGACACTGACACTATTTACTTGAAAAGTAAACTCATTATTTTATTTTATTTAAGTATTAGTATTCACAGTTGTTGCTACAGAAAATATTTCTGTACTTAGGAAAGCTTTTTTAAGATAAAGGCGGCAAAGAGTGGGCAAGGATGCGTGTTGGAGGTAGGGTAAGAGTTTTGTGAGACTGAAGATGTGTGTTGAGAACCAATAATGAAACTCACAGTGACTGGTGTATCATTTACTGGGGTGAAAGGATAAAAATAAAGCCCGAAATTGAAATCTTTGTCATTTTTTTGTTGGTTTGTTTGATTGTTCTTCTATCTGGATTGTTCTTCTATCTTCTATCTGAAGTCTGGAGACTTCACCAAACAGTCATTCCTAATAACCTTATATAATTTTTTTTCTAATGTTATTAGTTTACTGGTCCATGTGTTGCCCTGAAGGAAAGTTACTGGAGGATTGGTAGATACATTATTGATACGTGTGTGACAGTGAAGGTTGATAATCTCTATCTACACTACAGGTAAATCTAGAGAAAGAGAAGGAGAAGCAACCAGAAAAAGATCTATCTCTGTCGGACATGTATGACTCTAAGACATTTTTTGCTAGAGTTGGCTAGGATCTATATTCTTGTTGCACAAAAGAATCTGGGGGATCGTAAGTCACCAAAATATTTCTGTCTCCCCAGTATGCTATCTTGTAGCAAGAATTATTTAAGAGAAAATAATAGCTTCTCTAAGCACTCATATACTAAAGATATTTCCTTTCCTTTCCTTTCCTTTCCTTTCCTTTCCTNCTCTCCTCACCTCTTCTCTCCTCTCCTCTCCTCCCACCTAAATAATTATTATGGTAAGCTATTCAAATTAAACAAGGGTCACCCTTTTTTCCAGGGTCACCTAATGGTTTATATCAGTAAAATGACTGAACTTGTATTCTGGACTCATGCTCTTTGTTTGATTTTTCCACTACTGATACATATCCATTAATGACCTTCCGGGAGAAGACAGCTGCAGCCTTCTAGGAATCACTCATCAGGCACCTATTGATAGAAACATATCCAGCTCTTAATATCTTTTGTCAACTCCCTGCCTTTAGTTAATTGACAAGGGAGATTGGGGAACGTTATTGTTGATGTTGCTGTGTAAATCCACTCTGCAGTTTCCCTTGACTTTGTTCAGTTATTACAGGATTAATATAGCAAAGGAAACTGAAAGATAAATGCAGTTCCTTGCTAGCAAATATTTTGGTGAAGGAACAAATGAGAGGGATTTTTTAAAATTTAAATAAAACAAATGTTGAGTGATTGTTGCCAGTAACAATGTTAGGGCAGTTCACCAAAAGAACAAATGAAGAAGACTGGAAAATCAAATACATATATAAATATATATAGAAAGATATTAAAACTTTTGTTTTTTTCTATAAAATATTTCTAGTAATTTAAAATGTATGCTAAAAGATGAAATTACTGACATGAAAAAAGCGTCATGATTATTATTATTATTAATATAACAATCAGTGCTTTTAGACTTCTGATTAGAAAATTTACTAGTACAAGGAATAAAGATGGCATGACAGAAACAACCAACCTACAGGCAGAGAGAACAGGCTTATATTCCTTGCCTAATCAAAAGCCATACACACAGGGGAAACAGCGCATCAAGATGATGTTGTGGGATACCTCACGACTGCAGTGTTGTGATGGATGAATACAGGCTCCTTAGGAAGAACTGGCAGGATGGCGAAGAGGGGGAGTTGTCCTTCATGCAAGACAGCAGTGGAGCTCAGCCTGAGGACAGACTAGGAACCAACGAAGGGCTTATGCATCAGAATTAGCAGAAAGACCAACATGGGTGTCATTGTACCAGGAGTCTGCTTAGACTGCAGGAAGAAATAGATGAAAGCCTCACTGGATAACTGGAAGCCTCACATTCACAGGTCCTCATCCTCATGGGGACTTGAATCACTCCAATATCTCCTGGAAGGGAAAAAAAAGCAGGGCAGAAACAACCTAAGAGATTTGTGGAGTTCCCCCTCAGTAAGTTTAGAGACAATATAAAAATAGGAGGAGTACCTGGTACATCAGATAGGCAAGCTGCCATTCAGAGGCACTGAGATAGACTAGAGAAATGGGTCAACAGGAATCTCATGAAGTTCAGCAAGAGGAAATGCAAAATCTTGCCCCTGCAGAATAATAACCTTAAGCATAAGAATAGGCTGGGGGCCAGCCAAGTGGAGAGCAGCTGGTCAGGAAAGGACTTGGAGGTCCTGGTGGACAAAATGCTGAAAATGAGCCCACAACAGCATCCTGGGCTGCATTAGAAAGAAAGCTTCCAGCAGGCTGATGGAGGTGATCCTTCCTCTCTACTCAGCACTGGTGAGATCACAGATGGAGTACTGGGCCGAGTTCTGAGCTCCCCAGTACAAGAAAGAAATTGGTACACTGAAGAGAAAACCACAATGATTAAAGGATTAGGAAAGGCTGAGAAAGCTGTGCTTGTTCAGCCTGGAGAAAAGAAGGTTCAGGGGAAACATATCAATATGTATATTGTTACCTGATGGCAGGGAGGGAGGGAAGAAGATAGAGACAGATTCTTCTCGATGGTGCCCAATGATAATCCAAGAGGCAATGGCACAAATTGAAATGCAGGAAATAGCATTTAAACGTAAGTTCTTTTTTTTATTTATTCATTTCTTTTATTTTGAAAAAAAAAATCATTGATTTTCTTTTGATTGATCACTGGAACGAGTTGATAAGTGTGGTTATGAAGAATCCGTCCTTGGAAGTATTTAAAACCTGACTGGACATAGTCCTGGGAAACCTGCTTTAGCTGACCATCCTCTCAGCAGCGGGGTTGGATCAGATGATCTCCAAAGTTGTCTTCCAAACTCAACTGCTCTCTAATTCTATTATTCAATTAAATAAAATTATGCAATGTTGAAGCTAACCAAATGAGATGATGTGAAGGAAACATACAATATAAATCTTGTGTAAAATAAATTAAAAAAAAACAACACGGAGTTGTCTTTTAAAGGCCTAAGAACATAGCCTTAATTTCAATAATAGAGTTATTGTTAGTAAACATATTTTTTCCTTTTCCAGCCTGTACCTGTCTCAGTGAATTGATGGTTATTCGACACAATATTTTATGCTGGAGTAATTACATATACTGTCCGTATTTTATATACCATACAATGCTCAAAGCTAGCACTGAATTAAAAATAAATAAAACATTATTTTTCTTATCATTTGCCTATAGTTCAAATTATCAAAATATTTTATAAATTATTTTTAGACACTTATATTTAGGCAGCTAAATTAAGCCCCAAGGACAAATTTCAGCTCCAGACCTAGACAACCAAATTTAGATGCTCAAATCTATGTTTACTAAATGAATAGACATAGACAAGGGAAAGGTAGTTTTTGACATAAGTATCCATACATAGATGTATGAAACACCTGAGATATCTATAAAGGGAGAACAGGCATGACACAGGACATACAAAAGGTCCATGCTGACATAAGTTGATAACTGGAGACTATGTGGAATAACTTATGTCTCCACAACATTTATGCTGACACAACCCAATTGAGCTCCTATTCAGCACAGCAAAGGGAGTCTACAGAGATGTTCAGCTTCAGCTGCGCCTCCCCAGCCAGCCCAATGAAATGTCTTCAAGTTTGGTTAACCAGCAGTTTTAAGACATCTGTAAAAGTGCTATCTTGTGCTATCTTGCTTTTTGGCCTTTTTTTTTTTGTTTGTTTCTTTGTTAGATTGTGTGCTTTTAATGTCACATTGGAAATTTTCTGGAGAGAAAATAAAATAGCATCACATAGAACTTTTTCTTTCAGGAAACCTTCCTTGTTTTTTCTCCCCTTTCTTCTTTACTAGATACATCTTGGCTCATGCTAAAAAAAATGTGGGTCCTACAAATTGCGTTCCGATGATACATTTATCATCAGCAACTAGTATCATCAATCCTGGTGATGGAAGGAGGCTGAGATCCTGCTTAAATAGGTAGAACTATGTAAGTACAAATGTGGAAATCCCAGAGTAATAAGCATGCCCCATACAGTACATTTGCAGTCGTATCTGGACGTGTAACAGCTCCTGCATACATACTGCATGCAGTGCTACCATTTACAGAGTATAGTTAAGATGATTGGAGGGAGTCAGACTTGTTCCACAGTAGGTGAAATTCGGGGTAGGTGTTTCAGATGTCCGGTTAATGCTAAAACCTAGGACCACTGATCTGAGCAATACAGGTAGTCATAAGCAATATGTTGACCATGTGCGTATAAAGAAGAAAAGCAACCAGACAAAGCAACCAGGAATTACTGTTTATTAATATGTGAGTAAATATTTGTATATTTACGTATAATTTATGTATAAATGTATATTTATGTATAATGTTTTAAGAGGAAGAAGCAGATGCTTTCTTTTCTTCAGACCCCTATTTTAGCATTTCCTAATGTTGTTGAACATAGGGTTACCACAAACATTTAAATTTTTTATCATATATATCTGAAATAATTTTTATGTCAGTGATCAATGCTCCCCCTAAATCATCAAGCTTACAGCTAGTGAATACGAAAAATTAAACATGCAAAACTGTTGTGGAAAACCAGTATTCAGGCAGTAGAATCATAGAATCATAGAACCATAGAACCATAGAATCATAGAATCATAGGGTTGGAAGGGACCTCTGGAGATCATCTAGTCCAACCTCCCTGCCAGAGCAGGGTCA
>VWZL01002060.1:631545-651320 GCA_013396915.1 Stercorarius parasiticus | reverse complement strand
CCCCCAATCAGCAATCAGAACGTTGTTGTTTGGCAATAAATTAAATTATGTAAAAAAACTCTGAGACTATTTTGCCAGCAACACCATATGGCTTAAATAAACCACGATGACCACCACTTCTTTACAGCCTAGCCACAACAGTAAGGCCGAGTTTTCTACGTTTTAGCCAGTAATGACACTTTAACTCTTTCTAGTTCATGCATGCCTCTCATGTACAATTTATAAGCTGCTCTACTGAAAATATACCCGTTACCGGTGAGACAGTCCCACCAACACTACTCCTCGTGGGTGCATTCTGTTTTGTACAATCTAACCTTAAACATCTCAAGCGACAAACCCCTTCAGCTCCCCATGGGGTTATTTCCCAGCTTGGCGTGTTTGCTGGAAACCACCTTCTCAAATCCAGCTTCCATCTAAAACTTTTCTTTATTCATTTCAAACAAGTCTCATTATGATAATGCTTTGGTACTTATGACTGAACTTAACTTTCTTGTTCCCTAAATTCATTAGGTATGAACTCAGCTTTTTTGTTTTAAATAGTTATTTTAATAACCTGTCCACACCAATTTCCTTTTAATACCCAAAGTCAACTAGAACTTCCATATTCATTTACAGAATTGCAAAATAAACACACTACTACAGCGACCAAATTGAATTGTGTTCTTAAGGCAGCAGCTATTAAAAATTCAAGACAGTGCTAGGTAAAGATGGTCCTAACTATTGTGAACAATAAATACTACAACAACAATTAGAATCAACCAAAGCTGCCCAACAGATATTTCAACTGTGGATGTTAAATGAATGTTAGCCTTAAGGCGAGATATTTCACCGGAAGGGAAGTGTCATATCTGTTTCCCATCACTAGCAACTTCTACACTGTTACATAAAAAGGCACCTTCCCTCTGCTACTCAGTATGTTCTCAAAAGAAAATCTAAACAGTTTTACCCACTTCTACTGGTATGTCAGAAAGACAACAGAAGTGTAAGTGTCTTCAGGTTCTCCAAGTTTACTAATTCCCATTCTGACACACAAATAAGGATACTGAGACAGCAGTAGAATCACAGACCTAGACTGAAACTGCTCTTGAAAAGTCTCTAGCCATTACTTTCTCTCATCTTCTTCTTGGTGGCACACCTGAGTGCTTCATCATATCAAACTTATCTTTTCTGTCCTATCAGCAATCAGCTGAACTTTGAATGCACCTTCACAGAACCAAGGAAAGCAGCACACAGGACATAGCCAAGGAGAAAGAGAAGTTTATAAACTACCAATAGTAATCAAGGTCTATTGTACTTGAGCAAACAAACTCTAATTTTCCATCAGGTTCCCCACATCCAGCAGCCTTTTGATATAAAAGACATTTTTCAGCTGCTTAGTATTTTAAGATGCCAGAGTAAACAAGATTACAAATCATTGCGGATCTCAATTAGAGTACAATAAGATTGATACTGTCTGCAGACTTTCAGTTTTCAATGTGCATTGGCCTGATTCGTTAATTCACACTGTAAACACCTGAGAGATGGGTCCCAGGGAACTATGGGTCTTGTGGGTTTTATGGAGGACAACCATGAAGGCAACTGTTTGAAGCTTTTGGTACATACTGTTTAGTTTCAAATTCTTGTAGGAATAGGAGTTCCTTTCAGAAACAGCAGATTGCAGAGGCTCAGTATACATGAACCCAGACCATAGTTAAAATATAGTGCAATATAAATTGTCCTTTCAGGGAAAGGCAGTTGATGTGCTTATCCTAATTACATTTCTCCTATTAGGCAAGATTTTATTTGTCAGGAAAATATAAATGTCATTTGCAATGAATTTGCTTTAAAGAATCATAAAGCAGCCTTGATGGCACTCTCAGGTGAAATTTGCCTTACAGCGAGACATCATTAGCATGTAAGCAACAAGTATCACACAATTAGTGAAGAGACAAAGTATCCACATACATTGTCAATTTGTGCAGTGCTCATGTGTTATAAATCTTTCAGATTTCATCCCTTGAAGTTGACTACGCAGAGAATGAATTCTGCATAGACTTTGCACTGGTGACTAAAGACATTACTAGAAAGGAAGTATGGTCTAATACCCTAGCATACCACAAGGACTGCAGTGTGATGTGAGGATACCCACAGCAGTTTTAAGTTACAGCTACAGCAGTACAGAAACTGGCACGTGGTGATTGCCAAGCATCACCTCCATAACTACATCTCAAATATACTGTGGCATTGGAACCATAAAAGACTCCTGAAAAGTGACTGCAGCAGCAACTGTAGCAGACATGAACAATATTCTTCCATGCCTAATGTATAAGGCAGCAAATATCACAATACAAGTAACAGGAAAAGTTCAGGAGTTCATAAGGATACCAAAATCAATAGTGCACCTGCAAATGTAGTGACGCATGATTCAATTCCCATTGAAGTCAGTGGTGAACTTAGCAGTGGCTTCAGTTACCTTTGCACCGGAAATAATTCTGACCTCCATTCTCCATTAAGAATGCCTACAACTGCAGCTACAAAACCAGACACATGGTCTTGCAGCTGTAGTTCACCAACACAAAGACCTCTATGTGTAAAATAGAGCTGTTTGGAGGTCATACACCAGATTAACTCACCTTGATGAAGCAAAGACAGCCTCCAGGTAAAGATGATTGTTTTAACTGACGGCTTATAAAACCAATGGCATTACAAAATAGAAGAAAGAGGGGGGAGGGGAAATGCCCCCAAAACCAAAACGCCGCCCAACCCCTGCGATACTATAAAAGTACATAGTTATTACGAAGTTTTCCACTCATCGCTGATTTTTTATTATTTTACTTGCACTTCTTGTATTCAAACATAAATGCCAAACATCAGTAATGGCAGAGAGTCTTGACTGGATATTACCTAAAGCAGCAAGTCCACCTGGGTTCAGCTTCCGCAAGTTGGGTATTTCCATCTGCCAACCACAAAAGTCCTAATACAATTTCATACTCTCATCTTCATTTGCCAAAAAGACACAGATTGTTACAAAGGAGGTACCTGACTAGATTCTGGTATTTTCTGACTTGACTTTATGATGCAACATTAGGTCCCAGATCAGCACAGACTTCAGTAAGGCTACTAAATATATGAAATTAAATGAGATTTATCTTTGAAGGATTGGGATGTAACCTTAAATGTGTTGTGGTTTTTTTAAAGATCATTATAATACTTTTTTTTTTTTAAATCTTTCCAAGAACTTCAAGTTTGTTTATATCTATAACACAATTACTTAAAACCAAAATTTATCTGCAATTTAATTGAGCTTGAAATAGTTTTTTTGTAGACTACCAATGTTCATTCCCAAATAAAATATTCAAAAATATTTCACTCCCTACACAGAATCAAGTTACAGAACTAAAAAAGCTAGGAATGGAATTGAAAAACACAGTAGAAGATTACCTAAAACTTACACTGCAGTTTCCAGATCTATTAAAAGGCATAATACTACTTCCACCAAATAGGCAATACACAATAATATTATATTATAATACAATAAAATGCATTAATAGTAATAGTAGTAAAGTCTTAATACTATTTTCTTTTCAAGCTTGCTACTTACTGTAGAAACCCAAATCTATCTGTGACTTTGTAAAGACGATAGTCAGCATCTTCCCACGGTTCAATCTGCGCACCCTCCCGTCCCTAAAGGGAAGGAAAGAAAAAAGAATCAAATTAAGTTTTATGACACAATAAGATAAGACACAGAAGACAGGATTCAACCACTTAAAGCATAATCTTTGGGACACACTGGCAGCAGGGTAGAGGAGGGGAGGAGAACACTAGTTCTAAACTGACCAACCAAGGAAAAAGAGGGTAGCACACCTCTTCCAACGCCTACAAACAATATTTTCATCACAAGAAACCTCTTTTGGTCACTGATATACACAGAATAAGTTTCAACCACTGATTTCAACCACGGACTTGTCACAATCTCACATCTGTTGTTAATCTCCTCAACAGTCCATCAAGGTTCCCACCCAGTGGCCTCTACTTGTTTTATTTCCGTAGTCCATCCTTCCTGAACCATCACCTGGCAACAGCACGTGCTGTGGACACTGTCGAGTCTCACATCCATGCCGACTTCCAGCAGTGGTCAAACAGAATGCAGCACCGAGGGTTTTTTTCCCTTAATGAAGCACTCGTTCATGTTCTCCTATTCTACTCCAGTTGCCAATTTTCATAAGACTTGCGGAAATTTAAGTATATTTCAGCTATATATTCTTCTGATACGGGCTATGAGCAGGTTACTGGGTGTGAAGAGAGGCCACCACTCAGAACACAAACCACGCGCCTGGTTTTTTCCTTATTAAAAAAACACAGCCACTCACTTAAGTGCACACCATGTAAATCACCACTAAGTCTAGCGTGTAAAACATCTCATGAGCTCTACAAACAAGTCTACTGCCCAGTACTCCAATGACACTTATAAAATCCATAAATGTTACAAGAATATGTAAATACGGCGTAGGCATTCTAAGCATACTCTGTGCCAGGATTTTACTTGACAAGCAGTTCAAGGAAAAAAAAAGGTATGACTAGTGTATTTTTTCAATTCCTCACAACAATCTGACAAAGAATGCAGTTCACCCATCTTTAAGTTCTCTGTAATGAGTTAAATGTTTCTATTACCACAACCAAAAATTAAATAAAAAGTCAAATAAGAGTTCTTATCTTATAGATATACTGAACCTCCTGAAACACCCTAGTTTCATTACTTCTAAGACATTACACTACCTTAAATTAGTCCCAAAGCAACTTGCCATGCACCTGAAAAATGAGTTGAATGAGTCATTATCCAGAATATCCCTCACGGAGGGAGAATTTAATTCACCCAGAGGCCAGTGTATCATGAAACCAGCAGATTTAGTACTACAGAGAGTATTTGAAACAAAAGTTAGCCGTAACTATGATTCATTTTTTTTAAACAGACATATTACTAAGATTAACTATAAAGTGTCTTTAAAATTATTATCAAGTTCACTTACTCTGTCATACTTGGCAACTATCTCTGCTCGCTCTTGGGCAAGTTTGATAGCAGCATCCTGCTGGGCATCTGCACCTGTAGAGAATTAAAGTAATGCTGTTCAGATTCTCTCCCTTGCAAACAAAGAACTGCAGTGAAATACTTGGAAAATAAACTTCGACTTCAGAGAACTACTTGGATGGAGAAATGCCAGAACTATTGTATCAAAGCAAAATACGACCTTTGTGCATGTCTTGAATACTGTTCAGAGTAAAATGCAATTATTGGATGATATCCTAACTGCTGAGTGTCAAATGTTCACGATTTTCCACCAAAGCAGATACTAAATAAAGTTAAAAAAATAATACCCCACAACCCACCAACTGAAAGACTGAAGAGAGTAGTAAAAGCTACTATTTGCTAATTCCACAAACAGTCACATAGTCAAAAAAGCCTAAACATACACTACTGGTTTAAAACAAGAAGTGTGAACTATTTACAGGATTTGTAGCGAGGGATTAGAATCCTGATGAATGCTGAAGAAATACTGCACGACGTCATCTGAGAAATTGCCTAAGACTTACTTCTCAGAAACCAGGGAGAGAAATCGTTACAGTACCAGAACTGCAACTTCAGCAAACCAGAGCTGGAATAAGCACGAGGATATGACAACAGGAAGGTTGACACGCAAGACAAAACGAATGCGTGGGTAAGCACTGGACATCAGCAGAGTTTACTACAGCGGTAAAGTTTAGATAAATCGAGTTTGATGGAGAGAAGGTGAAGCAGACTGCACCCATAACTGAATTAGGGTCCTTGGCATTGTTCCCTTAGCAGAAACCACCTCTAGGAGATGGACAGAAATGCAAACAGAGCACCATGAAAGGAAAAGTAAGAAAGATGCTGCTTTGAATATTCAACAGCATAATGCACTTTGATATCCCAAATGTGATTACGATTTCAAACCAATGAGGCAAATCAGTTTTAATCAATTATAAGTTTGTGAAAGATTCAAGAGTTGATTTGTTTCGATTATTAAAAAGCAATGGACTCTAAATAAAGAAAAGCTTTGAAAAGGTCTGAAATAGTTTTCAAGCACACACTGTTACAAAAATAACTCCAGGCATGTGGTTTTTCTTCCCTATTTAGTTCATGGTAACATAATGAACCATCTGGGCCATGAAATGAAAAAACAGATCACATATTACAGTTTTCTATCATATGACTTTATTAACACATTTATTTGTTCAAGCCCAGCTTTTCTTTAATAAGATTTACCTAAATATTTCTCAGATATTTAGACAAGAAGTTGTGCCAAGGTGGCCTTCTGATCCACTTGCTAGAGATTTAGCATGGTCTCTGCATGTTTTCATTTGAAGTTTCTTTAGGGGAATGCAGAGAGAACCTCAGTGTCCTGTCACAGACACAAGCACCAGCATTCGGGCAACAGTGAAGCTTGTACCAAACTTGCCCTAATGGAAAGTCTGACTGCTTCTTTAAAGCTTTTACTTATGATCTCCAGCAGTGACACTTTGTTCTCCGTATTCTGACCCCCTTCTGCTTGTCACCACCATTGTGCCAATCGTATTACTCCCATTTACTAGTGAGGACATCGAGCTTTGTCATTTTTTCCAGTGTGCACCAGAACCAGCACACATGTATTTACACAATTATTTGAGGGAGAAAAAAAAAAGAAAAAAATTCAGAATTACATCTGCTATACTAAGAAGCTACGCATCTCTGTGCCACAACACTGATAAAGAATTTCCTTCCTGTAAGGCGAGAAGGAAGCAGAGTCATTTCATATTGCCCGGCCTTTGGTGTTGTCCAAGCCCTGTGCTGTTCCTCCTGCTTCTTCAGGTGCTGGATCCACCTTTATTCCTAAGCTTAAAGAGGACTACAAGACGCAAAGCAGTTTGGTTTCCAGCTTATTTGTCTCTGAAACAGTTTTATAGCGATTGCAAGAGTCTGTTACCTCAGTCACTTATGTGAATGCTGACCAAGACACAACTCTTACAGGCCAACCGCAGCGCCCTTCTAGAACCCCTGCCCAGCACTTTCACCACACAAGGGCACAGACTGAACTCTATGCGACTGAGTGCATTCAAGCACTATATATTCCCCAACACAATTATAACAATCTGGTTTTTACCCTTTACTAGTTGACGTACTATGCCTCCTAAACTGACAACGTCCACTAAAGCTACCAAATCTACACTGACAAAGTAGTACATGAAGCTTGGCATTACTTTCAAAGTGAGAAATAAAGGAACCATAATAAAAATTAAATGGCACTTCCTTTTGTAAGACACAGAGAGATCTGTGCTTACAGTAAATCTTTACAGAAGGTCAATTATAGGTTTTTAAAAAGTAAACATTATGCTCGCTTCAAAGCCAACATTCCTTCAGAGAATTCAAGTACTGAGCAATCCTAATTTTCGCTTCTCCAACAGACAGTTGTGGGGGAAAAGCTTACTTGTTTAAAGTACAACTGTTGCTGGGCTTCAAGAAATGGGGGAAAAATCCTATCACATTTTCCCAGCAAAAGAGATATTAGATTAGAGAAAGTGTAGCTGAATAATAAGTACTATCAATACTGTAATACACAGTACTCAATACACTGAAGTAGCAAGTAGTCAATACATTTTTTATTAACAGAATTAAAAAATAGATTACTGCTGTATTTAAAAATACACTCAGAAGGACACACACAACTCTTCAACACCATAGATGGAATAAATGGCAGCAGCTGAAACAAAGTTTAAATGTTTTCTTAAAACAATGCAAAACTGTATTTGCACTAGAAACTGAGTCCTGATTTACACTGAAAAAGTAGCTATGGCTTACCTTCCTTTCCTCTGCACACGTAACACGTGAATCAAAGTTTGGCATGTTCTGTGCCTCATGACAATTCAATTACATTTAGTGTGGAAATTATCATATTCATTGCCTTTAAAGTAATCCTCTTCACTTTCTGCCAGAATCATCTTAACCTTCTAGCTGCACTGAGATAGTTCAATGTTACGTTAATCTATCCATACTGAAAACTCAGAAAACAGCTTGAGAAGGGGACAAGAGGTTATATTTCAGGAGATAAGCATAAAATACGATTTTTCTTATAAGAGCAATTATTTAAATATCTCCAAGTTAGAAATTTCAGAACGATTACTGATAAAGTAAAAGCTAAATATAGCAAATTCTTCATGAAATATCTTCCTAGGCACAAAAATACATCACTACGAAACTAAAGACAAGTGCCTGGTATTCTAAAAAGTCTTAACAGTTTTATTCAGTAAGCCTTATCTCACTGAAAGCAGTTAAAGATGTGAAAAAAGTACTATGATTACATTTTCTAATTAAAAGTTAGCATTACAGATGGTCAACACCACATTATACCAGAAACAACGCAATCTCCGATGAGGTTGACATTAATATGTAGCCAGTTAACTAGTACACAGAACTGATTTTGACTAAAAACTGAGGAAATATATTATCAACGACCTGAAAAAAAAAAAACCCAAACAACGACACATAATCAATGGTGATAAAATCTGCCAACCACTGCATACTAAACAGCGAATATAAGTCCCCCCAAAACCTGGTCAGGTTTACAAGGTACAGGGAGCGTGCTTAAAACCCTGCCAAGCAGCAGTGTCACACATCAAGGTTTTGAAGAAGGTAAATCACAAAAAAAAAAAGTCAGGAACAAAATTTTCTGAACAGTTGGCCTGATACACAAAACACTCCCCATTAGCGAGTATTTTACCCTAATCACGCTGACCTGTTTTCTATATTTACAAATATTACAAGTTTTTAAGTTTGGAAAGCAGCATTCAAAGGAACTGAAGCATCGTTACAGTCAGAAAAATCAAACGGCAAATCCCAACCTGTGACGATGTGAAAAAGGACTGACATAACAGCCAGATTACTGCTTTTCTGCTACGCTTGGAAAGCAGAGTATCTCACTTGTCAGTGCTGCTGAGACTACCAGTAAACTGCTGGACAAACTTTGAAAAGGATACTTAAGGATGGGACCAGAATTGGTCTCATTTTGCAACAGACTGATTTTAAACTGCTAAAGAGTCAGGCCTGATAAATTAAGACACCTGGGGACTGCCATCAGCCCTACAAAGCGAGAGGAAAGCATTGCCGAGCATCAGTACAAGCTTTTTTCCTTTGTCACTCTAATAAGAGTATCTCCCTACCTCATCAAATACCGAAGAATTGAAAAAGATGCAATTTCTTTAGGAACAGAAAGCGGTGATGGTATGTAAGAAATATAAGTGGCACAGGCAAAAAATTAAGTTGGTCTTACATAAGAACAACCTAATTAGTCTCCAGTACTTATTTTATGGGAGGAAATAAGTGATCTGGAAATGCCAACATTACTTAGGAACAATTTACAGATGAATTCTGGGTGTTACCCTGCTATCCACTATTAGGTGGCCTCTACGTGCATCATAATCGTGTTTAAAATAAAACCCCACATTTTTAAAGCTGGAGGGTTTTTTTTCTAATTTCAAAACCCCTGTCCAGTTCAGTCAATTGATATAAAAATTGAGAAAAATCACACAATTAAAATAAATTCCTAAAACTGACAACAAACAAGCTTCTTACACAAACTTAAAAACTAAGTGGAAACTCCCAGATCCTACTAAGCAGCTGCAATTCTATCTTGCAGCTTGCAAGGAATATCAGGGAGAACAGTTTACTTCTCCAGAACTCCAGATTCTTCCAATCCTAAGGAAGAAAGGCAACTGCAGTAAATTTAAGTGAGGAGGAACTAGTAATATTAATAGACATAATGCAAAGAAAAAATGTGTAATGTTCTGCTCTGTAAGGAAGATAAGACTAACTGGAATAGACGAACTGCTGTAAGTGATGTATTTAATGGCAAAACAAAAGATCCAAGTAAAAATAAACACTATTAAAGAGAAAATAAGGACACACCCTACAATAGATGTAAAAGTGAAATTCTGCTTATTAATAAAATTCTTTTTTCAAGGATATCATTTTTTGCAAGGAACCAGGAACTGATACAAAGCTACAGTATGACAGATCTGATCCAGCTCAAAAAGAAATAATCCTGCCTTACTCTTGCCTTCGTGCCATCTTCTCCCTTCTCTTTCACAGGGAGAAATGGCAGCTGTAGATGTAGCCATCTACAGGCACCAGCGAACCTTTGATCCAAAGTCCTCCTATCACCCACCTAAAATACAGGTTTTTAAGGGGCAGGAGGAGGGAAGGCAAAAAAGGAAAGAAATGAAACTAGTTATCATGTATTTTTGTATTAATTTAAATTACCAAGCTAAACATTGAAGATCCTTCTTGCAGCCTCAGCAGTAACTCAGCTCTTCCAAACAAACGAGACGGAACAGGCAGCAGCATCCCTTGTGTTTCCAGCGGCCAAGGAGCAGCCAAACAGCCTGTGACGGCCTGGCAGCAGCTCGGTTGCTCCTGGCAAGAGATGACGGTAACACGGACGGCCCGTAGTTACACCTGGTTTTCATCGCACGGCCTGACGTAACTGAGATGCTGCTGAGGGAGGAACTGCCAGCAGACAGTAAAGTGCTGGTCTTTCCCACAGAAAGAAAAGTGTCTGCTCTTTGAGGTTTACCAAGTATCTGTAGTTTGACCTCTATTTGCCTAATCCTGCATGGCTTCTAATCCTGTTCAGCTACAGACTGCAAAACAGTAAGGCACAGCATTTTAAAAAGTGATTTTCATCTGCAATCCACTGAGCGTGCATCTCTAGCCCATGTAAAATTAGTCACACAATTTATGGGAGTGATCTTTGGGGTGAGAGTTAGGGGTCAGGACAAGAGGTAACGGGCACAAACTTGAGCCTAGGAAGTTCCATCTCAACATGAGGAGGAACTTCTTTCCTTTGAGGGTGGCAGAGCACTGGCACAGGCTGCCCAGAGAGGTGGTGGAGTCTCCGCCTCTGGAGACATTCAAAACCCGCCTGGACACGTTCCTGTGCCACCTGCTCTAGGTGAGCCTGCTCTGGCAGGGGGTTGGACTAGATGATCTCCAGAGGTCCCTTCCAACCCCTATTGTTCGGTGATTCTGTGACTCAAACTCACTAGTGAGATTCTCCCTGAAACAGCCTGAAAATGCCCAGTAAGATACAGCAGCTCACCCGGAAAAGGTAACAACAGCCAAGTACTAGCTCCCTCCTCAAGATAGCACAAAGTGAGTACTACAAGATCCTAAGCACATTCTTTACATGTCTCAAAGGAGTGTGCAGGTATGAGGTATGTTATAGTGCTTATGTACTATCAGCAGCATAATAAATTGCTTCTTACAGACATGCTATAAATTTAAGTAATGCCTCTTTCCGTGTGGATGAGGGTCAGTGTACTAATAGCATCCTGTATAATCTTAGCCCAAATTCCAAAAAGGAGATTTCTCCCTTTTTTTCTTTGACCTATCATCAGTACCTCCTCAACTGCGGAGCAGTCTAAAAATCCCAGAAGACTTGGAACATGTTAATTTGTTTTCCATTACTTCACTCAAATTCTTGCTTGTTTGCACATTACACATTCCACTGCACAAAGAGCTGCACTGGCACAAATTCCTGTCTGCAGGCACTACCACCAGCTGCTACGCATCTACACATCTCAAAGCACATATCAGAGTAATAAACAAAACATTTTGTAAGTCTCTGGTCATATCAGAAAGTCCCTTTAATACCCAGGCTGTTTATTTTCCTTCCAGTCCATTCCCACAAACAATGAAATAAAAGCCTCGACATACACTTAATAGTACTTCGTGGTGGGTAGCCAATGTTCAAAAGGAAAAATCTTGGTAAACACCTACATATAGATATTAAACCTGCTCTGAACAGAAAAGATTAAGCATCAATTATTATATTTTATTTTTCACTTCATGTAGAGAGAACTATTAACATAAAAGCGAAATAGTTACAGTTAGAAAAGTAATCCCTTTTACACAGCAACACTTCCTGAGGAAAAATAGTATTTCCAGAAGCTAACTGAGCTACATTTCTCTCACCATTAAACATAATTATCTACCTTAACAGTATTAAGTATTTAAAACTCAGAGTTATCACTAGTCCAAAATGAGAGAAGTAAAACAGCAGATGATATAAACAATTAAAGACCAGTCCATAAAATAAAACAGCATTTTACCAGACTTCAGATTGCGATTTTCTGCCCAGTCCTTGTAAAACTCTGTTTTAGTCTTCATTAAGGAAATCTGTTTATTTCTAGACCATGTTCTAAATCAGTTTATCAAAGCTGAACGGGGGAACTTCTCCTCCACTTGCAGCATTTGCTCCACATAACCGAGCCACTTGACACGTGCTCCTTCTTTTTCAAGGCAGGGCCCCTCTACAGTTACACGAGCCGCAGATATTCAAACAAAGACGCTGTTTGTTAATAAGAAGTGTCATGCAGGCATCATGGCAGTGTTCTCCTCCGCGGCCCACAGCCCTGCGTTCCAGCTAATAATAAACAAGAGGATTTGAACAAACAGCCTCAGAGGACACAGCTCCTGTAACACATCACTGTTATGCTCTTGGGTAAGAATTCTTACTGGTATTTACCAAGTGCTGCATGAAAAGCATCTTATTTAAAGGACTTACTAGAAATGGAGCTTGAAGTACCCTATTTCTGGCTTATTACTTAAGAAACCATGAAGTGAAGTAACTCGAAAAATTAGATTTCTGTAACTGTCTGGCATGGAGAGTACAGGATGTAGTTTTTACATATTCTCTATTTAAAACTCTTTGATTGTTAGGATAACTTGGTGACTTGAAATACCTAGGATGTCAGGAGTTGACAAGAACGTTTTCATTGGTGAAAGTATAAAAATTCAAGGTTTAATATTGGTAGAATTCATCTGCATTTTGAAAGCTGGTATACAGACAGCATCCTCAAAACCTGAAAAACAATTCTCCCTGTTGAATATTCAAGGACAGACACATCAAGCCATTCTCCTGCATAGATCTTAGTCCTTACACGTGCTCTCTCAAGCAAAATGCCAGCTGCTATGTGATGCTCACAGCCTGGAGCCAGCCACTTCCATTTCTGAACCCAAGGAAGTCAGAGCAGACACGCTGCCAGACCTGGCTCGGAAGAGTCATGTGGGGTTCCAGCTCTTCGTGAAGCCAACAGAAAGACGACCAGTGGGAGCGTTCAGCACAGAGAAGAGAAGGCTCAGGGGGTTCTCATCAATAGACAGAAGTGCCTGAATGGAGGGTACAAAGAGGATGGAGCCAGGCTCTTTTCAGTGGTGCCCAGTGACAGGACCAGTGGCAGTGGGCACAAAATGAAACACTGGAAGTTCTCATTGAACATCAGGGAACACTTTGTCACTGTGAGGGTGACCAAGCACTGGCACAGGTTACCGAAGGAGGTTGTGGAGTCTCCATCCTTGGAGATATCCAAAAGCCATCTGGACACAGTCCTAGGCAACCAGCTGTATGGCCCTGCTCAAGCAGGAGGGGCAGACCAGATGACATTCAGAGGTTCCTTCCAACCTCAACCATTCTGTGGTTTCCTTGCACCCTGAAAAGTGTTAAAATGCCAGGAACAGGAGATCTGATCAAGTGCGTTGGACTATTCTTTTTTCCCCAGGGACTGGAAAAAAAATAGTTCCTTCAATTGTTTTAATCTTCCTCCCCATATCGCCTGGCAGAGCACTGAGCCTGGAAATGAGCAGCAGCTCCTTTGTCTTTACCACTGATTACTATTCATGGATCCTACCCAAACCCAGGTGTCAATAGTTTAGTCTATTAATTCTGTATGAGTTTAGACTGAATAGTGTGCTATCTACCACTAGGCCCATTTCCCTTGAAAGCAGCATTTTCTTACCGCTGACACTTGTACACACACAGCAGTAACCTCACTATAGAAAAATCATCTTCCATATTCCTCAGGACAGAACTACTGAACTGGTTTTGTAAAACCAAGTACTTACCTGAGAACACATTTGTGGAGAAGATAAAAAGAACTTGCACACCATGAACACAAGCACTCATTCCAGGTTAACTCTCAACAGATACCTTCACCACCTGAAAACAACTTACTTTTTAACATCATTGGTACTCTTCTACCACACACTACCCTCAAGCAGACATAAGTTAAGAGCTATATGACACTGATGTTTTTCTTAGACCTTTAATGCGTTTTCAAGTATAGCATATCTATTTTTGTGGGTGTTTTCAAGTAAAGACTTATACAGAGAAAAGGGAAAATTTTGGCTTCATTGAATTTTTCTCTATTCAGAAGGAAAAAAAAAAAGCTAAAGGTGGAGTAAAACTATTTGTAAAATCAATATATTCCACTAAGCTCTGCACCAAAAAACCCAAACCATTCAAACAGCAAAACACATGCACCCTTCCCCCCCTTAATAATCAGCATTTCTTCAGAGTAGAACCTATTGTATTTTTACTGCACGGGGAGTAATGGATGGGAAGTATGAAAGTAAGGATTTAACTTGCCTGAAGAAACATGATTGAACTCTCATCTTAATGACAAATCAAGTTTCACTACAGCAGAATACTTGCAGTTCTGCAGCATCCCGTGAGACACTCCACAGTCACCAAGGAAAATGGTCACTCTGGAAATCAGTAGAATTAACTGCTACTAAAAGCTATCTCAAAGCAATTTTAAAACGATCCCCAAAGGGCTCAAAGCAAGACCAGGGAAACCAAGGCAGCCCTGCCCAGCAATATTCTACAGAGGAAGCCTGTATCAAAACTTGAAATTAGAATTTAGGAGTCTAATATATATTGCAAAGAATTTAAATCTACTACTCTACTGCCTCACTTTTAAGCAGCAATTTACTAAAGGACTTACATAAACTCTACTAATATTAATCATAATTGCAGTATGTCTATGACAGCCTTGCTAATGCATATTAGTTAATAGAGCACTGAAAGAACAACACAGAATAAACCAGCAATAAAGCAGAAAAAACCATAATGTAATAAAACACAACTTGGCCACTTAGTCTTAATTTGTAATTATTTTTTATATGTGTTTCACATTAAGAAGTACACCTTAAAATGAAATCTTCTCCATCAGCTCTGCCTACAACTAACCCAGCTGGAAGCTGCAGTTTGAATGCTCGTGTCATCACCTCACTATTAAGCCTCAGAAATGTTACCAGAAGGGTTACAAAGTGGAGTGACAAGAACTGGCAGGGTTCTACTGTAATTCCATTTAACAAAGTGTTGTGAGTGCAGTCATGAGCCAGAAGATAATTAATTTGCTGAAGGTTAACATAATCAGTTGCAAAGCCAGAAGAAACCATAATTGCTAATTTGTAACAAGCTACACTGAAAAGAGAAAGCCCAATTTTGAACAATGCTCCTTTCTTGAAAAAGAAAAAAAAAAGCCAACAAACAACCCACCCTCCTGGCCAGGACTCTTGTCAACACAATCCAAAACATTTATGGCAGCTCCTCATAGACTTAAATGTAAAGGCTTGGGCTGGGTGTAATTTGGGGCTTGCCAGTTTGTAAAGACTGGTCTGACTTGTGCAACGACTGGCTAATGCCCTATGTCTAAACCCAAGTCATCCTTTGTTCTCCTTCTTCCCAAGGGTGTAGCTGGCATCTGGCCTTTTCACTAGTTCATTACTATTTTTTTCTGTCCTCACTGCTATGAAAGGGCAGCATTATGACCATTACGAAGTGGTCATTCACCTATACATTTCATCTTTAAGGAGATGTAAACACTATGCTGACTTAAGTAGTGTCAGCCCTACAAACAGCTGTCCAAGTGGTGCGCAGAGATTTGCATCGCCCCGTTGGAGGAGACAGAGGAAGCCTTGTTTCTGCAACACATTATAACCCAGCGGCAAAGAAACGACAAAGATACAGCCTTCATGGAAAAACACAGGAGGTTTTCTACTACATGGAAATCATTTTAGAGTCTTCCACCCAAGATTAAATTTCCTGGAACTCCTGCTGTGTCTAGAATTGATCCCGCTGTAACATGTAATCTGTTTCATCTACAGCCCATGAGTATTACTCCCACACTCCCCTTGAAATCTATGACCTTTCCCAGTACTAGCCTTTATAATTAATGTCTTAATAAAATATGCTGCAAATCAGCTGCTGTATTACATGGTAAGATCAGGCATCTGACCACAGAAACAGTATTTGCAGATAAAAAGCAGGAATATTTCAGGAATTTTACCCTCAACCTAATGTAAGTCAAGCCATCCTTTCCACACTAGCACCTTTTCAGGTATTGGTTTTGACTTCACAAGCAAATTTAGCTGAATGTCATATTTTCTTGATCCCTTGTACTTTAAAAGTATATTATGTCTGCCGTTCCCAGAGGCTTTTGAAAACTAAAATATCCCTTCTGCACATTGACGCTACTCATACTTGTTTTAACCATGACAGGCTACTAAACATACGAGCAAAATGATCTTTCAGTAAGATTAAACATAACAGATCTCTGCAATAAATTTCCTCTTTGTTTTCCCAATGCCATATATCAGGACGACTTATAAAAATCATTTTCCCCAGCAACATAAATCAAAAGAACATTTAAAAAATTATCTGAAATTTTGACATAATTTCAGACATAATTTCAGATTTCCTGTATTGTACATCTTCATTAGTAGTAGACCATGAATGCTTTCACAGCACTAAGATTTGCAGTATCAATTTAAACAATAAAATGGTTCTAATATTTTAGATTCTGACACAAGCCAGAACATTTCATAAGAAGAGTTATGCTTCCCACATTAACAGACTTATATTTAAGTAGTCAGATGCCACACTGCACTAATTATGTTAAGTCTCCTGATTAATCATTTTTATCTCAGCATTAGTCAAAACTAATGGAGCAAACAACGACTATATTTTAGAATTCAGCATTAATGATGTGAAGTCCCAGCTTCAAGCATCATCAAAAAAATGCTCACACATACTCTGCAAGAAGTTTTTGAAAGGGGGTCTTCATTTTTGTGGAAGCTGTTTCATTTTTTCTCTAGGGCTAGAGAAGTCACAAAAGTTCTCTAGTTACAAGAGTTTAATCTTTATTTTAGCCAGTAACACGATACAAATATAAAGGTTTGTTCCTCTACACAGACAACCTTTAAATACTCTGACATACACATAGCCCAACTCATCATTTAATTACACAGCCCATTTAACTGATTAAAACAGGAAGAAAAGGAGGGTTTGTTTTTGTAGTAGATGTTATTCGTCTGGTTAATAAGACTAAAAAGCTCCAAGCCGGCTCAGAAAAACACCAACACTGACTCAAGGTGGAAGGAGTAAAACTTCCACCTTGATCATGGGGAAGAAGAAACTCCCCTGGACCTGCCCAGTGACCACACGGTATTACCTAATGGCTGATGTTATGTTCTCGTGCAGTTAAACAGGTTGCTGAAACCTCATCGGACCTTGCGTGATGCGGAAAAGGAAGCGTTCGCAAACAAGCAACAGATGAGCAATTACCAATAGTACTGGCTTTTACAGCTGCACATACACTACTACTCTTTTATTTTTCTGCCTCCTCCTGGAAGAGACATCATGAGGTACCCTGGAATTAGTCATTCCTCAAAAGTGGGAGAAAAGCACTTCAGCCTCTGGCCCCTCTCCGGCTTGAGTCTCCAAGATGCCGAGGGGCTCTGCCTATTTGGGCGCAGCCCCTGCACGGGGAAACCTCAGGATTTATTCTGGTGTTTTAGGCTCAGTTTCACTCCGCTGCACAACAGGAAAATAAAATCTTAATTATTGTAAGAGTTCTGGCAGGATGAAAAAGCATTTCTTGCTTTATTCCAGCCAAAGCATGTTACACTAGTTACTACAGGCTCCTGGACAGTGTTGTGATCCACACCATACAGGGTGGATTCAAGGTGTGGCTCCACCTATAGTGATACACTGCAGGAACCATCAGGAAACACAGGACCAGTTACACAGGAGCTGCAAGGCCCTTCTGTATTCAACTTAGAATTAGAATCTTAACATACTAAAATTTTCCTTTAAAAAAAAAAAGACTGAGAGTTACATGCTACAACTCTGTTCACTGTAGCTGAGCAGTTTTCTTCAGCGAACTCTGCCTCCGAGCTACTCGTCTTTGAGCAGATAAACATTTTAACTACAGTAATACCCTAAGTACAAATACGATCCTCTAAGTAAATCCTATGAAAAGTCTGAATGGCACCAAGAAGCTCCTATGACACTAAACCTACTCTTGGTGACTCTATGGTAAGTTTCAGTAAGTCTGCAAAAAGACATCAAGGCAAATTTAGATACCTGCTTGCTTATAATATCAGTCATGTCTACACAGCACAAAGTAGAGTTGCTTTGAAAAATCTGAGTAATGACTTAAAATATCTGTCATTCACTTTATTAAAAACTATAATGAAACCTGGAAGGGGGGGGGGAAGACTGAAATCCCTTCCGAACATTTGAAATTACCTTAAGTGTCATGCAGCACCATACTGATTTTTTTTTTTTAATGTTTATAAAGTGGTTGTAAGAAGCGCTGCAGGAATAAGAGACAGCCAAATGAAGGGTAAACAAGTTTGTTGAGCAGCAGCAGAAACTGGGGAAGAAAATGCTATCAGTTTCCTCATCCTTACTAGGAGAAAAGGAAGTTAGTAACAGAGAAGAAGGCTCTGTTGTTTTCAGTTTCACTGATTGAGGACTGGTAAATAAAGCAAAGTAAACAGGCCTGGCATTTCCCATGCGAAACAGGAATTAGGACCTCGGAGGCTGTCCCTGTTCTTTGCTCCCAGCCTCAAGCTGAGGGGAAAACGCAGCAGAGTGGCTGCAATGAAACCCAGTGGCATACCCACCAAGCGGAAATCAGGTTACTTTCATACTGGCATTTAGCAATACCAGTACCAATTTGTTTGCATCAGCTAAAACATTTATTAATATAAAAAAACTCCAGAGTTTGGTTAAAACAACACAAAGGAAAAAAAAAAATAATCAATCCCTCAAGCTTTGTGGCTGTTTATCCACAAAACGCTGTACCAGTAAGATAAACCTTCTGGCTACAGAACGTTATATCCAACCTTTATTTCAAACAATTTTTGCTAGATGTAACACCTAATTAGCTTTCAGATTTAATCTATCCATAAACCTTAGGACAGTCTGGCAAAAACAAATCTCTGCCAGGGAGATGGGAGATACCAGTTAAGCACAGACAACGCTGAGATCCCATTACCACTGAGAGGCAAGCACAAAGCTGCAATAGTATAGGACCGCAAAACAAAAACAGAAATTTTAATATTTAGTTTTAAAGGACAACACAGGTTCATCAGAGTGGAATTCTCCACAGAGGTTATACATCCTCAACTAAGGGATCAAAGGGGGCCTATAAGGAAGCTGTCCGAACAGCAAGAGACCTGGTGAGAAAAGCTAAAGCTCAGTTAGAATTAAATCTAGCCAAGGAGATCAAGGGAAACAGCAAAAATTTCTACAGGTACATTAATGGTAAGAAGATGACTAGGGAGGGTGTGGGCCCCCTCAGAAAGGAAACGGGGGAGCTGGTGACAAGTGATATGGAGAAGGCCAAGGTTCTCAACGACTTCTTCTCCTCTGTCTTCACTGGCAAGGGCTCCAGCCACACTCCCGGAGTCACAGAAGACAATGGCAGGGGTTGGACAGAACTGCCCATTGTTCGTGACCATCTGATGAACCTGAAAAGTGAACAAGTCCATGGGACCTGATGGGATACACCCACGGGTACTGAAGGAACTGGCGGATGAGGTTGCTAAACCGCTCTCTATTATATTCCAAAAGTCATGGCAGTCTGGTGAGGTCCCCACTGACTGGAAAAGGGGA
>VWZL01002060.1:598618-630968 GCA_013396915.1 Stercorarius parasiticus | reverse complement strand
GAACATGTCCAGAGAAGGGCCACGAGGATGCTCAGAGGGCTGGAGCACCTCTCCTATGAGGACAGACTGAGAGACTTGGGGTTGTTCAGTCTGGAGGAAAGAAGGCTCCGAGGAGACCTTATAGTGGCCTACCAGTCTCTTAAGGGGGCCTACAAGAAAGCTGGTGAGGGGCTTTTTAGGATGTTGGGTAACGGTAGGACTAGAGGGAATGGATTAAAACTAGAGATGGGACGATTCAGACTGGACGTTAGGAAGAAGTTCTTCACCATGAGGGTGGTGAGACACTGGAACAGGTTGCCCAGAGAGGTGATGGAAGCCCCATCCCTGGAAGTTTTTAAGGCCAGGCTGGATGGGGCTCTGAGCAACCTGATCTAGCGGGAGGTGTCCCTGCCCATGGCAGGGGGGTTGGAACTAGATCTTTAAGGTCCCTTCCAACCCTAACAATTCTATGATTCTATGATTCTAAGGGATCACAATGAGATGCACCCTTTGGTTCATTCTGTGGATACTCTGAAAATGTTTTACAAATATCCGGTGTTCACGTAAGATGAAAAAATTTTAATTTATTCTGCTGTTGGACAGAAACGACGACTTCAGTAATCAGCGTATTAACGGATATATCATTAACACTTTTTTACCAGTTTAGAGGAAGATTGCAAACAGTGAGGTACCTTAATGCCACTTACAAACCTACCATCAAGTTTTCAACGCTTCTTCTCTCAAAATCAATACTTTTATTTCAGTACTGATACAAGATGAAGAGCTATAAGCACATGCTACAAAGACTTTAAGAAGTTTCTGTTACAAGACAAACACAAGGTTAATTCTAGTCTAGGCCTTGTGCACAGGCATCAAGCAAAAAATCCATATATTTGCTAATGCTGAAGTCGATGCAGTAAACTTACTAATGAAGGTCCACTTTTTTTTTGCCATTACACTGTTTGAAGAAAAAAAAAAACCACAAACAGAAAAATCTGGCCATTTGTCGTAGACCTTCATATCTCAGAAGAAAATTACCTGGAATCGGAAAAAAGCATTTCTGAACTCAGTACCCACAAGAAAGTCTACTTGTACTTTGGCAACACCTACTCCAAGTTACAAGGGCTAGCTCCAGGATAATGCACAAATAAAGCCTTTTATGGATTTCAGTCCTGCTCAATAACCTGTTTCATCCCAAACAGATTGCTCTCAGCCTCTGCAAACTTCATATCCCTTACAGAATCAAAATCCACCGCAAAAGTCAAGACTTGGTTGAGCCTGTGGAGCTGCACCCAGCAAACAAGCACCCTGTAACCCGGTTAAAGTGGACTAAGTGCAGAATCCTCCCCAAGAAGGGCAGACTCCAGCTGCCCTCTCTGCTAGAGAGCAAGGGAACAGCACTCTGTACCCAGTGAAGCGCAAGTTGAGATTTAAACATAGATCCACCCACTGTCTGCACTGTGCTTGGATACAAGCAATTAGGATATTCAGCACTTTAGGGAGGGTTCAAGTCCTCATGCGTGCAGCCTGGACAGATCAGAAGTGACTGGGCTGACTGGTTACCCAGACATCAACAAAATACCAGAACGCAACTCTTGACAAGAAAACAGCTTTGAGCTCTAACTACAACCAGCACCAGCTGATAGAAAACGTATTGGTCAAAGCACTTGGTGTGCCTAAATTGCCTTTAAATCCTCTTTCTAACTTACAGATGTAGCCACAGTGGTCAGACAGGAACCACTTATTCTAAAGCGCGACACTTACTCTAAAATTCATCAACTTCACATGAAAGTTCAGCAAGTTCAACTCTGAAATTTTCATCAGTGAAGTTAAACTCCAATAACTTGCAAGAGAAAAACATATCTTGGTTATGAATTTTGGTTCCCTCTTACCTTACCAGTGAGGACACTTCAGTACGCTTAAAATCCCAACTTTGCATTTCTGATGTTACCACAAACAAAGCCAAGGTATCTCCTTGAAACTGTAATGCAGTAAAACCACGGCATTGTCTCTGCAAAGGTATTCCCGAAAGGTCTAGCAACAGGATAAGAAATTAAGAGGTTGAACATAACAAACGTTGCTTCAGTTACAGCATTTCAGAAGGATTAAGAGTTGTCACTCCAGTGGCTTCAAACTTGATGAAAATCCAATAGCCTTTCATCAACTCTTCCCTCTTCAGCAAAATTACAGTTGTCATCTGTCATCACATAAATAAATCTGAACATGAGTGAAGATTACCAAGTGTTTCTCCCGTTTTAGACTATTTTCTGAAATTGCTTAATTTAACAACAAACTTCTTGTTATGACAGCAAGTTCTTGAAACAATTTACAAAGACCTCAGCCTACATTAAGGATGGGAGAAGAGACACAGAGATTTTTCAACTTAAATTTATTTTAATATCATGCACAGTAAAGACAACAATTTTTGGTGTGTGTTAGCCATAATTGCAAACTTTACTGTACTTAGTCTAGAAATTCTGCTCACTTTTCCCCCCTCTCTTTCCCTACCTCACTTTCTTCCCTGCCATAGAAAAAACAAGAGGTGTAAATACTGAGCGCTATAAAATTACTCACACACACTCTTTATTCGCCAACACCCGCTGTTTTTGAAGAGCACATCAAACCTAAAAATTGACAATAGGGAGCAACAGTTCACATTACTGTGATAATGTGCTATAAAAACGTAGAAAAATAAAAGCATCAGAGAGTACTTTGTACCTGAGGCACAATAGCCTGTTTAATCCCAGGGTAACATTCGAGCCATCTCAGAGATGCATTGTTGACAGGTTTCTCTGAAAAATGAGTCAGATGTACGTCCTGGGGGAAGTTCTCTCTCTGATTAAAACACTATCACAAACAGCCATTATTCTTCAGGTGCTATTGAGCTGAGATGGTGTTTGACTGAATCGCAGGCGCCAACACAAACTAAGGCACATTTTTTTCAGATAAAAAGGCAGATCTTCGCGGAGTTCAGGCGAAGGCACAAGACCGAGACATGGATTTGCAACCCGATTAATCAGGTTTTACTAAATCAAAAATCTTCGGTGGGAATGTAGTAAAAGGCTACTTTTGTTTTGAGTGGTCCAAAAGTATTTTGGTGCTGTGGATGCAAGTGAAGGCTATAACGCATAGCTGTAGCAGCCAGAATTTCAGGGCTGACGGAAGTACAGTCTAACTGCTGTGGCTTCACCCAAGACACTGTAACCTGTACCCTGACACACAACACACCATAAAGAGGCAATGGCCTGTATAATTGCATTCTGGTAATATAACACCTTCTGAGACTAGAAAAGCAGGAAAGTGACAATTTACAAGTCATACGTAATGAAAAGCACAAATGTGAACAATATGAAAAAAGTATACAGAGGGGGCTGGGGGGAGAAATGTGATGTTTTATTTAAGGAATTGCATTTTAAGCAGATGTACAAAACTGACAATATAATTAGCTGTCAAGTTAAAGCATGCAGGGGTCATCATCGGTAAGGGACTTAAACCCAATAGAAAAGGATTTTAAAACTATACTGTGGATCACAGGTATTTTAATGCACAAAACTACAGGTAAGCAACTCAAAAATTAAGTAAATGAAAAAATCATTGAGCTGCTCTAAGTTTTTACTATCTTGTTACACAACTAATTCCATCAGATTTGAGTACCAATTTTGCCATTGCTTTGCACATGTTTTGATCCTTCACACCTGTACATTAGATCAGCAGTATTTTATATCTCCCTGCATACACAAACAGTGCTGAAATGAAAAAAAATAAAAATCAAAAGCCTAAGGAAAACTCATGGAAATTTCCTTTCCATAAATACAGAGGCAAAACAACTGCAGAGGCTTAGAAAGATGGAGAAGAACTAGGACACAAACTAAGTTAGTGCAAAGGGATCTACTGAAGTATAAGTAACTTTCTGAATGTCAAATACTGCATAAACAGAGAGGAAAAAAAAGCAACTGGATTCTCCAAAACCCACACAATTGAGACCTGGGGGGTAGGGGTAGGGAGGGGGAACAAAAAATAAACAAAACAACAACAAAACATCAGCACAAAAGGGATACAAATAAGGTGACTCTAAATTGGTTTAATTTTAAAAACATTATAGCTACCTTTTAGGTAGCTCCAAGTTAATCAATGAGGATACCTTACCAATAGGGAGCTACCATATTTATAAGCCACTGCGATGGTCTGACTGCCAGACACAATTGCTACATGGCCACTTCAGGACAAGCGAGGCAAATTTCATATTCAAAAGCAACCTCAAAAGCAACTATTTCTCAGTGAAACTGGTTTGCCATTATTACTGCAATACCAGGCAGTTCCCCAATACGTCATTTAGCCATTAGTATTTTAAGTTCAAGCTTCTAAGTTCATATAAATAGAACATCGAACAGGTACAGCCTTTCATGTGGGACTACAGGATTTAGACCAAAGTTTAACCGAAAAACTTTTTGGATTTGTCTCAGAATGAAGAAGAGTTTGGGAACACATTCATCTGCAGTTGTTTTAATTGTGGGGGAAAAACAAAAATATCATTCAAAATAATCAAAGTGAACTGAAATAGTTATCATATTACAGCAATTTTGTAACATCTTTGTATTAAAATAAATTATTCTAAAATCTAAAGCTAAAATATTATTATTTTCTTCAGCTTTTAATTGGAAGCAACTGTTTTCCCACTAATAAGAAATCTACGAACTCAACTGATGAAAGCTGCAAGACAGATAAAAGGCAGGCAAAAATAGATTGAGGAGGGGAAACTCATACAAAGTACTGCAGAAAAGTTGTTTTAATTTAAAAAGGAATCAGAAATTGCCAAGAAAGGCAACTTACTCAAATAAAAAAAGCCCAAACCAAATTACTATTACATAACAATTATATAGCAGCACGAATGTTTAAGATATGCCAAATAAATGTTGTGTCCTCCCATCCATCTGTCCCCCCAAAACCAGCTCACATTCAAGTGTATTCCCATTAATCCTAATTCAATGATCTCTTCACAAGCTTCCCATATCAGGCCATTTCTGTAGCTAGGATGCAAGAGAGAGAATTTGTTGAGTTTTCCTAATGGCAGTAATAACTTGTTCTAACACCAGTCAAAATTGCTCAAAAAAAAAAAATCCACTGGCATACTAATAAATACTGTTTCAAAACCAATTAATACAGCTCGGTAGTTGGAAATGTTACGAAAGATTTTTTTGGACAAGCTTATTCAAGCAAGCAGTATATTAAGACAGCATAAAGGAAAATGTAGGAGGACATCATTCAGACGTCCCGTCCTGGATTTACAGCGCTTGTTGAACACGTCATTGCTCTTTGCCTTCAGCTCTGCTGGAGGTTACTGTTCTGGGCTGTGCTGGTAAACAGGATCATGTGAGTGCACTGCAATCCACAGCAAAAAACAACCCCAAACTGCTGAATTAGCTCATGCTCCCATCACTGGCTGTTTAAGGAAACTTGGACTGGAGAGAACTCAAAGGAACACTTGCAAAGTTTAATTTTGTCCACATCCTCAGCGTAGCTGTGGAAGGTTGCTCATATCTGGCTGCCAGACACCCACTGAGCTGCTCTCACTCCCCCTACTCAACAGGATGGGGGGCGAAAATACAATGAAAAAGGTCGCAGGTCAAGATAGACAGGGAGATCTCTTACCAGTTACCCTCATGAGCAAAACAGACTTGACTTGGGGAAATTAATTTATTGGCAATGAAAAATAGAGTAGGGTGGTGAGAAACAAAGCCTTCTTCCCAGGCTCAACTTCACTCCTTTGGTCCAAATTCTTCTGCCTCCTCCCCAACTTGAGCAGCACAGGGGGATGAGGAATGGGGTTTGCAGTCAGCCCATAACACTTTGTCTTTGCTGTTCCTTCTTCCTCATGCTCTTCCTNCTCTCACTCCCCCTACTCAACAGGATGGGGGGCGAAAATACAATGAAAAAGGTCGCAGGTCAAGATAGACAGGGAGATCTCTTACCAGTTACCCTCATGAGCAAAACAGACTTGACTTGGGGAAATTAATTTATTGGCAATGAAAAATAGAGTAGGGTGGTGAGAAACAAAGCCTTCTTCCCAGGCTCAACTTCACTCCTTTGGTCCAAATTCTTCTGCCTCCTCCCCAACTTGAGCAGCACAGGGGGATGAGGAATGGGGTTTGCAGTCAGCCCATAACACTTTGTCTTTGCTGTTCCTTCTTCCTCATGCTCTTCCTCTGTTCCAGCATGGGGTCCCTCCCACAGGATACAGTCCTTCACAAACTGTACCAGTGTGGGAGGTCCTTCCCACGAGCTGCTGTTCCTGCCAGAAAACCTGCTCCTGTGTGGGCTCCTCTCCAGGTGCCGTAACTCCTGCCAGGAGCCTGCTCCAGCATGGGCTCTCCACAGGCCGCAGCTTCCTTCAGGGCATATCCACCTGCTCCAGTCTGGGGTTCTCCACAGGCTGCAGAGTGGGTATCTGCTCCACCGTGGTCCTCCACAGGCTGCTGGAAGACAACCTGCTTCACTATGGTCTTCTCCACAGGCTGCTCCGGCACCTGGAGCATCTTCTCCCCCCCGCTGTTCACTGACCCTGGTGTCTGCAGAGTTGATTCCCACACATTTTTCTCCCTCTCCTCTCTCACAACTGCTGCACTGCGGTTTTTTTATCCTTTTTTTAAATATCTTATCACAAGGTGCCACCAGCCGCACTGATATGCTCAGCTTTGGTCAATGGTGGGCACATTTTGGAATGAGCCAGAACCAACTGTGTCCAACAGAGAGGGCAGCCCCCAGCCTCTTCTCACACAGGCCACTGCTGCAGCCCTGCTACCAAAACTTTGCTGTGTAAGCCCAATACAGTGGCCAACTAGAAACCTTCCCATGAATTTAGCGCTTAATCTTCAGAGACAGAGCACGTGCAAACACAACTCATAAATGTCAGTCTTCAATACATTCACGAACAGTCTCTTGACCCCTTTCTGCCCCCAAAATATTAACTAGATATTCCTACTAGAACTTCCACTTAACTCCTAAAAAAAAAATATCTCATTGAAATATTCTATCATAAATCTGGGGTAAAAGACTACTGATGTTCCATGCAATGCTATAAAGAGCATTTTAGTTTACATTGGAAGAATGCTTTTGGAGCAAATCTCCAGATCACCTCTACTGTTCTTCAGTTTGCACTGGGAAGCAACACAGAAGTATGCAAAACTGGATTCCCTCCAGGTTAAACTATCTGCGAGATGCATTCCTAAGTTATGTTCTGCCCAAAGACTACAGCCAAGGTTTGACCTAGCCTGAAAAACCTGCTGACAAACAGAGGGATGTTGGACCCTCAGTTCTCCTCTCTAGAGGTACTACTACCATGCCCTGCTACTTGCCAACACAGACAGAGTCTATAGCTGCTGTTACGTTAAATACACAGCAGAAGCCCCAGAGCAACCAGTGTCCTTTGATTTGCCTAAGCATATTTGCTCATTTTTCCCTTTAGAGACTATCTGCACTATTTATAAATGGCTTTACATTCTTATTAGTTACCAGACAATGATTTTTAATACATGTTCCATCACTACAAATAGTCTTCTGTGAAGCTTTATACATTATGTAAAATAGGCAATTAACACTGCACAGTTTAGAAGGTCATTCCAACGCCTATAAACTAAATAGTAATGGGAATTGGAGTCTGTGTAGCTTTTTTTATTTTTCATCTATAGATTTGGCAAGCTCCAAACTAGCATTCATCCCACATATTTTAAAACCTAACTAGGGTACTAATTCATAGCACGGAATTGACAAAACCATTTTTACTGATCTCCGTATCTTTGATTTGTTTAACACACGCTCCACACAACAGTCTGTGAACATAACATTTTCTGTTAGTGAGCGATGAGACATGGTGGCTCCAGGACTCGATGCAGCTGCAGCATAAATGAGGAAATTTTTCAAAACATGTTAAAGTCTTTTCAATGTACAGCTGTCGTCAGAAAAAGGGAAGAATTAGTCAGGGGTTTTTTTCTTTTTAGGAGAAAAATTAGGACACAGAGCAACGGTGCAGCCATTTATCCATCACACAGAAAGTGCAACGCCTGAAATCAGCGCTGTATCACTGGGGAGTCCTGGAAGCATCCCAAAACCACCCAACACTTGAAAATGATTAATTGTTCCACTAATCAAAACAATATGACTTTAAATGAAACAGAAAATATTTCTCTATGAAAGATCACAGCATATTCATGTTACCAAAGTCCCTTCATTAGTACAAAGAGCATTTCCTTTTCTATCAGAAAGAGGAAGTCTCGGATCGAGGCAACTTCTCACATTCCAGCTATGACCCGTGAACTGTACTAAAACTGCTTCCTTCAGACTGTTGCTATTTCCGACTCAAAAATTGGGTTTAACAACAAAAGCTACACTTCCATTCTAACTGCGACAAGAATCAGTGAGCTAAAATTATTAAAATTAAAATTCTGAAGGATATATTTCTAAAAACAAGACTGAAAATTAGCCTTAACCTCTGGAAAATGCTCCTGACAAAAAGGAGATAGAAAATGGCATGTAAAAGAGTGCCCTTTAGTAAAATATTTTGGGGGAAAATCTAGCACATCGTGTAGACTGGCAGACACGGTGAAACTTGCCTATTCACGCTCAGGTTCCCTCCCCCCAACACTTACATATTAATCTTGCCTGGTACATTAGATAAATCTCAAAAGAAAAATATGACTCATCTAAAAACAAGGAAAAGAAAAACCAAACACTTTCCCCTACAGTTTCCAGGGAATAAAAATATTTGCCAGTCAATAAATACAGAAAGTTTTGTGCAACCTGATTAACCCATAGCTTACAGGCCTCTGCCACTTGCTTTTGAAGAAATAATGGACAGAAAGAAGACATTCTGAACACTTCACATTCAGGTATAACTGATGCCTGCACTGGTGCAAGGAGAGGAAGGTACAGGCATCACTTATACCACTATGACATGAATGCTGAGAAAAAACCATTTCATTTTTATATTCTTAAACAGAAACCCATTTTTCAATGAAGAATTAAAACAAAGGGAAATAAAGATATTTCTTTTCCTACCATCCCACTTATATTTCATTAATATCTGCATTAGACTACTATCACGTAAAGACCACCTGCCAACGTGCCATAGGAATGGAGCATCTGTACTGTAATACTGTGTCATTCTGAAAGCACAACAGTGCCATAAAAAGAACGGTTATGTTTAAAATAAATTAGTAAATAAAAACCAAAAAACAAAACCAACAACACACACAGTGGGAAGGGATGGAGAAATACCAACACAACTTGCACTCCCCAAGGACAAGTGGTTTCCAACTGTGTGCATCAAGATCGTACCTGGCTTAAAAACTACAAAACCCCCAAAGTCTTCAGAGCACCCTGAGACTAAAGGCACAATTAAGTCCTATATGGCTCTTCAAACATCTCTTGTAGATTTATTGCTCAAATTGCAAATTCCATGTTAAGTATGCACTCGAGCTATTTCCAAAGTGGCAGCAGAAAACACCTGCAATCCAGCAGCCGTACTGCAGTGTTATCTGGCAAACACAAGTATCAAAAGAAGTCTACAAGCTGAATACCAATGAGCTTCTCCATATGGCCAGAATCTGCTCACAAGAGCTGCGGTCAGTCAGCCCTGATCCATTTCGCAAAGGCCACGTGTGCACACAGAGCCTTCGTAGCTGGCAGGTTCCAAGATTTATATCACACTCATCACAGCGGCCTGGGGGGAAGAGTTAAGTGACTGTGACTAACAATCATGACACCTGATACGGGTGTTGTGCTCTTCTCCTGAAGAGAAGTATGTGCAATGAAGTGTCTTTGTACCTATTTCCTTTTATTTGTTTATGTTGCCATGTAATAATGCTACAAAAGATAACAGTTGGAAAAAGAAACCTACATCACCTGGGACACGATGCAGAAAGTAGTAGGGTTCGTTCCTCGAGGAAATCATTCCCACCAAGGACCTGCCCCCTCCAGGTACACCTAGAAAATGCTTCGTTAGCTGTTTTATTAGCAAAGAAACAGCAGCAGTCTTGGGCATCTGTGTACTTATTTTCTCATTTCCACCAAGAATTTAATTAACTGATATTAATTAAGTTTTCTGTTTGATCTGGAAATTCAGTTCAAATTAACATTTTTATGGATAGTTTAATACTAATGCTGACAGATAATTTATTTTAGAAGAAGCTGCTTGGACTTGCAATAAGAAAGACAAAACAGTGGAACCTATTCCACTAAGAAAGCAATATTTTTATTTGCTGTTAGACACGACTAACTAAAAAATTTTGATATGTTATCTGATTTAAGAAGCCTGGATGTTTTGCTTACAAGCTGTACTGAAAGACCTAGAAGCTCAACAGGACATAAAAATACTTTGGAGAAGCCAGATAAGATGTCCAGGAAAGTTGTGAATTGTCGATATACACCAAAACACTATCTAAGCCACCCAAATGCTCTAATTATCTGTTGTAGAAAACATCCAGCTGAGACACTGTCACTTTGAAATATTCACATTTTAAGATATTAAAAACAAACGGGCAAACTTATTAGCACCTGTTTCTGCACTATTGCTAATTCCTATGCACTGCAATTTAACAAAGTTGTCAATTTCTTAAGCTGGAAGTGTATTAAATATATTCTGTGCAAGCTTCACAAATGATAAACATGCACACTAACATTCATTAGATTCCACATTTCGAAGTATGAGGATAAAATACTGAAAACTCAACAATTTAAGGCAAAAGAAAAAATTAGATGATGAGATCATGCCTCATTGCTGTAAGTGTGCACATATCACAGTACAAGTTTTTCTTTAAGGAAAAAAAAAAACCAACAACACTTTGTAGTGACAAATAATGTCAACATTACACTTTGAGAGTCCACAAGAGGAAGAAAAGTTGTACATACTTGAAAACAGCATAGGCAAAATTGCCATGATCTTACCAAAATCAAGGTTAGAAAAATATGTTCACCTGAACTATGAAAATGAAAGACAGGGAATGAGGCTTGTTTTTCTAGATCCTTCAGACAGAGCTTCCCAGCCTTTTCTCAAAAGTCTCCAAATCCAAAACTAAAACATCTGGGCTTAGTTGTAAAATTCACATCACAATAAAAGTTCAGGAGCAGCTACCCAAGGAAAGATACGGAACACAAAACACTACCTTCTCCATGTTCAGATCCAGGCTCAAGATCTTGTCTCTATTCCAAACATATTAGACAAATGCCTCAGGCAAAACAGAATTCCTTGTCTCGGTTGCAGTATCACTGAAACCAGAAATCCAAATACATACAGCTCAAAACTATGTAACCCATTAACCTTCTGAAATGCTAAGTAAATACTTTGACTGAATCCCTGACTCCCCTCACACAGCTGTCCTCCTCTGAAGAAACCCAGTAAAGCCACCTTGTTTTCACTTGGTCTTTGCACCCAGCTGCCAGGTTCCCTCTGGTGTGGTAAAATCCCCAGGGGGAGTTTGTGCAAGTACTGCTGCTCCAGGTCAGCAACACTCCCGTGCTTTACACAAACTAAGAAGTCCAGATGGATTTAACAGCATATATCTGCATACTGCAACAGGTAAAGATCAAATTGATCCCTTGATACCACAAGTTTTAAAGTAAGAGATTTAATACGAGCCTTCATTTCTCTTATTTCTTACTCAGGTGGTAGGTAGGACCAAACCAAAGAATTTGAATTGTAAAAAGCTCTGAAGGCCACACAGGGGCATCCAACCACCCGTGGGATTTAAAGCCACAAGATGGCCTATTATCAGAAGAGGATAAACAGCAACTTAGACTGCATGATGATAAAGACTGCATGTTGTTTCTAGCTTGCGTGTTGCTTGCTTCCATTTTTTGCTATTTTGTGTCAATAAAAATTTTAACCAACTCGTATTTGAGTTTTTTGACATTAGCTGAAGAAGAGAGGCTTATTTAAACTCTTGCAACGTAAGAGAAACTAGTCCAGTGTTTGCAGCTTACTATTTCTTTCCATTGGACTATCCTTGGATGGATTGAAAACAAAGGCAGCAGTCAGCAAATCTAGCAAATGAACACCCCGCCCCTCCCTCCAAAAAAAAAAAATTTAAAAAAAAAATCAAACTTTGACTATAGTTACAAGCAGACAAACCACATTCAGTTTTTAAATCACTACTGAAACTTCTTCCAAGACGAAGAGTGGCCAGTGCGAGCAGAGAAGGCAGGTTTCTGCAGTTCACAGCAAACAGACTAGATTCAAGCTGAAGAAAGATGATGCCATTGCCTGTCAGGGAAGTTGCAGGTTTTACGGCTTGTGGTCTTACGACTACACAAAGACTGTTTTTCTTCCTGGACATCAAAAATTGTGGAACTTCACCCTCCTCAAACAGCCTTCACACGTCTTTCAGGTAAATAAGGGAAGACAAGAGAGCAAAGCCATGCAGCCTGCACAACTAGCTTTTACTAGTGTCTGAAACCAAAAATAATCATTTGTAACATAACTGGTTCTAAAGCTTTCTAATGAAAGTGTCAAACATCTTGTCAAAAGCACTAAGACACAAGTATAACTAGTAATAAGACTTTAACTCCTTTCTAGTATCTTTTAAATGTGCTGTTTTCTACAGGACAAGAATTGTGAACTGTGTAGCTACGTATAAACACACACACCCCTACAGAAACAACAGGTTTTTTTCCTTGGAGTTTAATTGTTTGTTGGGTTATAAAAAAAAAACCAAACCAAAACCAAACAAACCACACACTACACAGCAAGTCAGATCAGCTTCACTGATGCCAACACAGCTGTGCTGATTTATAACAAACTGAATTTCTGTCCTATCTAGCAGAAACATTACTGTGAACTGTTGTGGTTTTCCCCATTACTTTACTGCACTGTTCCTTACTCTTCATTCTTTTTCAAACCTATTTTTTAATAGGGATATTTTATGTTAGCACATTTCCCATATGCTACTAATAAGAAACCTAAAATTGCATTTCAGGATTACTGAGAATATTACAGTTGATGATTCATGGGTTTAGGGTCCCACCCCCCAAAAAAACCAACACATATTGGAATAACAAATCATGGTATAAAGCTGGAGATCAGTTGTCTTTATTGTGCTTTCCTTCTTATAAATCAGCTCATTTCAGTTGACTAGCTTAATGCATAAAGAACTAGTACTTCATTTTTCTGCAGTTCCTCTACAGCTAAACCAAATTCAAGCTATCTGTATTAATTTTGTTAGGCCATAGATCAATTCCCAAGATACAACATCTAAGTACTTTGTTAAATGATGCTACCTACCTAATCAAAGACCAAATAAACAGACGCTAAGTAAGTCATTAACAGCTACATATGGCTAAGCAGCACTGCAACCTTTCTTAATCACTGCATCTGGCATCACACCAACGAGAAAAACAAAATATTGTAAGCGTATTTTTTTTTTTAATAAAGTAAGAAGGCAATAAATTGTCAGAATAAGAAATGCAATAGAAAAGCCATAGTGTATGTGTATCACATGAAAGTTTTTACTCTTCAAAGTGAGAGATAGTGAATGCTAGCCACAGAAACAAGGTATTTTAGGTAAAAATCCTCTGGCTGAGTCACTGTGTGTCCCGCCTTTCAATGATCCAACTGTATTACTACTTGCTTGTGTTTGTATCATCCTGAGGCGGAACTCCTTGCACTTTTGCGATACCAGCTCTCAGCGGCACTTCACGCTACCATCAGCCAGCACCACCACTGAAGAAAGGTGACCCCCATCGATTTACTCACATCCCACTGCTGGCTCCTCCTTGGAGCTGGCATGCGCATCTGCGAACCTGCATCAGCAACTGGATGGGTTAAACTGATCAAGATTAAAACTAACTCAAGAAGAAAGTAGATTTTAGTTTGGATCAGCTTCCCAATTCAAATCACTGTTTGGCTATATGAATGCTTGTGAAGCTCTAGAGGGATTTGAATTGAGATGAGGACAGAAGACAAGTAGCATCTGAGAGTTTATGCCGTTTCACTAGTTACCTTGAGGGACTGCATTTGGTTATACCTTTCCTCTACTATCACCAAAGGTAGCAAGAAAATACCATGGCTACTTGATGTGGGACCTTTATTTTATTATCTCCATCTTGCAACTAATCAAGTTAGTCCATTCCAAAAGAAATAAAGCAAAAAAAGACGGCAGATTTCTTGCCAAGTCTAAGTCTGGAATATAAGGTTCTACCACGCTACCATCTGCAAGTGAATTCAGGCAGTAACTTCCGAAGCGTGAGCTGTTACTGGCACATTTAAACATGATTATCCTCGTCTGGTGCAACGTTTACATACCTCGTAGGCCCACATTTCCAGAATGAAAAAAATCTTTGAAACCGAAGATATCCTTAAGCTTTGTCTGAAACCTCAAAGGCTGAGATAAGATACACCACCTAAAGAAATACAGGGGATTCCTGATGAGCATTATCTGGGGCTTACAGCCCAAATACTGCAGTGACCAAACATGTCTCCTCTTGCAATCAGTAAAAAACTCAAACCAAAGTTTTCTCTCAGGTATCTTATCTCTCACTCTAAAACACTACATGCCTTTTTAACTCTATGATTTCGATTTAGTTGTCCCATCTGCTAGAAATATTTTAACACGACATCTCTTTTTATATCTTAACATCAAGGTGATGTTGCCAATTAAGTTCTGCTGTGGCCATCTGTAAAACAAAGGAGCGGGGAAAGAAGTAAACATGAATGTTTCTTTATTAATTTTAAACAACTTGGATTTCAACCAGGATTTTGCTGATAGAAAAAAGAAAATTATTAATAGATTTACACTCTACATGGATTTCTCTAGGAGAAGTAACATTTAAATTATTTTTTTAAAATTCAGAAAGGTTTCAGATCTTGTGAAATGTCTGGCTTTGAATTAGAACGCTTATCAAGAGAATTTTACACTCGCATGATTTAGGACTTAATCCAAAGACAGACTTTCAATCTCATAAATTGTTTAAGAAATTCAAGTCCTATAAAATAAAATAATGGCAACCTCTTCAAAATTTCTTTACTTTGTTTCAGCTTTGTGCTCACCTTCATACTTACAGAGCATGTAAAGTGTTACCTCTTTGACAATAAGTGGACTAGAGGCAACTTTTCTCCTTTAACTCACCTGATGTTATCTAAACATGGTAAGGGTCTGGCTTTTCCCAAAAACAAAAACCATAAAGAGCAAACAAAAAACCTCTACACACTCAGCTCTCACTGCAATTGGAAGACTATGGAACAGAATTACAGGGTGGGGATTTTTCTCTACAAACAAAAAAAAAAAAGGATTAAAAGATTCAAGTTTTAAGCAGCACAAGATTAAAAAAAAAAAGATAGAAATGTGACATTATAAACCAAAGCTTACTGTTTCGCTCATTGGACGCATTGCTAAGCAAGAATCTAAGAGGCCTACTGAAAGTTTTTCTGATGTTCGAGTCAAAGACTAAATACAAAACCATAACCACAGGACTTGCAACTGGGAGACAAGGTGGATGCTTGTACTCACGCTGCCTAACTACTTCCAGGATTTAGTCTTATATTTGTAAAGCACCTATTTATCACACCCTTATGATACAGTAAATGAAATTTAACTAGTGGCATGGGTCACAGCCACAATGAAAACAAACTCTGGCCTGTAAAAAAAACAATTAGACTCAGCAACTTTGGCAGGCTGTTCGATTAGACCATTAAATCCACATCTCAACCCATGAAATGTTGATAATGGGTTTCTTTTAATCAACATTCTGCAGGAATTTCTTCTGCAGGGATTGAATTTTCTTCTCCACAGTAGCTATGCTTACCATAGACCTTATAACAAGCTTCTGTTGTTGAACCACAGATGCAAAAATACACTCTCTTGGCCAGTAACTGGGTTTCTAGTTCTCAGCCTGAAAATACATGTTGGTGAAATTGGAGGCCAGAGAAACCCTTTCCCCCATGACCTTGTGTACTATTTATAAAAAACAGTTCTACAGTTAGGACATTCATTCAATCTCAAAGAAGAAAAGTTTTAAACTAGGTACAACACATGAAATATGCAATTAATACATTATACTACTTCGTAACCTTTGCCTCCCAAGTGCAAGTTAGGCCCCTACCAAAGGCTACGCTTCTCCTCTGCTCCTCACGTGCAGTGACCCTTCTGCAAGTATCTGCTCCGTTATTTTCAATTTCAGTTTCTTGAGTTTCTATTTTTCACAAGGGACAGAGTTTTTATAGAAAATTTTCACACAAGTCAAAACCAATAAATTTCAGACTGCTACACAACAAATTATATTCTAATGATAAACACTTTTTTTAATAGGAAGACAAGGATGTGGGATTAAGAATCTTTAGCATTTACCAACACCAATTTGAAAGCACATTGGTAAACACTTCACACATCATCCCTTATGTCTCAATGAATTCACCTCACATTCACACTGGGCTTCCTAGCGGCTCTTCCTTTACAAATACATTTTTCCATTTACTGAAAACAATAATGAGAATGAGTCATTTCTATAGAATATAGTCCTTCACATACACCAGATGCCTAATGCTGCATGCTGTGAAAAAACCCACATCTAATGCCTACTCAAATTGCTGTATTTATCACAGAAGTCTGTCAGCATTTTGCATCTTTTGTAAATGTTTTCTTCAGAATGTTCAAATTTTTTTTTTAATGTTAAGATCTTAATATTGCTTGTAAAAAACGTGCTACCAAATTCTGTAAGAGCTAACATCTAATTAGCTCAGTTACTAGCAGCTTGAGAATACCGCCCAAGCGATGACCCAAAATTACTGTCTTTTAACAAGGGAGTAAAACAAACGCGGGGGGCGGGGATCAAAGCTTTAGAAATGAGAAAACAAGCATTTCTTTATGTTTTCAAGGCTTTCCCTTCCAATTCCATTGAATCTGTTAAAATAAACAATTTTTTTAATATATTTTTAGTGTTATCTTTTTAAACCAGTTCTTACACTACTTCTATAAAAATCAAGCCTGACTACCTAGCTACATGCAGAACAAGTACAACTCCTGTCCCCTTCATTCTTCTCTGTAACTAGTGGAGTGTAAGTACACAAATCAAAAAATGAACAATGAACGAAGAACTGAAATCAAGTAATTCACTCTGGTGAAATTATAAAACTGTTGGGTGGGATGTTCAAGCAGTCACTGCAAAATCTAAAGTAGTAATTAGGAACCTTCATTTTATGAAATGCATGCTTTTCTTTTTTCCCCAGAAGAAGCAGCAGAGCCCAGTTCTACCTTTACTTATTTTGTTTTCTTACAAAGGTGTTTCATTAACTAACTCATTAGAATTACAGTAGCCTGATGTTATTAGATAAGTGACTTAAAATAAAGTACTTGCCTATAGTCACACATTACATGTAAGGGCAGAACAGAACAATGACATAACAGGCAGACAGAGATGCTGTAGATCCTAAATTACTCATGACTTATTCAATACAAAATAAAGTTGTCCTAGCAAATTAATTCTAGTAAGAAAGGAACGCAATTTTTAAGACATCTCTACAAATTATTTAGTTCCTCTGCAAACCATATATCCAGGAATTGCAAATAATTAAGATGTAAAAGTAAAGATTTTTAAAAAGTGTTTAATCAGTTCCTAATTGGATAAGTATGACAGATACCACAAAGAATGGCACTGCTTTAGCAAAGGAAAAAACAACAAACATTCAACACACTGGAAAAGAACAAGAAAAGCATTTAACATCAATTAATTTCAAACAATAATTGAGCATTTCAAGTAATGTTTTGTACATTTGCAAGAGCCATTTTGGATTTTGAAGTTAGTTGTAATCTAGAAATAATCTCATTGTGAAACCTAAACAGCAGTGCAGCTGTGTACTTTCAGTCTCCCTCATTTCCATAAGCACTAAAGCAGCCTATTCTTGCTCTTATTCTTATTTAGAATATTAAGACTCTAAATTACTCTATTCTGATGGGATTCCACACAATACGGTTGCTATTTTCACAGCCCAAGCTATCTGGACAAGAAAAACACTTTTACCACAGAAAAGATCTTTAGAACAACAGTAGCAGTTACAAATGCTGACATAAACTCCATCTTCAGCATAATAAACGTCATCGGGATTCTCTCTGGGAAAGCTGCAGTTGCAAAACAAAAATAATTAGGCTTAATATAGTTCAAAGCCAAATTATGGCAGCTGTACCTGCTACAACAAAGAACATTTTTAAGTATCAAGTACACACTTAATTTACCTACAACCAAACTCCAAAATATTTCTGGTTTACAGTAAATTACTCAGAACACTGAACATATCCCAGTGCTGCTCTTACCTTTCTTAGCAGCATCTGTTCTTCGTCTTGCTGGCGACACCAGATCCTTTACGATCTGCAGCACTTGAATCATTGCTCATTAGCAAGATCAAAGAGACTAGATGCTCCTCTATAATTCCAACAGGTTTCATTACTACATGTTATTACACAGCTGCCTTCAGTACGCTCAAGCAAAACTGATGCAGGAACAACTCATCTACCTTCACAGAAAGATTTCTGCCTGACGACTCTATAGGCTGGGGTGATGGATTTAAAGTGACTTCAGCACAAGGAGACAAAAAACTGCAAGCAGTCCTAAATGTATTTCTACAGAACATTGTAAAATTATTTTCTGCAGAGAATGCATACCGATTTCTCTAAAGTTTAAAGGAAACATTCACACCACAAAGTAACTAAATAAGATGCCACTTGAAAAGAATGCCAACAGATGCAACATACTCCCCTAAACTCAGTATCTAAGAAGCACATCTGCATCCTCTTTTAAAGTCTGTCTCAATTCCTGACGTTTCATGTAATGCTTTAAGAGAGCTATCGGTGCAGTGTAGAGCCAGCATCAGACCCACTAACAGAATTAAAATTAAATCTAGCTTGCTAAACTCCATCAGGCAGAAGCAAGCACCTGCTAAAGAGAGTCATTCAGCTCCTTTTCTCCCCCCTTGAACACACACCTCCGACACCCTCCTACGTGATGGGAATTCTTGCATACCGAGAGACACGCTGGAAATCCTGGGATTATTTCAGACGTTCTTCTCTCTCCCACCACCAGAGGCCCAGAGAACTGTTTCAGCTAAGGTATTATCACTACTTCTGTCAGGTAATTTTAAGCAGACAAATTGCAGTATGTGCCCCACAACATTTTTAATGCCATTTGGAAAACGTACAAAGGCACTTCAGAAATGCCTTCTGTCAAAGCCTCTACAGAGCTAACAAAAAAAAAATAAACCATGAGAAATCGTGGTTTATATGGTCACGTTAGAAAACTGTCAGCCCTGAAGAGGTTCTGTGAACACTTTAGGAAACTGAATTCCTACACAGCATTGCGAGGCCTTGCTTACAAAAAGAGAGCAATTTAGGAAGCCAACTACATTTTCCGAAAACCGTAACATTAAAACAAACCACAAGCCACAATGGAGGCACAGCACGACGTATTCTCTGGCCTTTAGACCTTCTGTTCCCATTGCTTAAGCGTTAGATGGGGGGGGGAGAGGTCATCTCTTTCCATTTCCAGCTGCTGATCACAAGCGTTTCAGATTTTTAGATTTGCTGGCATATTTATCCACATGCATGTCAGTCTCTTGAAACACATACAGTGTAGGCACGACAAACTGTTTCTATTATGCCAGTCTCATTTACAGCCTGCCCGTTAAGCCATCTCTGCCAGAAGTAATAGCAACCCAAAGTACTACCGGATTTGGTTTGGCAAAAGAAAGACATTAAAATCATTCTCTCTGGCAAGCCATCTGATTTCTTCTCCCACCCTGATAATATTCAGGTGTCCACTCAATAGGAAGCTTGTAGACATACTGTGCAACTGTAACTTATCTCTTCCAAAAAAAGGATTCTTCAGATCATTAGAAACAAACTCCCAACTTTCTATACTGAGAATAATTTATAACTCCTGTACATAAACTTGAATTCCAGGTTTCAGACAAATGACTCTATATTTAGAGAAGTAAGGAAAAGATTACCATAAACACACGTTTCCAGAAGAACTATAATTTCAAAACATTTAAATAAGACATAGAATGCAGGGTTGTCTAGTAAAGTTTACCTTAAGGTCCTTTACTTAATAATCTAGTCCTCAAAATTCCTGCTGTAAGAACTTCCCCACCATTATCCCATGATGTATTCGTTCTTTATTTAGTTGGGTTATCAAACAACTTGTCTTCAAGTTAAAGATACAAACTCAAAGGAATATCATCACTTACAGCTACATCACATTACAATTTCCTCTGAAAAAGCTGACTTCTGATTTTATGGTTCATAGAAGAACACAGCTATGTGTTCTTTACAGCACTCCTAAACTTTTGATGGTCTTTATACAAACATATTAAGGATAGAAAAAAAGAAAACAGAAAAAAAAAGAAAAAAGGAGTAAGGTAGAATAAAGTCTTCAATAATAACATCAGCTTAACCACCTAAAGCATGACTATACCTTGCAGAGCCGTAAGGTGATTTTTAACTGAACTAGATTATCTCATTTCTACAGCAAGGTTTTCAAGTGCTGGAATAAGGAGAGGATGGTAAACTGGCAAAGAGTAACAGGGGGCGAAGGCAGAGCAGAAGAAAAGAGAAAGGAATAGAAGGCATGCTTTGTACTTGCTTTTGTGTCAAAATTATTTAAAAAAAGAAATAGGCACTGCAATAGCTAGGAATTAACACCCAGGAAAAGGATGTTAGTTCCAGCTATTCCTCACCACAAAAAGGGCAGTTGCTCCCTTTTCTTCAAAGCTATCCCTTGTCCTGCTGGTAACAAAGATGACCAACTAGAAAAGGACTCAGATGATTTACGGGTCTAGTGGACTATGGTGAAAATACCTACTAAAGTTTGCAGAATAGCCATTAGAAAGGCTTTCATCCCGTGGTCACCAGGATCTCTATCTCCACAGGTGGTAGGGTTATTTCAAACACCTGAAGCCAGCTCTGAGCATTTAAGAGATACCATTTTCATATACACCCGCCTCCCCCAACATGAAATTATCTCCAAATATGGCATGCACAGAAGCTTCCCCTCTCTTCTCTGTTAGGGAAATTGTCACATAGAAAGAAACTGAAAAAAAAACCCAAACATCAAGGCTTTAAAATGAATTTAGGAAAATGTAAACAAGTTTACTAAACATCCTGTATGCAACATAAAGAAAGAAAACAGTGCAAGTCTGAAGGACGGTGTTCATGATAAACAATGTAACAAACCCAAACTCTGAAGAATTATACAATAAGCTTTGTGGCTGCTATTTCTCCTTCCTCAAATCAATTTATACACCTAAATGTCAATAACCCTAAGCCTGCATTTAAAAAGTGGCAACACCAAAAAGACTTCAAGAAACAAAACACACTAACTAGCTAAATCATGTAATTTCACCTGTTACTCATGAGCAATAACTTGGTTACCTTTGAAGTGTTCAAGGCCAGGTTGGATGGGGCTTTGAGCAGCCTGGTCTAGTGGGAGGTGTCCCTGCCCAGGGCAGGGGGGTTGGAACGAGATGATCTTTAAGGTCCCTTCCAACCCAAACCATTCTGTGATTCTGTGAATCATGAAACTGTACCGGCATTTCCATATAATCTGTCACTACAACAGCCATCTCTCAGACCACATCCTAACAAAAACACAAACTGTGGGCACGGATATTCACCAATCAAGAGTTTGCAGCAATTCTGACACAGATTTAAAAGGTAAACCAAAAAGAAACCAAGTGTCATAAATTTAGTAACAATTAAGTAGATTCTGTTTGAGGGGAAAAAAAAATAAAATAGTGTTACACATTCAGTGTACACATGAATTTCTGCTAACCATTTTTCATCCTCGTCAGCTTGTTTGCGGAGCAATACATGCTTGATGATGTTCTTGCATTTCGCTTTTCTTCCTTAACTTCAAAATCATAAGGAATACGGAGATCACACGCATGTTATCAGCCTGATCAAACACATTGGTACAAGGAGGAGATGTGAACCAGGATGAGATTTACGGATCACTGTGTGCAGCACCTGACCTCTCCTAACCATAATAAAAATAATGACCTGCATCCTCATTAGCCAGCTGTGATCACTCAAAATAAAAATGCTTCCATGAACGTAATTATAATTAACTGGGTTTTGAAAGCAGTTCTTTTTCATAAAGCACATTGCCAGGAGGTAACATTATTGACAGCCCAAAAGATGCTGCAAAAGTATGGCTGAATGGGTACTTGTCAAATGACACTTGGAAAAGAAAAAAAAAAGGAAAAAAAATCAGAATTTAAGTTTGAGGAAAACTTTGCATTTTCTCCTGCATTCTCTTCTTATAATCTGTAATGCTTATATATTCATGGCATTATGTCTAGGCTTTTAAAAAACCATCAAGAACCCCCAGGGTAATCCTAGGCAGCACTGCAGCTACCCGAAAAAGCGCCTGCTTGTTGTGCCCTCATTTACAGAAAGAAAGATGTGCAAGCTACTAAATAAAAAAAACCCACACCACTAAAATGGCTTGAGGGCATTCATTCATATGGACAATAGGCCTGCACACATTTCATTTCAGATGCAAAGATGCAAAGTTATCATGACCATTCTTTTTCCATCTCACATCAACCTGAACTGACCAGAATTCAGGCTGCGTACAGATTATTCCAGCACATCTCTACAGAAACCCATGCAGATCTGTCTTCATAATCCTAACGTAGGCTCCTCATAACCACGTTTAGAGTTTAGCAGATAGAGAAAAGGGCATAAATAATTCTGGCTAAGACACCAAGCTTTCAGGCCTGACACACCTAAAGAAATGGAGAGCCCATAACACAATGGCCAGCAACGTACCAGCCCAAGATCCAGTCATGTTGCTGCCTGTCCCAATGGAAGCGGGATCAAGATTTAACTCTTGCCATTACCATCTAGTAAGTGGATAAATACAGACACACAAAACACTCCTCCTTGCCTCTCTTCAGTTCTGCAAAAGAGCAAAGTCTGATGTTACAGGCACGAGATGGGGATTTACAAGAGCAGGGGTTCATTTGCTCTTTGCAGACTTCTTTCTATGTCAGTAAAATACAGACAGCACTTCGAGATGTTGATGTTACAAAGCCAGTAGGACTATTCATAACAAGGACTATAAAAAAAAGTCAAGTACCAGCAACAGTGAGGGCAGCTGTTCTTAATGACCAATCTGAATGTTTGCTTTAAAAGCTACGGTTTCAGAAACCACACATGGCAGAACTGCTTAACCTTCCCTCCCATCTCAGCGAAGGGGCTCAGAAAATGAAGCAGATTTTCTTATCAGGAGCAACAACTATTGCAGAAGGAGGAGAAAAGTTTTCAACAAATGGATTAGTTTAAAGGATTAAGGAAATACAAGTAAGGCAAATTAGACAGAAAAAGATTCTTTAAATACGAAATAGAAGGAACAGCATATTGTAAAGTTATTTGCATAGTGAGTTCACAGTCAAAACTGCACATTTCTTGCAAAAAATAAATTTGGATAAAGTCTACCTAGCAACCACGTCCTTGCAACACCTTAAGTATCAAGACGAAACATTTTGTTTTATGATACTCCTCTCTGACTTTTCCTGTCACAATTGGTCTTCAAATTAATATCTCAAAATAAATAGGCATTGAGCTCCAAGACAGGCAATATATCATGAGACAAATCATGACTAAAGCAGCTATAAAGTAGGTTATCTATCCTTTCTCAGTAATGTTTTGAATTAAATTTTCCAATCTATGAACTGAAGCCTACGGTTTTTATTAAATAAGCTACTGTAGTTGGAAAAGGACAATTCAGGAGTTCCAGATCAATAACTAACCCTCCCCATAAATCTCAGAAACTTTAAATTCTGATCTTCATTATTTTCTACAGATATTTTTTGGACAGTAATACACCAAAATGAACCATGAAAAAGATAAACAAAACAAAATTTAATGCTCTCAAGAAATCATACATGGAATTCCAGTAGCGTTTCCTGGGAAACTGTTTGACTCCATTTATAATTCAAGGCATTAATTCTTCAAAGATGACTACTTTTGGCTATGCATTTTGCAAAGAATCCATAAAAATAAATAAATATCTTCACAGTCATCTGAACGGTCCTATAGAGTCAGTAAATGTCAGTAACTGCTTACTCCAACAGAATTCGCATTCACTTAAGAATATAATTTTTTCATTGATTTTTAGCACTTCTGCTACCATTTTCAAAGCATGGAAGTATGGCTGCAGTTTTTAAAACAAACTGTTGTGGATATATGAACCTCTTTTAGAAGAGGTCTGCTTGGGAACAAAAAGAAGCTTGATCTAGAGGCTGGAGAAATAATAATTGTAACAGAGTTATCTAAGTGAACGCTGATTATAGAGGATGAGAGGCATTTGTTCACATTTTTTAAAGTCTGTTTTTCTTTCTACACACACGAAAGCTGTTCATTAAATTTAGGATGATGATTGAGAACTTCAATAAATGGTCAATGAAATTAACTCCAGCTGTTCCAGGCAAACACTTATCAACCCAAAAAACAAATGCTAAAGAGGGGGAAAGGGGAAGAAAGAAAAACATATAGCTACATTCGACAGCCATTATTGCACGCTTTGAAGTTTTAAGGAAAGAAACTACACATTGCAAAATCCTGTCACTACACAATAGTCTTACTGTTATCCTTCCTACTCAATTCACATTATGTTTTAGCCCCTTAGCTCTTGCTACAACACATTCTGCAAGTGGATCTAGATGATAACAAGATCACGGCAACTTTCCCAGAGAGCCACAATGAAGCCGAGGCAACTGCCTGTGTAGATCGCTTTTATCATCCTCCCGATACAGACACCAGACACTAATGGAGATTAATATCAAAAGTTTGTGTTCAAATAGGTCTTGGTTTTTAAAAAAAAAGAAAAGAATGCATGTATGCGTATTTTATTTTGTCCTCTTGATAGATGGGTTTTAAACCTATCACCTCCACAGGCAAAATAAGGTCTTTGCTCACATATATACTGTAAAACTGTATAATCAGATTTAGACATACAAGTGCATCTAAAATACACTGTTTACCAACAGTTTAAAAGGCTTGCAAAAGCTCTTAGATATTTAACCTGTAAAGGGTTGTCAAAAGGAATAGCTTAGGCTACAGTGCGGAACTCCTTTCATACAACAGAGAGGTACTTCACGTCTTTCAGAACTACATGATTAGGTTTGTGTTAAGGAGGCTACACAGATGTTATGCTACAGAGTAACTATAGAACCACAGATTCTTACTATGGGTCTTCAAATTTATCACACCCATGCCCTTCAAAAGCCCACTTTATAAGGCACAGTAATCCAGTAAATAAAGCAAGCACCAAAGCAGCAAATGGCATTTCCCCCCCCCAAAAAAAACTTGTATCTAAGCATCCTGTTTTAAATACCTGACAAAATAAGGTGGTTTTTTTGAACAGGAAGACGAAAGAGCATGTTAGTACAAAAATCTCATCCCAGTGAATGAACACACCCCATAGAATTTCTCAGTCTCCCTCATATTACAGTCCAAATCTTTATATAGTTTTACCTGCAAGTTATGATTATTTTGAGAAAAAAGTTCCATTCTAGAAGTCTCAAAAAGAAACTAAACATTTATCAAGTTGTAATTACAACAACAGAAAAGTTTTAAAAGATTTTTTCCAAACCATATGCAGCGTTTTCTGCATATGCAGCATTTCAAACAGAATATGTAGCAATTTTGCATTTCCTGGATTTGGGTCATAGCTGTAGCATTAATTGACAGATTTATCTTCAAGCTAAAGGATATTATTAAATATTCTGTCAAACCTAAGCATACAGAAAGGATCCATACTAATCATTAAAAGACTTCTTTTTTCTTTTTGCAATATTAAACAAAAATCAGATACTACTATCTTATATGTGTCAATACTGAAGCGAAAGTAAATTCATTAGTTTAACATGGCAAAGATTGATAAAAGTGAATGCATGTTCAATTCAAAGAAGAAAAAAAAAAGATGAAGTCTTTGCTTTTATCTTAAACCCTTACTTGGTTTCCTGATGAAAAGTATATGAATGAAACAAAGAAAAACTACAAAATTCTATGCATCACTATTTGTTGGCAGGATAAAATCCTTTACTGCATGTAACATTTCCATGTTGATATTTAATCCAAATAATAAAATGCAGCTGTCCACAGCCACCAGCAAGAACATCAAACCTTATTAGCCCACTGCAAAATACACAGCACTTTTATTAACCTCATGTATTTGCAAGCTTAATTTGCATAGCAAATAATCTATGGTATGACTTTCTCTCTCTGCAATAAAATCAAAGTTTTTAAAACAAGCTTTTGAATACTTTGTAGTAGGCTCATCTAACACTAAAGAAATATCTGTTCATACAAATATAGCTTACCTATTGATGAAAAAACTGTTATAGAGACACACGCTAGGCAAGAAAGGATTTAGCACTTCAAAAGTAGCTGAAGGAAATCTGGAAGGTCACACAGATCAGAAGTGATGCACCCTCCTTGGTAAGGAAGCGTTCCTGGGTCTGTTTGCTTACTGCAGTTGTGTTCTAATGGGAGACACCATTAACTGTTCACTTTCAGGCTTCTGCCTCCTGCTCTCCTTGCACATTCACTCAGAAAATGCAGTCTTTTAAAACATATTTTAACTACTGTATTTAAAATCCGAGGTTAGTACTTGAATATGTCAATCATGTTAACTGTGACTACTTAAGGTTAATGCTACAGCTACATTTGATATATGTATTCTGGTTAAGTGGCTGCTTGTGGCTATTTTTATGATTATCTCTATTTTGCCTCTGTTCTTACGAATAGATTTATTTAGTAGCGCACTATAACTAGCACATCACGCTTGCTTCATATCCAGTCCTATTTCCCATAAAGCATACACGTGGCTCAGCTACTAACAAAGAGTTCTATTCCCTCATCAATGAAAAAACTTGGGGGAAACACTTGGGCATCTTAGCGACACTGCTTGCAGATAAACTATGCTAGACAGAGGGAGGAAGCAGCAGTGTGAAACAGGCTTCTTTATGCAGCTTCACTTTAAGACAATCAAACTATCCAAATGAAGAACGCCTTACCTACCTATTACAAGAGCCAAGATAGAGGAATCGTACATGCCCTAGTGACTCAGTCCCAATTTTGGCAGACAGAAGACTAGTACATTTACTGTTCTCCATGCTCTCTCTGTAGCTGTAGAGAATTTAAAATCACGCCAAGTTTCAGCCAACAATTGCCCATGGTCCAGACAAGAAGTGGTTGAACGACATTGCTCTACCCAATATTATAGTCAGACATTTTAATCCACTATTTTAACTACCAGTGGTACTACACTAGTGCTCAAGGAACAGAAAAAGAAGTGCCATCATCCTCCATTTGCAGTAGATTTATCCTTGAACTTGATCTGTTAGGTTTCACGGGACAACACACAGGTAACCTGGCCTTGCTATACCATCTTGTAGGACCACTGAATATACAGCATTAAACAAAAAGACAAATTAAGAGTTAGTTCTCCAAAATGTATGTTCCACTTAATGATGGATGCATTAAAAAAAAAAAATCCACCAAAAACCTCTCCACCCCAGAGCCTCACAGTGAGTTTCACATAAATATTGTTTCTTTTAACTTGTTTTTATGCATGAGGAATAAATAAATATTGAAACGTCACTAATGGTGACTCATTAGCCTTTGCTCTAAAAAGAAGTACTTTCTGTAGTCTTTAGCTGTGTGGTAGGACATTTTTGTCACTGCTTCCGACATAGAATAGAGAATGGTGGGGGGAGGAAGTGGGGAGGAAATAAAAAGCAAAACTGGCTTTTCAGTTTGTAGCTAATCTTTTCAAGGCAAACTATAAACCTAATTTTTCCCCTCCCATCCCCCAAGACCAACCCTGATGTCCTTCGAAGACTCTTACAGTAACTTTATGTAACTGAGGGGGGGAAGAGAGGAAGCTAAAAGCTTGTCTAGTTTTTACAAGCAGATATAAAGTAATACGAAATATAACCATTCTGAAGCATGCAACACAAGCAGGGTCTCTAGAACAGCCTGGACACAAAGTATGGCCGTAGCACAGCATCACTGCTAAGAGCAGAAAGCTGCAGCTGACAAGCATCACCTCCAAAAAGTAAGTTTGGGAGAGGGCAAGGAAGGATGGTTGTGTCATTATAGTGTTCGTACAACTCAAACAGAAGCATCACAAAATAATACTCCTCATATAATGGTGTACAAAATTCTACTACAAAAAAAAGGGAAGAAAAAAAGCTTTATATTGAATGCAACAGAACACACTCTGGCGAGAAACTCATTTCCCTACATCGCTAAAATTTCTGGGAAGTCTGACTCCTGCTCAAAAGAGCTCTGAGTGAGCCTTTCAGCACTCTACCGCAGAATTAGGCAGGTTTTCAAAGAGCTTTTCAAGGGTAAAACAGAAAGACTACATTCAAGAATCCTCTCCTATGGCAAACCAAAGTGCTTTATTAAAACAAAGTGCCCTTTTATATTAGTGATCTATTAGATTAATGACTGCACTGGCCAAAAGTGCTGGAGATTTTACGGCATGTATGCCTTCCATTCCATACAATAATTCTGCTACACAAAATAACACAGGAGGAAAAGAAAAAGAAAAAAAAAAAAAGAAAAAGGAAGAAAAAAGAAAAAGAAACCGCAACACACCAGCTTCCCAAACCAGCCTGGAAGTCCTGCACAGCTTTCTGCTTGCTTCAGAAATTCTGAGCAGGATAGGTACAAGCATACCAGTAGCCTTGAAAAAAATTCCAGTGCTAACCTGTCAGTCTCCCACATAATTTTAAGAATTAAAATCTCTTCATTATAGAGGGTTCTTTTGCAATGAGAGAGTAAATGAACTTTATAATCATCTGATTGATAGGATATCACATAAGAGCAGCTACTTTGTTTACACAAACATCTGCAACCACCCTTTAAACACTGAAAGAACAACAGACTGAATTATTTAAGTAAAGAAAAGATCTTAAATTTAAACCAACATGGAGCCAGTAATCCCGCTGGGACTACTTGCATAACCCCACTTATGGCAACACCCCAAATATTTTCCATTTGTGCTACAAATCAAAGAAGTTGTTTCCTATCAAAGACTGGGTAAAGAATGTCAGAGTAGTTTTTCTTGAAACACAGTCAATTTGGCTTAAAATACCCACATATCTAGTAAATCAGGTGTTTTGTTTCTTGAATATGAACCTAAATAACATAACGTAACATAAAATGAGGCTGAAGCTCACTTATTTTTCTTATCTGTGACAAAGTTACACTAATAAGCAGCAACAGCTTCACTTTTCCAACACAGTGGTGCACATTATTCAATCATTTGTAGGGAAAGTGAGAGCAACATGACTCACAACAGGCAAGGAAAGTCCTCTAAATACCTCACTTCACACTGCTGTTGGAAAAGTTCTTCTTCAGCCCATTTCTAATCCTCATCTGACTCAGCTGTTGTTTTGTGAATTCTCTAATTCAATAGGAAATTCTAACACCACCAGGGAGCCTAACACTGCAGCCTCTAGAAAGTGCTCCCTACAGTAACCAGAACATTGTTCTGTGTCTGTATAGTGCCTTACGCAAAGACGGGGTGCCTGCCCAAACATCTACATTCACAGCTCTGGCTTTTCATCTGTATTTCAGCTGTGAGTTTCTGCATCCTTGGCCCTTTGGAATGTACTTGAACACCACCCTCAACTTATCACAGAATGAATAGGATCCCAGAAATATGAATTGCTTACATAGTGGTGGATACTTGATACTCACTCCAGAGAACAAGGTTACAGTGTTCTTTTGCTACTTACTCCTTCTGCTGCAGGAGTACCAAAGATTCACAATAAAGGCATTATTGTGCAATGTTCTATATAAAGGAGTACAGAGATAGGCCCAAAGACTAAGATTTAAATAAATAAATAAATGAAATGTAACAAGAAGAGTATTATTATGCCAAAGGGATGTACTTCGGTGTGTACCAATTAGTCATAATAATTCAATGGTCCTTATTGGCCAATCAAAACAGTGACAGGCAGACAAATTTAGAAAGAGAACTCTCTCCCTCTACATATACACACATAAATAGAAGAATTGTTACATATTTTAAGTAAGTTCATAATTTATCATATAAATAGAAAACAATTATACAAAAATATATAGCACAAGTGTAACATAACGCATTTTAAAATATGTAAAAATTATTATTATAAACACATTTGTATCATCTTTGCTATTTGGGACACACAGAGTTAGAGTGTCATAAAATAACTAATTTGTAAATAATCCAACCTTAATTTTCATTGTAAACATGACAGAATAAATGTGAAGTGCAAGTGTCTAAAAAGGACATATTCACAGAGCAATAAGCGTGTATACAAGAAGACTGGTCCTCCAAGAGCATTCATGATGGTAACTTTCCACCACAACTCTCCTGTCAGTTCAAAACTAACAATAGTTTCCTGCCAGTGCCAACATCTTGATTTACAAACAGAAATTGCATTAATTTAAACGTAGGTGTCATGTTGCACTAACTAATTTAGAGAAGCCCCATCAATCTGACTGCCAATTTAAACCCACACAGAGAAAACCCAGCTGAAAGAAGATAGCTTTAACGATCCCTTTATGGCAAAAAAAAAAAATTAAAAAAGAAAATACCCTGCTCTATAAAAGCGTTTAATAAACATATGCAAAGGGTTTTTAAGCACTTAGCTTTACTATACATTATTAACTAATTTAAATGAAACAGTAAATACTAAGCAATACCTGTTTGTTGACAAAGCCTTATAGAAAGTGAGACTACTGAACGGGAATATATCACCTGGACACAGTTTCTGAATGTGATAAATATGTTTTTGGTAGCTGCAACCTCCTGCAAAGCTTAAGAAAAGAAGGCGACTTCACTTCAGTCTATGGAGATTGAAGACTTATTTTGTTCAGTTAAAAAAGTGACAGAACAAAACTCAAAAATGTTTGTCTTCCTATTCACTCTAAAAACAAAGTGTAAATGCAAGGAAAGCCACAACTTACCAGTCCTAAATATGCTAAAGTGATCAAAAGTAAAGGAAGGGTATGAAAAAATTAATCTTAAAAATCTGCTTAAATGCAGGTGAATTTCAAAAAGGTTTCATTTGTGTTCTGATATATTTAAATACCTACACTACCAGCAAAAAAAGTTACAAGGTCTCAGAAGTTGCATCATGTCAATTGAACAAATAAGAAGAAATCCAACATCATAAAATGGGAATATTCAAGAAAACAAGTAAGTTTCTACTAATGGACCTGCATTTCCTCAATGCGATGCATCACTTCTGTGCATGTAAAGTATTTGGGTTTATATTTTATTATGACTAATGTATCCTCTGTATTTAGAGGAGCGGTCTAATTACAGCGTTGGTGAGAAACTGGGTCATCGAAGATCTGATTAGTCCTCTGGAGATGCGACTCCTTGCTTAGTATAGAGGAAGCCTGAACATTACTACATTCCTAAACAATTTAAACTATAGCTCCACACACGCTTCAAGCAAGGGAAAAACAGGACTACCACTGGAAAGGACAGTCTCACCCAGCAACCGTTTATTCTCACCCCTGTGCTTCTCTCCCTGCATTACAGCAGTACAAACATTTATACAACAATGTAGTGGAGCCCACCCAATTCAAATCAACCTGCTGAATGCTCCTGCAACAAGGAAGAATGCAGGAATTCAGACAGGGAAAGGACACCACACCCTCCATCGTCAAAGGCAACATTTTAAGGGGGGTCATGTAATTTTAAAGACCCTCAGTTCAGCCTTGGCTCCTACAGGCCAGACCTTTCTAATGAAACTCAACTTCATCCAAAGCTTTCCCGCAAGTCCATACAAGTTTCTGTAACTCATTAATTCTGACCTCTGAATCTGCGTTTTAAGTCAGAAAACTAACCCCAGCATGCTTGCTGATCACCCCCCTCAAGTACTAGCTGCACTATACCAAGGGGACAGCCAGCAGATCTAGCATTAACTATCAGTATCTGAAGGAAACAGAAGTGAAAAGTTAAGACAACACAGAAGAGTAACAGTGAAGCAAGATCCAAGAATGGTAAGCGCTTCTCCTGACCTCTACGTTCAAGAGCCAAACAACTTAGTACACATGTATTTTTCATGCGTCATCTTCCCACTACAAAAAAAAAAAGTTACTATGCTACTACTTCTGATCCAAACGCTCCTGTGTCACTACAGTTATGTACAGCGATAAATTCCCCTGACAGTTTCAAGAAAAAAAAAAAAACAGAGCTAACATAAGATAAATACTCATGTTATCAATGAAATAGTCTTTATGGAGTCGTTAATATACAGTAACTTACTATTTTAAGTATCTTGTAGGTTTCATTCTTTTCCAGATAGTTGAACTGCGGG
>VWZL01002060.1:425320-584127 GCA_013396915.1 Stercorarius parasiticus | reverse complement strand
GAACATGTCCAGAGAAGGGCCACGAGGATGCTCAGAGGGCTGGAGCACCTCTCCTATGAGGACAGACTGAGAGACTTGGGGTTGTTCAGTCTGGAGGAAAGAAGGCTCTGAGGAGACCTTATAGTGGCCTACCAGTCTCTTAAGGGGGCCTACAAGAAAGCTGGTGAGGGGCTTTTTAGGATGTTGGGTAACGGTAGGACTAGAGGGAACGGATTAAAACTAGAGATGGGACGATTCAGACTGGACGTTAGGAAGAAGTTCTTCACCATGAGGGTGGTGAGACACTGGAACAGGTTGCCCAGAGAGGTGGTGGAAGCCCCATCCCTGGAAGTTTTTAAGGCCAGGCTGGATGGGGCTCTGAGCAACCTGATCTAGCGGGAGGTGTCCCTGCCCGTGGCAGGGGAGTTGGAACTAGACGATCTTTAAGATCCCTTCCAACTGTAACAATTCTATGATTCTATGATAACATTCAGTGATTTACATCAGAGTGACCTGGTCTGTGTCTAATTCAGATGTTGTAGTAGCCACCTACAGTTGTGACTGGAGATACAGAAGTGAACACCTCACAAACTAACTCTTATCTCATCAAGCCTGCACTCAGGGTATACCACGCCAAGATGCTGAGCACTGAGAATGGCCACTGACATTGTTTGGCAGCGATATTACAAAGCCGGAATCAAAAGAACAGTATTAACACTCCCTTTTAAAGTGTCCGGTTCCCTCTAACATTGCAATCCTTCCTACAGGACTTCAAAGGAGTAAAAGAATTCATATTGCAAAAATTATGAGATTTTCATCAGCAATTATTTCTCAATGTGCTTTGCCCTTTGTTTTGTTTTTTTTTTTTTAGCTATGAAGCTTATGAAACCCATTCTCTCAATAAAACAGCATTTTAAAAAATTAAGCAGAACACAAAGCATATGTGCAGAATTATGTGAGCTAACTGCAACATCTCATGGAAATAAATCTGCCTGTCTTCAAGTCCTGTTTACAGTCTGCCCTTACTCTATCACTGGGCTTCCTAGCTGAGTCAGCCCTGTGAGATTTGAGACTTGCCACAGGACAAGGAAATTAATTTGATGACCCCTCAATATTCCTTCTTGTGTGTCTTATTGCTTCCCAGGCTTCCCAAGTCTTCAGAGCACACTCAGCTCTGCAGGGCTGTGTGCATACTGGTACATATGTCTTTTGCCATCAGCTGCCTCAACAAGTCGACAATGGAGCTGCAATCAACTGACAGAGCAAGGCTTCAGAATAATAGCAGCTTTGAAAATCAAAACTCAGGCTTTGAATTGGCAACCGTACACTGGAAGTCCATGAAAGTTTTGGTGCACTTTGCTGTGGTGGCTTATCCCTAAGGCAGCCCACTGGGCTAAATGTATAAATTCACATAAGGACACAACTGTGGCCCTGAAGAGCTTGACTTTACAAAATTATGCATTCTGTGAACTGAAGACAGCAGTGAGCAGAGGTTTGTTGGTCCTAAAATAATTTTTAAAACTGGTTTTGGACTGTTCCTTTCCAAATTTTGTTTGTGCTATAGGTTTGGCTTAGCTTCTGTGGTGTGTAGGATTTCAACATATTTTCTGTGGCATATGGCATTTCCACTCCTGCTTGCAGATTGTTTTTAAGGCACATGAGCTAATGTTTTTTTTTTTCTGTGTCACTCAAAATACAAACCATTTATGCACAGGCATGTACCCCGAGAGTGAGTGGCTCAGAAGATCCGAACAAATACAAGCCTGTCTATTAGTCTTAAATTCAAACAATTGCCTGTTCAACCTTTGAGGCTTGTCACTTTTAAAACCTGCTCTAATCATTACAAAGGATATCACTCAAAATGTCTGATTTGATATGAAGTGTTTGTAGGACTATGAACAATAGATGGCAGATGGCTATTCTTTCCAGTATCATGAAGTACATAAATATTTTATAAGATTAAATGCACTGAGCTGCTATACCACCTGCTGGGTTTGCTTTTGTTTATTATCCCCAAAATGAAAGTTGTGGGTGACTGTTTCAGGTGTTACTTTCAGTCCGTCACTTGCCTGATCACGCCATAGACCTTTCCAGGAGCTTAGCATCAGACAGTTCTGCAGAAATGATGATTTAGGCAGAATTTCCGTGTACACGCATGACAGCATCAGCCCACCATCTTATATTGAAACACTGCATTATATTGAGGAAGGGATGTGTTAAAAGCAGGGATGGGAGCGGGACTCCAAGCAGGAGGGTTTGCCCTTTGCTTCATTATTGACTGCTGATGTAATTTTTCTGGCTGCCTAAAAGACTGTTTTCTCTTCCTTTTGGTTCTGATCGTTCACTTGCCCTCACTCAGTCCCATTGTCTGCAGGCTCCCTTGGTTTGCTGTGGTTCGGGTTTCACCCAGTCAGGCTTCTCTTCCTGCTTTTGGTGGCTCCTGCCATGGGAATTGGATTTGAATGTATGCAGCGCTTGCTGTCGCTCCCTGATGAAAGGGGCTATTTCTGTCCCCTCTGTTTGTCAAGATAGATTTTCTTCATCTCCTTCCCTTTTCACAAATTTTCTGTCTCCTCTAGCATTTTCATGCTAGCATTTTTCCATTCACCACCTCGTGTTACTTCAGTATTCTCTCCTTTCTTTCTCTCTCCTTTTAAATGTTGATTTAGCTTTCAGTATTCTTTTATCTATGAAAAGTACACATAGAACAAAGTTTAATACACTCATACAGTACAATACAACTCTTTAAAATTCTCCTTAATACCAAGTAGTTTTTCAGGGAATTGAAAAACATTACAATACCAAAAATATGTCATTTACCTACATATCCCATGTCATGTAACTTCCCGGAGATCCCTTTCTATGTTGACGAGAGAGATAACGCAAGATGGCTACGCACAGAAAATGCCAAAGTTAGGAAGCCTCCCTGAAGAGGGCACATGTGGCCGTATCAAAACTGAAGCATAGGATGCGTTTGAAACATGAAATTGGGGTGTTTTCCTGAATCAGAATTTTAGATTCTTGTTAACCAGATTTGATCCTGCTCCTGCAGCAGGAGGAGATGGGATTTGATGGAAGAGAGGGAAAAGCTATAATCAAATCGTACAGTTTTCAAATCAAGGGAAGGAAGAACATAGTCAGAACAGAGAAAGAAAAGGTATAGCTAAGAAGACAGCAGATTGTCTTATTGGCGATGATGCGCAACAAACCAAAACATTAGCTTCATCTTTTGTGTGCCTTAGTGTGGTTTTCCTGGACAATAGTTGGAAGACATGTTTTTGTAAACTCTGAAGATCTGAAGTAGAGTTACAGTAAGAAAAGGAACCTGGAATCTCATGACACTATTTTATAGAGACAGTTTTCAGAGCACAGTCACTATTAGAGTGAATTTTTTTATCACTCATCTGTAACCACCAGAATGTCAGAAGTAACTCGAAGTTAAAATAAATAGAATTATTTCTTAGATACCAAAAAATTTCAAAACCTCAAAGGGATACATTTTCATGAATTTACAAGCAAATGAAAACAGGAGCCTACAATAAAATGTGTAGGTGCTCTGTGCTATAATAGTGTTTCCTGCAAAAGGTGTAATTACTTGTCTGAAGTAGTGCAAAAGTTAAATCTTTATGACCTTTTCCATTTGCTGCTGAAAGAAACAGACAGAGAAGTGTAAATGACTGATGGAGATGAAATATATTCAGTTTGTTCAGGTAAAGCTCCTTGTGGCAGTTCAAAATAAATTTTTTCCGACAGCATGGTATTTAGTCTTTTCCCGGCTTCACTTCACATAGAATTTATGTAGCACAACACGGAATGGGGGGTGCAAGTTGGGCTTTTAAGCACGTTCTTCCTCCTCTGCCTTGAGCCATCTGTGTTCGGTCAGCCTCCTGCTCGGGGCAAAGCAGCGTGAAGGTTTCCTACGAAGCCTTCACTGTAGAAATATCTTGCCAGGGAAACAGAAATTCTATACATTTATCTTTTCCCTAACCAAGCCCATATGGCGACCATAGAGTGAAACAAGCCAACTAGAGGGTGGCCAAGCTCTCTCAAGCTGTTTCACACCAGTAAGCAACAGAGTTCATTTCCCACCGTAGGGCCATCACACAGCTGGCAGTGAGACTGCCCAAATGCGGGGACCGTTGGGGAATTCACATTCCTGGCTGATGAAGAAGGTGGGCTCACAGATACTGCTGAGGCTGGTGTTTACACCAGGTCTTTACTAGGAACCAGGTACCCAATTTCATCCTGTAAGGAAGCCAGGGGACACTGTAGGGAGCCACCATTGTTAATAAAGACACCCCTCACCTCTGGCAAACAAAGCCAGCTTCAGGCTGTAAAGCAGTATGGAGCTTCCCAAACATTTGGCAGATATGTCTGGAGTGTAAACATGCTTTATCCTGTCACAAAATTTTTATGCAAAGAAGAACTTTCTGAAAGATGAGGCACCAAACACCAAGTAACAGGCTTTTTCCCCCAAAGTGTCCTTATAATCCAATAATTTACTATCACATTTGGAGGTTTTTTTCTCCTTCCCTAACCTCAAAATAATAAACGGGATTCAATCTGACCACACTTCAGATCGATCAACATCATGAAAGGTGGATTTTCTTGAATACTGGGTTGAGGGGAAAGTGAATTTGTGCAAGGACACACATACCTTGAGATATATGAGCCAATCGGCTTAAAATGTTGTTTCGCCCTGACCTGACAAGGCTTGCTGTCTCTGGCAACACATAATCTCTTTTAATATACTAGCAGGAAGGTGATGGCTGTTTGAAAATGCTTCTAAACTGCAGTTTATCTCGAAGGCTTACACCTTAATAGGAACCATACCATCTCGTTGAGAACCGAGCTCGTTGTTATGAGCAGATATTCATGAAGGGTTCCATTGATTCCAGAGAGAAATGGATAAGGAAAGGCTCTGAATCAACTTGTTATAGGTTTTGTGCAGAAGTTTAAAAAATTGTGTGTCAAGGATTTTAAAGCAGACACTGCCGATGGAGATACCTGTTTCACTGGATGAAGTCAGGAGGCTTTGTCCTGCACATCAGTATGTTTTCCTAAGAGCATGCTTCTCTTATTCATCACTGTCAGCATGATTTAAAGTTGTGCATTTAAGACTCGAGTAAGCTTCTTTGCAAACACTCTTGAGAATAGGATCAAAATGGGAAGAGATTACCTGTAATCTAATTACGTTAGGTTCCATTTGAAATCCTTCAGTGTAAAAATTAAAAGAATACGACAGAGCTTTACAATATGCTATAGTTCACAGGGAAGTTATACAAGCATATATAAATGAGGCAACATGTGAGAAAATATCATGTGTTGGGTATAGAGCAACGTTTGCTTTAAAGAATCTAAGTCTGAATGGTTTGGTGAACTAAAAATAAATTATAAGAACTTTACCCCCTATGTCATTAATGTGAAGCTCGCCTTTGCCTCTTATTATCTGGCCACAGCTTATATGTAAAAGCTGGTGATCAAAAGATCTGTATCAAAAACTCAACACCAAACATGACTTTGGTCAGCAAGGTTGTGGCTGGAACAGCACTGACAGTGAAGATTAACATCTGTTCATGGGACAGACAGTGAATCTCTGTTGCTGAGTGGTCGCTGCATTTACACCATAACATTCACTTTATGGTAAGGGCTGTAAGGACATCCATAATCACTAGAGACTGTTTTAAGTAATTCTTCATTTTCACAGTCTTTTCAAAAACACACAACTGAATTAGATGAACTTTGGTTGTAGGATAAGGAGAGGTGGTTTGACTGAAACTGCATCACCTTAGGATCTACACTGGATTAGGCCTCAAATTATTTATTAAATGTCTGATGTTCATGTATACTTCAAATATACTTGAAGGGTGGACCTAGAAAGCCCTGGAGTCTCACTCACCTTGTGCATTAAGTGCTCCAAATCATCTGGCAAGAGGCTCAGGAGCAGTACTTTCCCTCCACATCACCACCAGTGCTCCTGATCCATGTAGGATCAAATTCAGACCTGGACTATACTTGGTTTGTCAGTTGGGTTCTGGAATGGAGGCTGTCCTTCCTAGACTTGGGTCTGGAGCACCATTCCGAAACTTCCAAAACTGTTCTGTGAGATTCCTCAAAATTGGGATTGTAGAAAGTTCATGATGTAGAAAGCTTCTAGTCAGAGGTGTCCCTGCCCATGGCAGTGGGGTTGGAACTAGATGATCTTTAAGGTCCCTTCCAACCCAAACCAGTCTATGATTCTATGAAAACTTCTTGTTCAGCTGTATTTCCGTTATCTTGAGTTGCGTCAAAAACAGGTTCCTTTCTCATTTTGAATTCGATCATGAGCTTAAGAAGTTTCTACAAAGTCCCCTTCAGAAGGAGAAAGTTGGATTTCTTTTCAGATTTTTTTCTCATTTTAGAAAATGGACCAAGCTGCAAAATTCAGACCTGCATTTTCCCCTCTACCACAGGACTCACATTCTAATTCACTGTAAGGCTACAGATCATTTGCCAAGGCTATTTCTAGCCCAACTCCAAACATTTGGGCACAACTTGATCTCAGGTTGTAGCCCGGGTCTGTCTGATCACAGAACGGCAGCGAGGGAATCCTCATGTTCTATGCTCTACAACCAAAAGAAACAAATACATTTAAAACAATGAAATAAGTTCTGTACCAGTTGCTGGCCAGATGGTATTGTGAATTGTTATATTTCATCAGCAAAACAGAGGAAGGAAGTGTTTTAAAGCAAGATTATATTATTTTCCTGAAGTTCTTAGTATGAAATCTTCCTGAAGTGAACTTCCAAACCTTGAAAACCCTTCCAGAGGGAATGAATGGAACAGGGCTAACTGGGGACTCGCTGGGGAGTAGTTAAAAACAAGGGAAAAGTATAGCATGCCAGTGAAAGAGAGGAAGAACCCATTACCGAGTTTTCAGTTTGGGAAGACATACAAAGAAAAACACAAGTAACAGAAAAAAAAATAAGTCATACATAAAAATATATGGTGTTTCTGCCGTCTTAATAATTATAGATTGGAAAGCACCCAGGGTCTTCCCTCCCGGTGGAGGGAAATAAGCCTGAAAGCTGAGGAAGCAGATAAGGCAAGCAGTGATTTATTCACTGTATAGGGAGACTGCAAGATTTAGCAAATTACTGCCAATAAAGTGCCTTGTGATCTTTAAGAAAAAACACTGTGAAAAATGCATTTTATTTTTGCTGTCATTTAGGAAACAAAATACATTTGAAAACCATGAGAAAAAATGTGTCTTAAATGCAAATGACCCCTGACCATTAAGTTCACTGCAGTCAAATAAAACACATCCTGTTTTTGTAACTTTTTTATACAAGGCAGATCCTGGTCTCTCTACACTGTTTCCAGCCAACGATTTGACCTATAGTTGAATTTTAATTAGAGGGAGGGGAGGTGACAGAAGATGCAAGGTGCTGCTCCCACTGTGGTTAAGATAAAGAGTGAAGCCTGCAGTTGGGAAAATGCAGAAAATGGAGTAAGTTCATTATAAAATTAGTTGATACAAAGAGTTTAGAAATACCCTCTGACAGGGCCAACATATCCACTCTATCAGTTAATTAAATGACTCACAGTTGGTCACTTAAAATACATCCTGGACTTCCCATACAATCACAAAAATCTGTCACTCAAGCTGCATCAGCCTTTTCTTGATAATTTTGTTCTGGAACATCTGCGTTGAGATACAAAGGCACACTCGTGTCCTGCGTCAGTCATCCCCCAAATCCTTCCCATGGGAAGAAGGAATCGTTGATGAACCCCAGCATGAAGGAATCTTTTTTTCTCCTTGTCTAGACGTTGAGGAAGAGCTTGGAAAAGCCTGGTATGTGCAGAGTCTCCGGGCAAGCTGTAGGTGGGCGAGATCACAAGTATTTCTAACCGCCTTTTTTGTGAGACTGCTCATCCAGAGGCTGCTGAACTCAGTTCTACAGTCCGTTTCATGCAAGAAGCCAGATGAGAGGATCTCCTCCTCTAGTAGCCACCTCAGGTAGGACTGGTCTCACTTAACCTTAACTGTCTACAATGCACGTGCTGTATGTAAGCTTGGTGTCTGGGCTCCCATTCTAGCTAGCCAAAGGAGTTTAGAGCATGATTCGGCTCCTTGTGAAACAGACACTTAGATTTGATCGGATTAATCACACCCTAAGCTCCACTGACCAGCTCTTCATTGATTGTACTGGGAAGTTACTCAATAAGTACTTGCTTAGCTTTAGATGTCTGTTTTATAAATGCCTGAGATCAGGTTCAGTTTGCAGTTTGAGGCACCTAACCATACATGTCTTCAAGATGCAAGTTAGGTATCTAAGCTTCTTTTACAGATAACGATGATCTGATCAATAGTCAATGAATCTTGAGAGCTATCAGGCTGACCAACTGTAAGTGCCTCCTCTGCCCACAATGGGAGCTACAACAGCGAGCTCACGTGTAAGCACCTACATGCAGACACCTAAATTTAGGTGTCTTAATCTGCGTGCTGAGCCTAGCCTTTATATTAGGTAAATGAATCTGCTCCCAGTCAACTTTGTAGAAATACAGGTTTAAAATCCAGATTTGAATAACTTTGATGAACTAAATGAAGAGAAGTAAATGATTTGGAAAATACAATCTGAACTGTATTTAGAGCTGAATATAAACCAGTATAAGAACCAAACAGGAATCTGCTCTGTATGTGTGGTGTCTTGTCTTTAAATATATACCTCCTACTCAGCTGTGCAGATGCCAGAGCAGGATCTGCCTTTGTAGAAATAGATCAGCATCATTTGTCCTCTTCATGATTATAAGCTCATTATGTATTTTTGAGTAGATAAAACACACTTTGTGATCGTTTGTCCGTACTGACGAGAAAATGTTTACCTTGCACTGAAATCCGCTGCCTGGTTGATACTTTCAGTCATTTCGACATCAAAATCAATGTTGATACATTGACCATCTTAATGATTCTTGATATTTCTGTTGCAAATGAAAATTGGGGATTTATGTGTTTTCAGGTGATGACACTGTGTGCCCATTTAGGTCCAAATGCTTAGCATTTAACACTGTAAAAAACAATCAGGCACACGTTCTATTTTTGCTAGACATGGTCTAGGTAACTAAATGGTTTCAGTGCTAATTAAAGCATTCTCATACAATGACAATGAGCGTTAGACAAATACCTTGTAATCAGGCAGCACTCCAAATCTGCTCCTGTGTTCACACTGGATATCACTGATAATTATCCTCTTCCCAGTCATATTACCAGAGAAGACATAACTGGAAGGGACACTGAGATGGACTCATGCACTGCATTCTCCTACCCCCACCTGGATCAGCTATACCTAAAGTTTCTAAGTAAGTATACCTTTTTAAAAAATGTATTAAAATAATATCTTGTTCTTTACTGTTTTCCTTTTGGGGGACAGGAATTGTTTGGATCAAAGATATATGTCAAAAAACCCCACACTTTTCGGGTTATTCAGAATCTTGGACAGAGTGCAGCTACAAATTACCTGTTCATACAAAGAAAGGAGACTGGCTCTTTTGTTCCAGCTGTCATATTCAGACATAACTGGAAGGGGAACAGTAGGCTTGAGGATATGGAAGAGGAGAATTATTCTTTGTCAAAAGCCTGCCTCTTCCTACTAAGAGTATCAGAGTCTCCTCATGATAATAACAAGCTTCCCAAAGCCAGAAAACTATTCCTGAGCAATATCAAGTTATGCAGGTCTAATAGCCGGAACAGGACCAAACTGTCCTCTTGGATGCATGTCAGTCTTTTTTTACCAATTAGTGGAAGCTGTCAGCGTACACCTGAGTAGGATATGGTTCGCAGCCTGCAACATTCCTCATACCTGAACCCCTTCCCATGGTGAATCAGTGTGGAGCTATAAAAAGAAAAAGGGGATTCCTCCAGGCAAATTCTAATCCCCGTTCTCGCAGATAGGAGCAGATGGAAGAAACAGACAGCTCAGTGTGTTACAGGAGAACTCCCTCAGTGGAGGACAAATCCTGAGGTGGCCCGGAGCTGATGTAGTGAAGAAATAAGGGGGCATCAGGACATGTCTATTTTTATGTCACGTGATAGATGAGGCTGTGAGCAGCCAGATTTAATTTAAAACTAGCATTAGTGTTGCTCTGATTTAGCTTGTGGATGCCTAGCTTTAGTTCCTAAACTTGAAGATCTGGGCCAATGTTTTCAACACATTACTGCAAACATCCCTCCATGTATGCTGCGTGTTTCCCTCCTTACGCCTGCTTGAAAAGGGAAGATCAGAAGGAGAAAAAAATAAACTGTGGATGTTCTGGCTCACATCTAACATGACAGCAGTCCCATTTCTGGGGGAACCAGGTCTCAGATGGGGAAAAAGCAAGCCATCAGAGCAGCTGCTGAGGCGGGAGTGACAACCACCCCCAGAGCCATTCTGCAGTTCTGGCTCCACTTTCACCCACGTTCACTGGTTGTTCCAGCCCCTGCATTCAAAATCTCTTTACATCAGCTTCACTCTTCTCCTGAGGCTGCTACTCCAACAATCCTCTTTTCAATATCTCTTCTCCTTTCTCTTTTCTTTCCATTTGTATTTTCATAACTCGTCTTACCTCACCAGAATACTACATGGCCTACATGCTTGCTACCAAATTGCAGCCTTCACTTTTACATATACATTAAGCTGCTTTTCTCCAGCTCAGAGCTTTTTTGGAGCAGGGAGTACAGTGTCTCATGGGGGAAAGCCTCATACTTTCACAGCCTTAGGCACTCGTGTAATAAACATGATTTACCTTCCTAATGTCCCTGTAATTTCACTTCTATAGATTGATCCAGACCTAGACAACTGATTAATGTTAATGTGCGCTGAAGAAAAGTAGTTGGTCTTCTACTATCAAAAAGCTGTGCAATTATGTACTTACGCTGCTCTGCAATTTTGGGAGCACCGGGGAGGCCAGGTGCTGTCTGAATTCCATTTTGTACTGTTGTGGCTCTGAGACTGCACAGACGTTGTTAGCACTGCATATCTGAAAGCTGAGAGTAAGTCTTCATGAACCGTCACGAGTTGCCACTAGCGCCAGTGCTTGAGAACTGCTGTGCCAGGTCTGGAAAACTGGCAGATGGAAACCTGGTGCCTGTGAAGTCCGTAAGAATCCAGCTGTCGACTTCAAAGAGGACCGAGATTCCGCCGGCTCGCAAAGTCAGACACTCTTCCACCCTCAGCAATTCAAATGAAACTTCCTGCCACTATCAACAACCAAATCTGTATGTTCATGAAAAACATGAAGAACTTGAAAAACTTCACATCTGCAATTAATTCATATAATCAAATTTCGTTTGCCTCAGATGTCCAAGTACATGCTGTTCATCTCCCTGAAGGTTCCTGCTGAGAATTGTACTATCAGTTGAGGTGTCTAAGTTCCTACAGCTGAACATGCCAAGCACGAAAGGTACTCCTGAAACAAGAAGAAATTTTTAAAAGTGGAATTTAAATAAATTAGTAGCTAGAAATAGTCTTTTTTGGCCTTCTCCAGAACTAGGAACATAAATACTGATGAAGGAGAGATGCAGGTAGCTGTGTTTTAAAATAAGTGATATATTAAACTACTTTATTTAAAAGAGACACAGACAAACCCTCATACTTTGCATACTGTATACAGATCTCATTGGACAAATAACGTACCCAGATATAAGTAAATTAATGTCAGTGGGATTAAGGAGGATGTAAATCAGGGAAGCATTTGATTTCCTCGCCTCTGATAAGAAGAAAGGGGGGAGTCGGTGCGCACACATCTCTCCTGCTGTCTTGTGAAGCCCAAGCACAAGTTTCTCATACAAGTGGAATGAAAACGTGAAAATAAAACCAAAGATAAACTAGTCAGTTGGCTGTTTAAAATAAATGGAACTCTAAAAATTCACTAATGTGATTAGTTCATTAAAATGTTCACTGATAATTGGTAAATCCATTGCCATATTAAGAATCTTTCCAGTACTAATCAGCTCAGGTCTCCATAAAACAATTACATAGCGATGAAAAGCTCTAGTTCACTGTAGTGTTGCTGTAGTGCAGAAGGATATTCTTCATTAAAACAACAGTGTAATTTTAAGTGTAGAAGACTAGCAATATTGTGGATGTTATTTTAGCCTGGTTTCTTTTGGAAATAAGATCATACTCTTTGTCTCCTGCTACATTTGGCAGCAGGTTGGGGTTATCAATGATCTTAAATGTCCCCCGCTCTTCAGAACACGGATGGCCAGACAGAGACGAGAGACCCAAATTATCGCCTTAATAAGAGAAAAGGTGCAGAGTTCACTGGGCAATCATCTGTTGTGTGTGACCTGCCAAAACCCTGCACTCTTCACACCGCAGCACGTCTCACTCAATTAATGGAGAGGAGGACAGGGAGAACTGGGGGTACGGTGGGGGAGTGAGAGGGTGGGCGAGGCAAAGTGTTAGGGATGTAGCAACACAGGTTATTTCTTCAACTGCGTAACTAATAATGAGGGTTTTCTACAAATTTTAATTCATCCAAGCACTGTCACAGTAACCTGAAGTTCCCCTTATATGTAAACCCCTCTCTTACAGCGTCTCTGTCTGGCACATACACAAACACACTGTGTCTCAGCCTCCTTCCATGGCCCATAACTCCTCGCTGGGTGAGGGGCGAGGCTGGGTCTGGCTCCGAGCGACGCGTGTCTGCTGCCACACACATGCCCATTAATTGGTTGGTAGGTCACACGAGATAGATGATCACTGAACTTGTGCTGCAGCCTTTTCCTCAGAGCAAGGATTCATTTCCGTCTTTTTGTTCTCCTCAGCAATAATTTTCCTGCTACTTGTAACATCTCTTCCAACCTCTGTGACAGATCTGGGTGACTGGCAGACATAATTCCCTGAACCTTTTTTGGTTTTCCCTTCAAAACTAAAATAATCCTTTATCATGAAAATGCCCCTTTTAATTTGTGCATTAGTATTCCCTAAATACAGAATCATTTTCTTTGCTCATTATGTATTAATATTTCCTCTGCCTGGAAACAGGAACCACGAGCACTTTGACACAGAGAGTTACAGGATGTTTCCCCACAATATGGGACAGCTGTGTTGAATCAGGCCATCGCCCCATCCTTCGTGCCAACACGCCGCGAATTTAACATGTGTGGCCTTGATAAGATAAAACGGTGGGGGGAGAACACTGGGGCCAGCTGGCTTATGGCCTGAGCCCAAACTCCTACCTGGCATTGCCCCATATGGGGGACGAAAATACACATGAGCAGTCGGCAGCTTTGCTGGAGATTCCTTGTCCTGCCTCATGGTTGCCACATTCGACACAGCACAGTGGAGATAAGATGCAAAATAAGATAAGGTAAAATGTACGACATTAAGATACGTAAGTCACTGACAGCCCGTTAACGAGCAGCGCTCTGGATCAAGCCCCTTGCAAGAAATATTTCACCTGAGGACGCTTGAAAGCATCCTTCTCCTCTCGCCCCAGTCTGGTATTGACATGCCTGGCTTCAGCTCCTAACTGAACTCATTTTTTCTGTGGCTGTCTTAACTTTTCTACCCAAAGTGGATTTTATCTGTGTTACCACCATGGACCTTCTGGCTTTGGTGATACCAAGGAACTGTTAACTGTTAGGATTCTGTCATTCTCCAATTTCCCTATAAAACTCACGTTCATTTGTAAGATTCTGGTATTCTTATTGGATAAAAATCCCATTTAGTTGAAAATAAATGCATATTTTCCCCAGTTCTAATACGATGCCTCTGGTGGTTCTTATGGGGTGAAAAGAAAAAAAATGAAAGAAAATGAAATGAGCTGAAATTGGCCAAACAGCAGGGAACAGGTGAACCAGAAAAGTCCAGAAAATTGAACATATTTTGCTATAGAAAAGAAGTTACTAGTAGGGACTAGGTAGGGACAGGGTGGGTAGACTGGGTTATTTTGTGGTGAGAACTGTCATTTGCAGATGTGGCTTGGAGCAAAGCCATGCAATGGCAGTGGCTGTTCCCAAGTACGGAGAACTTTTAAGCAAATTTTTGCTCTTGGCCCCAAACAGCAGCTACAATTTACCTTGTCTTTCACAGCAATGTTTTCAGCTGTAACCGCAGCAGAGAGACACTGACATCTGGAAGTGAATCCCGAGGTACGGTCAGAGGATCGCCAGGCTGAGGGGATTCTGGTACTCTGTTCCTCCAGCAAGGTCCCTGGGATGACATCAGAATTTGTACCTTCTGTGTGGGTGAGGGGAATGTTCACACCATCTGCGAGAGGCATCTGAGCGGTTTCCCTTGGTTCCCTGTGCAATCAATAGTGAGGAGCAGGCAGCCCGGAGAGGCGCTGGGAGCAGGCATCTTACTTAGATACTCTGACCAGCCCTGCGGAGGAGAGCACATCTCTATTGATTGTGCAAGGAGCCTTGCAGGATTAAGTATCTAAATTGGGAACCTAAGGTTAGATGCTCTGAGGACAGGGATGAATACCACCTTTTTTTCCAAGCTTGTTATAGCCTCCCACATATTTCATAATTCTGATCATTGTTCACATCTTAACACTCTCATAATTGGAAGGCACATATGAAAAATCTAATACTAACACCAGGGAAATGTGAATCACTTGAAAACCTCTGAGGAAGTGAGGACAATGAAGGATGAAAAATGAGTGTGGGGAGCGTAAAAGAAAAACAGCAAATAAAGAGGAACAGGGATGGGTCTAGTGACAAAAGGGCTTTGCTCGTTCACCTGGTTCTCAAGCTGCAGGGAGAATAAGTAGCATCCATTACATGGAGCAGTGCTGCCACACAGTGACAGAGAAAAAGCTCTGAGCGGTACTTGCAAAAAACTGCAGCCGTAGTGACGCTGGGAGCTTTATGTTTATTGTCAAAGTCAAACAGGACACTGGCTTGTTTGCTGAAAGAATGCTACATGTAATTATGGGAGGCAGCGTTATTGCCAGGTGAGGACCTAACCTGAGCCTGAATGGAGCAGCAGGTGTTGAGCCTGGTTCACAGGTTATTACAAAATGTCAATGGCAGTTGTGGAGTTAAAACAAATATGATTGAAGTCCTTTCTTTTAGCAGAATAATTAATAATTTTTTAAAAAATCACTTTCTCTCTGAGTACAGACTAAGCTTTTCTAGTGGTCTGATAGACATTCATTCTATAAATGATTTTGAGTTGCTAGATTTTGAGTTAATAGAAAGAAGCCTCCCTTTCTAAAGAGAGGACTGATATATGACATGTCTGTCTGTTACTAACATAAATCAGAATAATATATTTTCAAATTAAAAAAAAAAAACAACAACAAGGCTAGGCCCCAAAAAAGGTTAGGTAGCAAAGTCATATGAATTCCAGGAGTGGGCAGAGTAAAGAGCCCTTAGTTTCATGTCATTCGAAAATCCCAGCCCAAGTGAGTATTGTCCTGAAGTTTCTGTGCTATTTGTGTCTTAACAGCAGTATCGAAAACATTAATTGTCTAAGGATACAGTAAAAAATGGTGTATGGACAGCACCCATCATGAAGTGCTGGGACTCAGCTCGGAGTCCTTTGGCTAAAAACAAACAAATACACAAAATCTTTTTTCATCTTTTCTTTAGTCAGTCACAGAGGATTCTACATCAGAGAAACCGTAATGCACTAATGTATCTCTTTGCTCGCAGAATTCACAAAGCAGGAAAATAAATTATTTCCCTTGGCCTGGGTGCAAGACAGGACCCTGCTCTCCCTGTTATCCTGGAACTACGACGCACCTGACCAGAATTAAGCAGTCCTTGAGTTTTAAAGGTGCTGAAGCCCTCTGGCTCCCAGTGGGACCTGAATGCCTTCAGCAGTGTTGAAAATCAGGTCACAAGATCCTCTGGGAATGCCACTGTTTCATGAGAAATAATTTGCATGAAACTCAGCTGAGGATGTGGCTGCCTCACCTTCCATAAAAGTCTCAATTTTTCATCACAGCAATTAATAGGGAGAAGTGTCTTTATGTACATACTTACTCATTTACATATGTGTGTGTCTATGCGTTTTACCTTTCAGCCTCATCCCAACAAGGTCTGCCTTTGCCCTGGGATGAGCTGGGATGATACTGACCATTGGGGTGAAGCAGATACTCCTACAAGGTGCCTGTCCCGTCTGGGCCTATTGAAAGCCAAGGAAATAAAGACACAAATAAATACTTGTGTGTCATAGAGAAGGGGATCCTGTGTATTATCTTTGTTGTCTATGCGTGCTGTCAAGCAACATTAGAATGGAGACCCCAGAGTGCTTTATAGCAGCTAAGCACACTTGAATTTCAAAACATCTTCTCCTAGCACAGCGTGATACCCTGAAAGTAACGGTCTAACGATGAAGTTGCATTATATCCCCTATCATCTCCCTTTTTATTTTATATGAAGGATCAATACAGCTAAAGGTTAGAAAAGCCCCGTCTGGTACTTGCAATCCTGGCTCCTAGTTGTCTCCAGTTGGAAGTGTGAGCTCAGCCGTAACCACAATGCTGCGAGCAAATGCTATAAAAAGAAAAGCTGCCTGAAATTGGAAAAGTTTTTTCCAACACTTTCTCGGAGAAGGCAGCAGCAGCAGCAGGTCTGTTTAATGCATTGGGGAAGCTGCAGCCAAAAAAAAAATCTGTAACGTGGGTGGGTGTGAAAGGAAACATGAGGTTGTCAATCAAAGTGAAAAAGAACAGAATTTCCAGGGAGCTGGAAACACTATATTAAAAAGAAGCTTTTTGAAGAATACCAAAAAAAAAGTTCTTTTCTTGGAGAAGAAGGACAAGAAGACAGAGAAAGAGAAGGAACTGGAAGACTAAAAAAAAGATTGTAATTCACAAGGCCAGCATGAAAGAGGTCACTGGTCAGAGTTAGAGGGGACTGAGAACCCCTCCCGGAGCTGGCACGCACAGGGCGTGCTGGCCTTGGCCACACCAAGCAGGGACTTTGAAAACTGCTGTGATCTGTTTAAGAGGATCTCATTTTCTTCTAAACGGGAAAATTTTTTGCTACAGATTCTTGCCACATATTAAAAAGAAATTTTGGAAGAACTTTTGAGTGAATGACCATGAAGTACAAACAACTGTGAGAATATGAAAATGGGCAAGGGGGGAAGGTCCAGTGCAGACCTAGCTCTCAGGCCTATCCGTGTCCTTCAACACTTTAAAATGTACATAAACCCACTACTGCTATTACAGTAGAGCCACAAAGCCCAGGTCATTGTTTTAGGCAATATAAAATCAGTAAGCAGAAAGTGCATCCCCACACTAAGACGTTACTTACTACCTGTATAAGTAAATCTATTACTAAACACAAAATTCAAGTGGTTCTTTTATGAGGCTGATGCTCAGAACACTTGCCACAATTGCCACTAGAGTCAGAAGAAACTGCCAGGGTTCAACAGACCCTGATGAAAACGAGAGACACGTTTGGGAACCTACAAGTACTTTGCAAGAACTCAGGAGAATGGGGAGATGAGGGAGCAGAAACACAGATTTACATTTACAATGAGCAAATGCTGGACATATATCTATTTTATTTGAGGGTACCTACAGCTCTGCCAGAAAATGGAGCACAAACAATTACGACTTGCATATGCATAAAGCACTTCAATTGCTCATACTTTCCCCTCGCATTTAGGAAAGGATACACGATGAGTAGGTGTGAGAAGGAAGAGCAGGGAATCATGACTGGGGCAGCCTGTACCTCCTGGAACAATGCTGCTTGGTCTTTGGGCCCATCGGCATCTCATGGCAGATGAGATGTTCATCTCATCCACACAGCTGCTTCCTTCCCAGGAGACTGCCTGAGCCAGGTGTGAAGAAAGAGAGGTCATCGCTCTTGCGAGTAAGCAGAGAGCAGAAGAATGAAAGAAATGTGAGAGATTATATTGCAAAGTGACATTTTCCAGAACTATTTTGAGTAAATGGGGTCTGCAGAGTTGTGTGTCTCTCAAAATAGAAAGATGTACTATGCATTGTAGCAGTAGCTGGCAAAGGAGAGCTTTGGGGTTCAGCAGAAACACAGATGGAGGGGGACATACCGCCCCAGATCCAACTCTGTGATAACCTAGGCAAAGACGTCGTATAACTCCTTTCAGAAGCCTCCTGAGCTCCCTCTTAAAAAACAAAACAAAACAAATCAAAAAAACCCGACAGATTTTATCCATGTGGCTTCTACGGCAGGGCTGTTCCACAGTCTCACTCCTCTGATGGCAGTCACTGTTCCTTCATTCCTGGCTCAAAGATGCTAATGTTCAGTGTATACCCATTTGCTAAAGTGTCAGCAGAGTTCTCCATCTTACGTAGCTTTTTGCCTTCTCCAATTGCAAAATGCCTATCCTGTAGAGACAGGGGGCGTAAGTTCTTTCATCTTTGTTTTGCTAGACTCAAGGAACAATGCTCCTCTCACCCCCCATAACAGTCTCCATTCTATGCTGCATCTGTCCTCTCTGCCTCTTTTAGTTTGGCTTCTTGAACATGGATGACCAGAAGCAATAATCAAGATGAGCTGTGAATGTACCTTCATGTCCCTAAAATACTTCCAATTTTAAAATCACATTTGAATTTTAAAATCATCTCTTAAAATCACATGTCTTTTAGTTTCTCGGACGCATCATACAGATTACAGACTGACTCTGTGGAGCCAATTAAGATACCCAAAGTCTTCACAACCATTTCCAAATTATCAGCTCCCACGGAATAACAGATGATCTTATTAGTTCCCAAGACCCCAAGCCCTGTAATACTGAATTTCATCCCATGCCAGTTACTCTTGGCCTCAAAGTGGTCTCGTTCTTTCTGCATAACACAATTTAGCAGCCTTGCAGGAGAGATGGGGAGGGACTCTTCATCAGGGGTAGGTAGCAATAGGACGAGGGGTAATGGTTTTAAACTGAAAGAGGGGAGATTTAGATTGGATATCAGGAAGAAATCCTTTACTGTGAGGGTGGTGAGACACTGGAACAGGTTGCCCAGCGAAGCTGTGGCTGCCCCATCCCTGGAGGTGTTCAAGGCCAGGCTGGACGGGGCTTTGAGCAGCCTGGTCTAGTGGGAGGTGTCCCTGCCCATGGCAGGGGGGTGGAACTAGATGATCTTTAAGGTCCCTTCCAACTCTAAGCATTCTATGATTCTATGATAACAGGAGGTCGCGAGCCTTGGGAGTCATTCTGTTGATGATACATCCCAACTTAGTGTCACTAACAAGTTTTCTCAGCACAGTCCTAATCTCCATCCTGTGGTTCTAGATGCAAATACTTAGTGAAATCTAAAGAAATTATAGCAAAAGTCAGTGTTTTGTGTTCCACTTCAGCATCCCCAAGATACTCATTAATGAATGCCACCTTCCCACCCAGGTCTTCACAGGAGGAGGTCCCAGGAGATCTCCTTGGTTCTACAGCCAACACCTTGGGGAATGGTTTAGGTTGGAAAGGACCTTAAAGATCGACTAGTTCCAACCCCCCTGCCATGGGCAGGGACATCTTCAACGAGATGAGGCTGCTCAAAGCCCCATCCAACCTGGCCTTGAACACCTCCAGGGATGGGGCAGCCACAGCTTCTCTGGGCAACCTGGGCCAGCGTCTCACCACCCTCACAGTAAAGGATTTCTTCATAATATCTGATCTAGGGAAATCAGGTGGGCGAGGGAAGGTCCGTATGGTTTGATAATAGAACGTCTATGTCATTTGAAGGTCTATACCGTTGTCCCCTGGCAGCACTCACCGCCGCGGGAGCCGAGGCTGGCCGTGCTCAGGGGAGCACCGCCCCGAACCCGTCACAAGCCCCGGCCCCGGCCCGCAGCGGGCTGCAGGCCGCCGGCCTAGGGGTCGGTAGCGAGCCGTCCTCCGCGCCGGCCGGACAGCCATGGCCGCCTCCGGGTTGTGGCGGCTGAGGAGACCCCTGGCAGCCGCCTTCAGCAGCGCGGCGACGGCGCGGGGCGGGCAGCCTTCCCCGCCGGAGAAGCTGACGGTGCGGCGGCAGGCGGAGGGCGTCCGGTGAGGCGGCGGGCGCGCCGGGGCGGGGGAGAGAGGGGAGGCAGCGCTGCGGGGCCGTCCCTGGGGCTCTGAATGCGTTTATTATTGTTTTATAGAAACGCTCCTTGTGTTTAACGGCTTTTGCAGAAACATTGTCTTGAACAACCCGCGGAAAAGAAACGCCCTGTCCCTCGCCATGCTGCAGTCTCTCAGGGAGGACCTGCTGCACGACGTCAAAAGCAAAGAACTCCGAGTTATCATCATTTCAGGTACTTCGTCATTTAAGGCCGACGGAAGAGAAGGCGGAGGGGGCGAGGGAAGGAGCAGAAAGGCGATAATACGGAGTTTAACCCGAAACCTCTTACAGAATTACAGAAAACAGGATGGGATTGCCTGGTGTTTTCCATACAGCGGGCCAGGACCATGCAGGGGATCCTACCCGTGCCTTCACCCTCCAGAGCCAGCTCTCTTTTACATGTTGTTCTTTTGTACTCATCCCAGTTTCCACTCTTATGTACTTAAATCCTCATTCTTGAACACAGCATTAACAATTGACTTGGGTTTTGTTACATCTTTCTTAATAGTTAACATGTCTTAAGAAGAAAGAGTGTAGAAACACGTTTCAAAATGTCGGTATTGCAGCCAGGTTATGCAGTGTGTTTACAGAGCCGATGAACTTTGTCCTTCTGTAAAAACAATCAGTAGGTGAAATAATTGGTTTAAACACTGTATGTAAAGAATAAACAGAGCAAAAGCCAGGTTCTAATGGTTATCAAACTGAAGAAGTAACATTCACAGGTACAGGTTTTCATGCAGGAACCGACTGAGCTGGTGTGACACTTGTTGCCTTCGGTGGCAGGTATAATTCGTAGTAAACAGGGCTCACAAGGTTTCTTCAAATCGTGCGCTCCACTCCCCTGCACTAAGCCAGGATCAGCCTCATTATCTTTGCCACTGATTTTTAAAACTCTCTGATGAAGCAGAGACTATACTAGCAATACTGCAGTCACCTGTAACCTGCAGATGTAAAGCATTCTCTCTCAGAGCCTGTGACAGTTTTCTTCCATTTAGGTATTAACCTGTAGAGTTCTTAAAGATAATGAAACTTGAGCTGTTCTTAAGCCATCTTTTTTTTCCTCTGCTATTTTAAGATAATCTTCCTCTGCCACCCTTACAAACATCTTGGGAGAAATAGGTTTATTAATTTAGGATGCTGCTGCTCCCTTTATGTAGAGGAAAACACGGTGTGTTAGTTCACACACACATGAGAGTGGAAGTAAGCTAACTTCACAGGGAGGAGTTTAAATATATATATTCAATGTTTCAAACAGCGATTACAAATTTTGTGAAACACTTCAGGTTCTTCTTTGGGAGTACAGTAGTCTGGGAGTTTGTGAGCATGATTTCATTTGGGTTTTTATGTTTTAGTTTAAAAAGAAATTGCATGTTCCTCTTGATTTCCAATTCCCTTGCTGAATGGAATGCAAAAGAAGAAATCTCAAGAAAATAAGAGACTTCTCAGGGAATTCTTTGAGTCTTTAACACAGACTTTGCAGTGGATTCTTCTTCAATGAAAGACAAATACAGATATTTCCAGATAATATCTGGATAATCCAGATAATAATCCGGTCCATAAGAAACAAAAGCATAGCTAAGGTTGTGTCTGCATAGTGGTAGAGCTGAAAATGTCACATCCATACAAATATCTGAGAAGTTCTGAAGGATTCAAAAGCATCAAGTTGGTTTATTCTTACAGTAGATACCCTCATGACAAAGGAAAGCTGTTGTAAAGGTAGTGTGCATGTAAAGGGTGTTTTGACCTTAGCCATCACTGGAAACAAACAAATCCAAAACTTAGGTCTGCAGAAACCTGCTCTTTTGCTGCCCAAACCCTGGATGTGCTTTTTGGGCTTCTTTAGATGACAGTTTTACCAGTGGAGGAAAAGATGCCCAATAACCCTTCTGATTCTCCTCTAGCAGAACAACCTCTTTTTTTTTTCTTTTCCCTATTGTGGCCTTGAATGCCACGATACAAAAATGTTGATGTTTATTTAGCAAAAGTTAATCATTAATGCTGAATACAATAAGTAGGGACTAGCTGTATTTATTAGTCTGACAGCAGAGCACTCCATCCTTGCTGCAGCTGACTATTTTACATTGTACCCAGGAGCTGTTTAGAACAGTATCCTTACAAGAAGCGGGGCTCAGAGGTGTGAAGTGCCTTATTTTTAACTGTGTTAACTTGGAATGGAAATAAAACTAGGCCTTTAAAAATGTTTATGGGTGTAACTGTGGGTTAAATGTTGCCTGGTGGCAATTTAAAGTTGTTACAAAATCCAGAAGGCAATGTTTAGAAACTCTGTGTAAAACTCCCTTTGGAAGCTCCTTTTTAACCATTGACATCTCATTGATGTGCCTTTAGCTGGGGCACTGATAGGCTGCTGCCCCTAGTATCTTGATTAATTCAGACTGACTTTTCCTGAAATTCTTCACAGCTGAAGGACCTGTATTTTGTTCTGGCCATGATTTAAAGGAACTATCAAGTGAAGATGATGTGAAATATCATTCCCAAGTATTTGAAATATGTGCAGAGGTAAGCAGTTCTTCTTAAGTGACACCCCTTTTGCCTGGTACTAAGTGCAAGCAATGATACTGGTTTAAGGAGGGACAGCATTGCTCATCTGCTAGCTGAAGATGAATCTGGCTCTTGCTCCAGATTCCTTGCTTTTTGCTGCTCTGCCATTTTAATACCTGATCCTGGTGAAATTATGTTTTCCCTGGATTTCTCCACATGCAAATAAAAGGGCTAGAATGCCAATGTGCATGTCTCCTACAATGGGTACAGTCATGGCGTGTTCCTTAGTTTAGCCAGCGTTCCGTGCAGCTGAGTATTTGGGCAATGTCTTTCCTAGAAATCTAGAGATAACCACCTTCAAATCACCTGTGATCAAATGTTCTTTCCCGGCATCTAGCTCATAACTCAAGACCAGCTTAAACGTCAAGTGTGAAAGTAAGGTCTGACTCGCTGGCTGCCCAGTCATCAGACCATACAAGTTCTAACAAAGGCACAGACCCAGAGGTCGGGAAGTTAATGTGAATCCTGGAGCCTTTGGAGAGAACGGCAGAAACCCCTTTGATTGTAACGGCACTGGAATTTGACCCCTAATCCTGCTCAGTGTGACCACAGGAAGTAAATTGAAAACTTTTGTTCTAGTTCCTCCAGTAATAATGATCTCTATGACATTGTCAAGCCCATATTTAACAAATGCTGTAAAAGCCATGTGTGAAAGTTACCCCTGGAGGGCCTTCAGTGTAATATGAAGCAATCATCCTGGCAGCTTTGCCTGGATTTCATCTTGGTGTGCTGATCACAAAGAGGTAGGCACAAATACAACTGAATGACGGGCTTTGTCAGAAAGGAGCCGAGGTCCAGCAGTTTGGCAGCCAATAGTTTATTATTAATTTTGTAGTTGCATGCAGGTCAGAATGCCAGTATGTTGTCAGTGGAGAACTGAACCATGCAGCTTCTGGGTCACAGAATAGGAAAGATCAGGCAGAAAAAATGTGAAACTTATTCCATATAGCATGAAAGCAAGAGCTGGTTCATTTGTCACTTTAAGGACCAGAAGAATTTAAATTGTCTTGTATGTATATCTAACATTATGGCTATATTCAGGATTAATGAGTAGTGTAGCAAGCTTAACTTTGATTAATAAAGAGAAATAGCAAAAAATAACAGAATGTCAGTGTTTAGGGTTAAAAAAAGCCTTTCTTTGTGAGAATGTTGCCCTACTGTGTACTAAGTTTAGTAAGGGAGCATTATTACAAATAAAAAAAGGTAAACCAATTTCAGATGAATATTCCTGAGACCATGAAATTCAGAGATATGGAGATAATCAAAACCCAACCGGACACAGTCCTGGACAACCTGCTCTACCCAAGCCTGCTTGAGTAGGGGGGTTGGACTCAATGGTCTCAAGAGGTCACGGCCAACCTAAATGCATCTGTGAAACTGGCAATGCAAATTCAGGAAGAAATTAAATGGGAGATGAAACGACACTTGAAGTGATCCCTTTTCTGATGTTGATTGTAGTGATAAGTGCTTTAAACTTTCTATCTGAGTATCCTGAAGGAATTTTAAATTTCTCATAAATAACAACTCACTATTACCCCCATGGAGGAAGAAAGTCTTACTGTTAAATAATAATGGCACTTTGCAGGCAAACAGAAACAGAGAAATTAATGTAGGCTTTATTTAGGATACCAACTACTATCTAAATTTTAGTTGTCTGGTAGAATAATTGACTTTTGCTTTTTTTTGGTGAATAGAGAGAAAGGTACTTTTGAGGGCTTTCAAAATGGGATCGTGTCTTCCTAAATTTCAATACTGAAGTTAAGTAGAATGGATCCTACCCCAAATGCCATGCCTACAGCATTGTGGACTAGGGTGTCCAGAGCACTGGACTGGTTTACAGGAACCTTGGCTTCTACATTTGTTTGTGACTGGTAATCTTAAACAGATCATCTCAGCTGCTACACCTGTTTCCCTATGCATATAACAGCGTTAGCAATACTATATAATGCAGTGTCCGAGAACTAAGTACTCTCCACATACAAGTTTGAGACAGCTGAGAGTATCACAAAAAAACATAAATACCAGGGTGCTTTTTTCAGAGAAGCAGTTGACTTTGAATTTTTATAACCACAAGAGTACTCTGTAGTTGTTTATCTGTACACGTGCACGTATTGTTACTCTTTTGTTGGTCTGCTTCTTAAGACCCACTGAAAAATTGTTTTTAAACAAAGATAGAAGAACGGAGACAAAGACTGATGAAATTCAAAACTGAATGTAGGTAATTTTACTTAAGCAAGATAAAATTTGCTAGACTTTGTCTACTGGAGAAATTGAAGTAGCAAATGAAAATTTGCTATCTTGCTACACTGTGCTAATATGAGATATTATTTTTTTAAAGTCAGATAGTGACTGTAATGACTTAACTAGCATTTTCTATCTTCAGGCACTAAAATTAGGTGAGTTTGTTGGTTCCCACTGTATGGAAGGAGAACCTGAGTGAGAAAAGTTAAGACAAATCTGTCTGTCTTAACTTCAGCTATCTGAAGTTGGATGTCCGACCTTCAACAATTAGCTGAGAGAGAGAGAATAAGTGTGCTTTCCCATCTTATGTGTAATGCAAGCAGGAAAAATTGTTTTCTGGTAGGTAAGTCTCTCCCTGGAATGCAGAGTAAGCCTAGAAAGACATGCAGTGATTGTGTTTGGGCAAGATCAATCCAGGCTCGAGATCATGCAGAAACCAGCAAGAGTCTGGTTTCATTTCTTGGGACAGAGACTTTTATTAAGTTAGTGTTCCTTTATGGGGCAAACGAAGGTGGGGATGGTGTGTCTCGGATACACATCTTACCATAGCCAGGAACACTAGATTTGCAGTGCAGAGGCACCCAAGCTCCTTGCAGATCTGATAACAAGTGTTTTTGCCTTTCACTCTTGTGTTTTCCATTTCCACTGGTGTTGGGACCATGCTACAAAACCACAACTGAGCAGCTACTGGAACAGCAGTGGTCTTGTACATTTAAACAAGTTTTGCAGAGAGCTTAGTCCAATTAATAAAGATGAAGGTGTGTGAAGCAATTGCAAGTTTTAGAACAGCCACTACTTAAATTTCAGGGACTGACTGACCACTTTCTTTTGTGCATGCAGGTTATGACTTTAATCCAGAAACTTCCCGTACCAGTGATTGCCAAAGTAAATGGCTTGGCTACAGCAGCAGGCTGTCAGCTTGTGGCAAGCTGTGACATTGCAGTGGCAAGTGAGAAATCTCAATTTGCTACTCCTGGAGTAAATATTGGACTGTTTTGCTCCACACCAGCTGTGGCCTTGGGCAGATCTCTTCCAAGAAAGGTAGGCTTCCTTCCCAAAAACTCCTTGTAATTTTGCAAGAAGTAGGTTCCCATGTTAGGAGTTTTAGTTCCATTACCTAAACTTTATTTTCCTGCATTCAAAATATTTCATTGCAAAAGACATCTTCATAACTCTTTGGACTGGGAAAAAAAAGGGATGAACTCTGTTCAGGGAAAGCAGCTTCCTACTGATGCGATTCCAACCAGCATGAACTCATACCAGCAGCACACCAGCTCAGCAATCCCTTTCCTTTCCAACCGACAGGTCTGTGCTTTAGACAATGGTGTTGTCCCCTGACGAGGAAACCCCTGCAAGTTCAGGATATCAGTCCCACCAAGGCATCAAATTCTTGCCAGGCAGTGACATTTCACTGCCAGCATGATCTGCCTTTGTGTAGATCAAGATGCTTTAAATAGCACCTAAAACCATCCTATACTTTCTTCCTGCTTTATTTCCTACTGATTGTGACTACACATCCCTCACTGCATAAACAATAGCAAATCTGCAAAGCTTCCGTAACTGAGAAAAGAAATTTTAAGTTCTGATCTAGTTGGATTCATGCGGACAGACTCTCCAAGCCCAGCAGGGCTCTGCTGACATGCAAGGACTTAACTGCACAAGTCCAACTGCTGGATAAAAGCTTCAACTTTAAATTTCCCATCTGTAAGGCCATCCTGTTCAAATAGTCTGTCTGTGGTGGTTTTTTCTTTTTCAAGTGTGCTGTAGTGTACAGTTCTAACTGTTCCTGAAATAGTCTTTCTGAGTTTTATGTTTACCTTATTAAAATGTGTGGGATATACTTTTCTCTGTGCCACTTTTCAAAGAAGCAAGAACATTCCCTACAGTTCCCAGGATTACTGATTTTACCTTTTATCAAATTAAAAGTTGTCATTGTTTGTATCTACCAGAGCAAAGACACTAATGAGGATAATCAGCTCTTATGATTCAGGGCATCGGTCAATTGCATCCGGAGTCACCGAAAAAATTCTTTCTGATATAGAACATTGAATAGTCACTGAGTATTTGGGGGATTTTTTAATTTGAAACCTCAAGTACAAGATACCGGAAGCGGCAGGAGACTGAAACAGATGTGGCTATTAGAAGGATATATATAAAAACACCCCAACCAACCTTAAACTAAGGCAGATATTTTCAAAAACTACACATTGACATAGTAAGTATTTATCATTATGTGGCCAGCTTAAAATGGCAAGTTCAGTCATTTGACATTGTGGACCATCCACATCTCTCTCAATTCCTACTGCAATTGCTAGAGATTCTGGGCAGTTGAAAAGAAACCCAGAGGCATCAGCCTAGGACAGCTGCAGTCAGTGGGAAGGTTTGAAAAAAGGACAGCTTTAAACCCAGTCCTTCTATTTGCTGAAACCTCTTAACTTCCTTGGCAGTTTATGAGGCCAGAAGATTTAAATCTGACGTTTTTCAAAAGAGTAACTTGTACTTGAAGGAAGAAGCTGAAATTCCCCAAACAAACCAAAGGAATAAGGCAGTTGAAATGACTTAATACAATATTTTTTCTTGTTCAGGTGGCATTAGAGATGCTTTTCACAGGTGAACCTCTTTCTGCCCAAGAAGCATTAATGCACGGGCTTATCAGCAAGGTGGTACCAGAAGACAAGCTGGAAGAAGAGACCATGAAAATCTCTCACAAGATATGTGAAAGCAGCAAATCCGTCCTGGCACTGGGGAAAGCCACCTTTTACAGACAGATGACACAGGACCTTGATACTGCTTACAAAACAACTACTCAGGTCATGGCAGACAATTTGAATTTGAGAGATGGGCAGGAGGGTATTGAAGCCTTTATTCAGAAACGTAAGCCTGTCTGGTCACACTCTCAGGATAAGAAGAAATGAATCCTGTTTCTAAGCTAACTTTAGCTGTGCTTTATGATTCTTCACATAGTTGCCTTTGGGAACTATATTTTTGTTCTTACTGAAAGTTAAATTTCTCTTCTTACATATGCCAAAGCCACAATAAATTTACTATAAGTGTATAATAGATGTTAAGAAAAATCAAACCAAATGGTTTTTTTTCAGCAATGAGTTTAATCTACAGTTTTAGAAAGAACTCTGTGCTGCAAAAATCAGTTTAATATGTCCCAGGTTACTTAGGAAATCACAGGGAATGGGAGAGAGCTCAGATCACCCTGTTCAGTACCTGTCCCCCTAGTTCTGGATAAGAATTTACATTTGTTGCTATTTATAACGAATTAAAGGGCTGGGACACATTCCAGAGATGACGATAGTACATATCATAACGGATTCCAATACTGTTCATACGTTACAGGCAAAAGCCTATAACAGCAGTCCATTGCTCCTTATGAATATATCTGCTTGTAAACTTTATGTACTAATAGTTTGTTTCCTTCAGCAAATCCTGTTTTTCCACCATCAGTTGAAGCATTTGTCCCAGCTCTAGAGAATTTTGCTGTTGACTCCAGTGAGGCTGAGCATGGCTTGGGGGTGTTTAGTTTCAAAAGGGCACACTGTGAAAGCCACCGCCTGTGGGCTTCAGCAGAGATTCTCACCTGGCACTGTTCTAACCCAGCTGTAATTTTCAGGCTGTATGTCTTCAGTTTATCACAGAATTTTAGATGTGTTAGTTGGAAAGTCCACCCTTGCGCTCAAAGCTGGGCTTTTACCGACACTGGAACAGGTCAGTCATGGATGTAAGGTCTTGCCAGCCTCCGTCAACAAGGATTCAGCTGCTCCTCTGGGAATCTGTCACAGTGCTGTGCAACCCTCTGGTGAAAAAAAAAAACCTCTTAATGTCCAGTCTGAGCCTCGAAGCAGCAGGTTTTTGGCCATTGTCCCTTGTTACATTATCTGATATTATTGAGAAAACTTCAGCTCCGTTATCTTTCTAACTCTCTTCAAGCAGTCACAGGCTGCAGTTAGACTTAGACTCCTCTGTGCCAGACTGAACAAGTCCAGCTTTCTCCACTCTCCTTGTAGCTCATTTTCTGTAGGTAACCAGCTTGGTAGCCCTCCGATGGACCAATTCCAGTTTCTCCGCATCCCTTTTGTACTGGTTGTGCCAAAACTGGACTGTATTCCAAATATGGCCTCACCAGTGCTGAGCAGAGGAGAACAAAATATTCCCTCCATCTGCTGGCCACTTCCAGCCCATCCGTATCGCTCAGTGTGCATTTTGTGTTATTTGTGATGAGAGTGCACTGTTGGCTCGTATTCAGTTGGGCAGCCACTGCAAGCCCAGTTTCAGCACGACTGCTGCTCTGCCGTCAGCTCCTAGCCTGTACTGGTGCTCGGGGTTATTCTTCTCCAGGTGCAGAACCTTGCATTTCTCCTTAGCTTATGGTTCTTCTGGGTTGAAGCCGGGCCATTTGGTCTGTCAGCCATTCCCCCAATTTCGCATCATCTGCAGATTTGCTGGGGATGTATATTGATGGCAATACTGACTGATATGAGCTTCGATATCAAGCCATGGTGATCAACATGGGATGGCCTCTCAGCAAAGACATTTCTTCTGAAGTTCCACATGGACAAATCATGAAGGCTCATCTATTTCATCCTTAAATAGGCATCTAAGAAAGATGAAGTGAATCACTGTGTGGACGGGCCTTTTTTTCTTTGTTGACAGTAAAAGTAGCCTAATGCGCTTAGTTCAGACTTAGATGTCTTAAGTTAGATCAGATGAATCCTACCTACAGCTACTAAAACTCCAAATGTGGAAGTATCATGAATCAAGAAGGACATTTTTAAGGTGTGTTTGCTCCTGTGTCCTTGGTTCCCTGTCTGTATGAGTGTTAGTTCATTCCTCAGCTCTTGTCTGGAGTGAATCAGATACCCAATATAGTCCTGGGACAGTTCTCTCCACGGATCGATTACTCCTAGGCAGTATGGATGAGTCCACACTAGCTTTGGCTCGCTCTGCCCTTCACAGTGCCCTGATACTATCCCTAAAGGCCTTGCCTAACGCTCCCGAGTAGTCTTAGCATCATGCTAAAAAACACACTGCTGGCAAGTCTGCTTGTCATTTTAGGTACTTTGAACTGAAAAACTGCCACAACGAAAAGTCAACACTTTGGTCTCTGGGCTATGAAGGTGCTGTATGGATCTAGGGGAAGCCCAAGCCAAGTGCTGTGCAATGCAGTTGCTGCAGGTCTACTTCAGAATGACCTAAGCACGAGGGCCACCTTGCAAAGGCTGCTGTTGGTAGTGTCAGCCTTCTTGTTGTCCCCCTGTTATGAGAAGCGGTCTCATGGGACAGTCAATCTGCCTCCCACATAGCAGCAAGGGGCTGTCAGGTGCACTGCTGGGATCAAGGGATTGAATGACACTTTGCTTCCTGAGTAGCATAATTACATTCTGTTATTCCTTATACTGGAGCAAGACCTGAATAGTTTGGAGCAAAAATCAGCCTCTCTTCTTTCTAACTGACCGACACATTTCAATTCAAACCAGTGATATAAATACTCATACCATTTATACGTATACAGCCTCACAAAGCAATTCTCTTTTCTGTTTATAGCGCATACTCAGGATGAAAAGAAAGCAATTTCCAGTTCTGCTGCTATTTTTAATTTGAAGAATGGAAACTTAAGCATGAATTCACTATTAAAAATAGTTTGTTTCTATAGGAATGTGAAAAATGTGGATCACTGGGAATAGTTGTTTTAAAAATACAAACTTTTATTGTTACCACTAGGGAAGTTGGGGTTTATATAAATTCATATAGTTTATATAGGTTAGAAACTGTTATGAGCAGTTAAGAGATAGAAGGGTTAAATCTGGAGCCCAATAACCTTCATCATGTCCTTTTTAATGCAGTAAGATGCTGCACTTAGATTCTGTTCCCACATGCTGCTCTAAAAGCATTAGTAAAGAGTAAATTGTTTTTAAAAATATTTATATTTAATGGCTATGTTGCAACTACTCAGCAAATCTCTACTGGCTCTTCTGTTCCAGGCTTTTAGAAATAAGTACATTATCTGATTTTTGCAGAATAGTGCTCTTTCCAACTAAATGGAGTAATAAAATGGTTTCACTGGCCATCTTAAAACATGAGTGATAGTTTAGATGAGCATATTCTCTCAGATATTTAGAAATTCTTATTTTGCAATTGATTGCCATCTACCCAAGACAGGGTTTGGCATTATTATTAACTCCTGGTTATATTTTTTGAAGAAAAAAAATTTACATTTTTAAAGAATAATTACTTCATTTGAAATAGTTATATTGCAATGGAATCGAATTTTGGTCATCTTACTCCTGCGCATGGATTCATTTAATTTGAATGGCCTTGTAAGACACTAATATTACAAAGACATATAGGTATCCTCAGCAGTATTCACTATGAGCAGACTGACATTAATGGAAGTACTATGTAAAGTTACAAACAGGCATACTTTAGCAAGACAAAATGGTGATGGGAGGGGAAGTTAACGATAAAAATGGTGTTCTGGGTGTTTATAAGATAGGCAGAGGCTAGGAGTGTTACCTTATCCTTGGCTTTCCCTGAAAAAGACCAAACACCACAATGCCTTGAGCTCCTTCACAGTTCAAATCCGTGGAAGTTGAGGAGGCAGAGTGCTCTGGGCGGCTGAGTTCAGATGCTTAAGAACACTGCTTTTCTAGGCTCATGGTCTTTTTCAGTCTAATTCACAGGTATGACAAATGTTTGTGTTGTACTTTCAGATCTTGAAGAGAAAAATATTTATTAGTATGTTTTAACTCAGTTTTCACAGTATTTTTGGTACTATTTTATGCAATAAAGGAATTGTGTAATTAGTAATCATCAATTGCAAAAATGGTGGCATCCACGGGAACATTTCCCTCTTGCTTGAGCCGCTACACAGAAAAACTTCAGGTTTTAGAACATTCCTGCACTGGCCCCTGTGGATTGACAAAGCAACATCATTCTTCATTTCTGACTTGTCTGGGATTTTTATTTTTACCCACATCTGCCTTTATCATTTAATTCAATGGATTTAGAGGCTATTCCTGGGAAACAGACCGGTTCCAGAACTGTTAATTAAGTTCTACAGCCAAGAAACAGCAAACCCAGTGATATATTGGGAGCCTTACTGCTGTGGCTATCTGCTGCCTGAGGAGACAGTTTGTCCCAAAATAGCAAGGAGTCTATCCCTTGTCATCCCATTCATTTTTATTAAAGAATCTGCTCTGCAGCGATGTCTGCCAGGTAATTAGCCTAGTTTCAAGTGATCCTAATAGCATGTGGCATACATTCAGCCTTCTCTGTAAACTAAGTACAACTCCATCTGTGTACAGCCTCTAGGATGCAGCTTATCACTGCAAATGACAGACAGGGACACATTTTCTATTCATATACACAGGAACGGCTGGAAACCGGTGGGGAAAATGCCAGCAAGGAATTGCCAGTATGAATGTAGTGAACTATCCAGCCACTGACCTCAGAATCCATGGAGGCCTTAGAAGAATGGCTTTGAGCCTTTACCTGGAAATTTTAGAAAAGATATATATGCAAAATCTGGAGGATATGATCATATCATCACTTGTGATGTAGCTTCAGGATCCCTTCATGAACGAGGCAAACAAACAAGCCAGGGGGCAGTGATAGCTAGAGTAACACTCAGCACAATGTTGTTCTTAATTCATGGATCAGGCAACAGTCTGCCTCACCACATCATTTAGGGCATATATGCTGAAGACAGAGTTAAACAGCAGACTCAAGTGACAGGCAAGGTATTTATACCTTCCACGTTCCACAGAGCCAAAAACCAGAATGGGACTTTATATAAGCTTTTATATAAACTTCTTGTGCTTTTCTTAAGGCCACCCAACCCAGAATTCAGCAGAGTGGGTAAGAATTAGTTTTGCGTTGGTTTGAAGTAATCTCCTGTAGCTGTGGAGGAGAAAGCTTGAAAATATGTACTACAAGGGCACAAAAAGCTGGACGTAGCTAGCATTAAAAATACATGACTGACTCATTGGCAAAAGTCAGCAGCGCAGTTTTTACCATCTAGCTCATGATTTCTGAGCATTTGGATGGCAACACTGTGTCCTTCAGAGAATTGCCTTTGGGTAATTCCTATATTGTCATTCCTGTATTGCAGGCGGGGAAATTGAGGCCAAATGTGCTCTGCCTGAGGTCTCACGGTGAGCCAGGGGCACAGTAACAGTGGCATTCAGAATGCCGACACGTGCTCCTTGTACTTCTTCAGCAACAAAGTTTTCAGTAAAATCAGCAGAAATGCAGGATGATTGCATGCCCTGAACAGTCTGCAGAGGCTTCTGAACTGGAATTATGAGCTACTGCATCAAAGGCCCCATGCTTGACATTTATTGTTTTTTTGATGAATGTTGGGGTAATTTTACTGTCAACAGTTTCTCATTAGGAGCCTGGCAATGTTCTTTCTGACCATTATCTTGCTCAATATCACATTGGGTTGCTACAAAGAGCAGAGATTTTGTGTAAAACCCATCTATCTCTGTAGCTGCAAAATTTTCTAATAATTCTACATTTAAATAATCTCACGGAAATGCTAGCTGCCTTCTCTAAGCAATAAGGAGAATGGACAAACGGTTAAATTTCCATGAAGACCTACAGCTATAGGACAAACCTCATACTGCAATGAGTAGGGTTCATTTGTCTTGATTTCACTGGAATTGCACCTCAATTATACTAATTCTGAATCTAGCCACTGAGTAATGCATCTCCATCCTGGTTTACACGCACAGAGGAGGAAAAAAAACCATCAGACTCATCAAAACTTTCTCACTCTCCATTGCATGATGTACCATTTCCTGGCTGCTTGTTGTCAATATCAGGAATTATTTTTGTCAAACCCATAGCTTTTATAAAAACAAAATAGTAGAATTGTACCCCTAATACCACTGTGTATTTGGAAAGGGGAAAATCATTAACCTTTGATGTGGCCAACTGTAGTAATTTTCATGATATGACTTTAAAAACGTTAATAGTTACTTTAAATATTTGTATCCTGGAGTTGTGATAATGGGAGCATCACAGGATTATTGTATATTTAATTGATTATGTTTGTTAGAGAGAAAAAAATGAAAACAAAACCAGATGATAAAATAACAAATTGAATTTATACTACTAAAATTCAAGCCAGATGCATGGATTTGGTTCACGACTGTTTTTCATAGCTACTTAATACAGGAGACCTTCATTTTTCCTCCTTAGCTAGGACAATGTTTACAGCCTGCCAAAACCAAAACCTGTAACACTGTGGAGTTAACTGAAAACAAGAAACATTCCTTTAGCCTAGATCAAAACACAAACAACTCTTTAAACTAACTTTAATAGCAGTGCAAGTTAACCTGTTGGATTTAATACAGATATAGGTATTGATCTCATCCACTGTATTTGCTGAAGGAAAGTCACCTCCTGGAAAGGTAGAACAGGTATGGATGGCAACACCTTAGACTATTTGCAACTTGGCTCATTAGAGCCATATGTCACTGAGCTCTGATGCAATGGGTCATGTCTAAGAGAGTGGAAGCTCCAACCGTAGTCTGCTTTCTGAAGGAGTTTTTAAGGACAAATTAACTGCAATAACAGAATGTTGACATTCAGGCTGCCTCAGCTGCTGATGACAGAGAAGGCGTTAGGTCTTCCAAAGTGGCACTCAGGTTTTATTCCAGACCTGTCCTCCTATAAACAATTGCAGTGGATGAAATCATTTTTGGAAAGATGAGTGATGTGTTCCCCGTCAACTCTGCCCTGTCAACATCAAGGATAATGTGATATATACCTGCTCCGGTCTTCTCCACTTCCTGGCCCAAAATCATTCTCAGTGTAGACACCAAGCGATGCTTCTGGAAGCAAACAGCAAAGAATTAGTAAAACATATATAGAACATGGGGGAAAGGAGAAAGCAAATGAACACATGTAATTATTCTCCTAATGTGGTCTACTGTCTAGATATAAATATTTTGTTTCTTGTATCTGTTTAATGAAATATACCCTTCGTGCCATTAAAACTTTATCATCTGTAGTTTAAGGAAGTTAATCGTATAACAAAAATCTCTATTCTGAGTGGATATTTCTATTAGGATATTGTATAAAAAGACATGACAAATACTTTTGAGTTAGTCTCCCTTCTCTTTCAAAACCTCATTAGATTAGGTTAAAAATATTTTAAAATTAGTGTGCTTTTTCTTGCTTTTTTGGTTTTGAGTCCTTAGTATGAAGTCACAACTCTTATTCTGTGCTTTTCTCTCCCTCCTTGGAGGTTAATTATTTATTTTTTTAATGAAAGCTGAGATCCATATATAAGTACACAAATCTGGAAAGCTTTACAAAATACTGCATTGAGACCAGCAAGAATATTCATGCAAGGACAATCAGCCCCCTACTGATTAGCCTAGGTTATTATTAATTAACAAAATTATTACTTATCATTATTGTTGCTATTATTCTTGCCATAGCCTACTTAATACAGTGACACCCCTACAGTTCAGGAATTTTAAATCTCAACGTCTTCTCCCCATCGTTGGCCTTGGAAATTGGTCTTAATCGCTGAAATCAGAAGCTTCCGCTGCTTGAGTTGGGGAGCAGCATTTGTCTGGCAGCAAAAGCAGACTTTTATGCTTTTACACAGCCTGCAAAAAACCACTTAGTACTTACCATGTACTCAGCATGGTATAATGGAAGTTGTTGAAGGTAACAGTCCTTTTTGTTTGCTGTCTGTGTATACTCCTGCAAGCTTTTAGTCTTTTTCCACATAAGCATTTATTCAGAGCAGAGAATCCAGGAATATTTCCATAGACAGCCTGAAACCTTTATGAGGCACCGGATAACTGAAATGCAACACCAATTTATTCAGCACTCACAACTACCAGACTAGCAAAATCCAAACAGGTAAATTTACCACAGCAAAAGTCCTGGCAAAGAGCTCAGTAGCAGTTCATAGGGTAAAAAAACCCTGTTGAAATGTCCTATTCATCACTGTAATATTTAAATACATTCCTATAAGCCATTTGTTAGATAATTCTGAAATATCAACAAGAGGAAAAAAAGATTTTAAAGCCCTGGATCAAAAAAAAAAACAACAAACAACCCAAAACCCTGGATTCACTTCCTGGCTTTCTCACAAAACTCCAGTGTGACCTTGGGCAAGCTGATAGAGGCAGAAAAGAAACATGACTGACTAGTCTAACCTCCTGTTTATCATAGGTCATTGCTTCTTGGCCCGCTTATTCCAATACGTCATTTGCCTGAATTGCAACTTTGGTCGAACTAAGGAATTATCTAACCTTGTGAAAAAAAAAAAAAAAAAAGAAGATGCCAACAGTGTGATCCATTCTCCTTGCAGCCAGAACTTGTGGCTTATTTCTGCTTTGAATTCATCTGACTACAGCTTGCAGGCGGGATAAGAGCTGCCTTTTTGTGGGCTCAGCTAGATCTTTCAGTAATCTTGGCGGCCTATATGTAAAATGGGGCTGATCACTTTTTCCCCCCCCAATATCCTTTATCTGTCTTGTCTCTGTAGACTGCAAGCTCTCAAGGGGAAAATTTGCTCTCTCAATGTGCACACTCAGTGCACAACAGCTGTTGTTGTACACAACAGCTTAGACTGGACTCATCTTTGATGTGGGATGATATGTAGCATCTGAGTTACAACAGTGAGAAAGTACATTAACAAAACAAGCAATAAAGCTCAAAAATCTCTGTCTGAGGGAGGTTCTTGCAGTTTATTACAAATTCTCAGAAATCCTTGTTCGAAGGCACTATATAGCAAACTGTCAGCAGAGGGCAATAACATCACATCTTGCAGCAATTCCTGGTTATTGTGTTAGGCCAGTTCTGCCAGTGTTTTTCTGCTTGACTGCCCACAGGGAATGAGCCCCTGGTTTAACCAGGCAGGTCTCTGAACAGCAAGTGTGAGCAAGCACTCCTGGAAGTCATGCAAGTCATGGGTCTCAATTCTTTTCCCACTTTCCCTGCAGCCCCTGCCTTTCCATCCTCACTGATTACGTTGGAGGACCAGTAATCTGATAATCAAGACAGTTGACTTGGTACCAAGTTCTAGGAAGATCTTTGGAAGGACGAGGAGATCCTATTCTGCTTTCAGAATTACACCTGTGAGAAATACCGATGTGCTTGGGGACCTGGAACATTCAGCAGAGCACGGTTTGAGAAAGCCTGGCTGTTACGGCTTTCCTAGGGAGTTTCAATTTTAGATCCAAATGAGCTTGTGTAGATTGGTAAGAGGTTCTGGAGGGTACAAGTGACTCAGAAAGACCTTCCAGGAGACTGGATCAGCAAGCTAGGCAGAAGAGGTGAGCGAAGTGGGATAATCATGCCTTCATGCCTCAGATTTTCAGGAACAGGTAGCAATCCAGAGCATGGGCCTCCCAAACAGAGTTTAGCCAGCCAGAATCTCAGTGTCACCTCTTCCACTGTCCTTAACAGGTGAACTAAGTGACACCATCTCTTCTCTCCGTAACTCAGTTTCTCCACCTGTAAAGGAAGTTATAAAGCTCTCTGTGACACACTAAAAGCAGTGAATGATAAAAAACTCATCAACTGTGCTACTCACAGCTTGGTGGTGAACTAATGCGCTTGTCACACTGCTGGCCCAGAGTGTCTGGGTAGAGAAGAAAACTGATGAAGGTGTTAGTCCAGATGGACTGTAAATGCCAAGGCACAGCAGGAACTGTTGAAATACAATAATATTCTCTCAACTCCTCTCCCAGCAGGAACAATATTGCAATTGTAATGCAGATATCCTGCCGAGTCATTCCATCCCTCAGGGCAGGTGAACACCTTGCAAGAGTCTGCAATGGTAATTATTAGACTATTGTAAATATTAAAGAATACAAATGCCAGGTGTCTCTTTATCTGAGCTTCAGCTTTACGCCTGGCTTCATGAACAGAAAGAAAGCGTAAACACCCATAATGATACCATTAATAATATTTGGAATTTCAGGGAACACTGTTTTTCAGCCTGAGTTAACCAATTCTCCCCAAATTCCCACAGTGTTGAAAACCACCACAGTGAGGGAAGCCTATAACTTCAAACATCAAAAGAGCCAGTATACCGGGCTGTGCTGAAGCTGCAGAGGAATTCAAATAAACAACATTCAATGACCAGCTCTGGAATGCAGTGAACCCAGCTAGGTCAACAAGCTCACCGATAAGCGTGCAAGGTGACAAGTGGGGTCCAGCCCAGACTAAACCTGCAGGAGCCTGTAGTAATCAGGTAGAGGTTATGTCAGCTTTGTGCTCGGCAGCTTCTGGACAACTCTCACCAGCAGACTGAGCAGAAGATGCAATTTAACTGCTTCATCAGTTTTCACTACAAAGGCTCCACTCAGACCAGAGTCATCCCTGTCAGTCATGATTCAAAGCCTTTTCCACTAGACAACCCTCAGGCCTGTTGTACAATTGTGATCCTACACAGCTGAGACAGAGGTGATCTGTGCTCTCTGTTTCATTTTCTTCTCTGCCACTTCTGAACCTTCTCTGAGTCAGTGTGGAGGCTTAAGCTGGTTCATGCAGAAGCCATTCCAGACTATGGCCATCTGTAACCACAGAAATTGAGCCTCCGCCAGTAATAACACTAAAAGCAAGCAATTGAAACTTTGAAACAAAAAGCAAATGTTACCTCAGAGTGATAAGCAGCTATAATAACAGAACTGTCAAGACTGTATTTTAAGCCAAAAATGTGCTAAAGAAATATTTTTGCAACCTTTTTTGAAATCTTTTCTTCAAAGTTCCTGTTAAGGCGGTGGTTGCATAGAGGATACAAAAATAGTTGGTAACATAAGTATATATGAGATGCCATTAAGAAATCAGGTGCTAATGAGACTGCTCAGGACTGATTCATGACTGGCCTGTGGCTATTCCATGACAGCACTTCCAGGAGGTGTCTCTAACAGCCATGAGTCAGATCACTGCCTCGGTGACAATCCTTCTGCAGGAAACTCCCTACAGAAAAGCTGGCAGGTATGTCCTTAAAGGCAAAGGAAGCAGGATCTTCCCATGCTTTAGCTCTTCCAGCTGCGAGAACAGATCACAGAGGCAGCTTGGAGTGAGCACAGATAAAAGCAGCCTGAGGAGTCTCTGTACACTGGCACAGGCAGGAACCTGTCAGCACTGTAAAGGTACAAAAGATGGCCATGAGCCAGTTTTGCTCCTGTTGGTCCTTGAACTGATGTTGGCTCTGACGCTCTTGTGATCTTGAACATTCGGGCCTAGAGGACAGACTATTGCCTGAATTAAAATCCTGCCCTCAGTTACCACAGGCAAGGTTAATGACTATAATTTATTAAAAGGCCTATAATGGCTTGTTAAATGATGTTGAAAATGGTAGTTTCATGAAAACAAGTTACAAAGCGTCCCAACAAACAAAGGGGACTGTACTTCATTTTAAATGGAACAGTTACAAGCCATCCATTTGGCACTTCTTTTGGGCCAAGCACAACGCATTAACACGTACCTACCATATATATACAGGTGCCCTATACCATACTGTTTGTTGATGTGCCAAATGCCACTGTGTGATGGTTTCCTTCCCACCATCTGCACTCCTTGGACTTCACAAAAATGGCACCTATAGCAGAGCCTGCATGGAATGCAACAAGTGAAGTAGCTGTAAACTACCTTTCTCACTGCTGTCTTCCTCTAGCAACGTGGTCTCAGTGAAGCAGCACCCTTCCCTGTGAGGACCAGCAAAGTATCCATAGGCATTACCTCCCAAGAGGCAAGGGCTGGCAAGAGAGGAAAGGATTAGTGCACAGGTGACCTCACCTGTTGGTACTGATGTTATTCATAAAACACTTCTATTGCTATTAAAGAAAAGCTCGATATTAAAGACTGGCAATGTTACTTTGGTATTTAGCATTTGTAAGAGACCCTGCATGGCTGGAACTCAAAAAAGCGTCCAGCATTCAAACAATTTTCTCCTGTTCCCAGGGTCATATTCCCTCACTAGCCTATTGCAAATCTCCCAATATCTGGTGTCCGGAGTTTAGGTCCCCAGCCAAAAATGATATCCAAGCCCAGAGCTAATTGTCTAAGTTCCTTCTATAGTTATAAAGAGAAATAAATGCTTCGAAAGATCAAAACACCCAAAACGCTGGGAGGTACAGAGCTGCCTAGCAGTAACTGGTAGGGAACTGAAGTCTCTGAACACTTGACCTTCACCAGGGAACTCCTTGGGAGCTGGAGTCTGACACATTGTCAAAGACTGTAGGAATATTTTTCAAGACTAGAGAAGGATCACTGTTTTCCTCTTGAAACCCACAGATGATTGTAAAATAAACTTTTAATGTTTATTTTGCACTTATATATATATAAGTGCATAAAATGTTATATATGTTGTTTTGCACTTATATGTAGTGGCTTTGCACTTATTTAAGGGCCTGAATATTGCTCTCATTTTGGTACAAGCCTATTTTGATACACGTTTTTTTCAGTCGGGAATGCCTCTCCCGCTCCACTTTGAGAGGTGCACATCACAGCAGTGTCCCGACCTCAGAAACTGAGCTGTTAGTGCAAGATCTGGTACTAATCGTCACACTACCTCTTCCATCTGTCTTTGCACAGCACCAAGAGGAAAAGGCTGGAGGGGAGCAGTAACAAATGTGCTTTCATTCCTCACTTTTAAGGGTGAGATTTCCCTTTTATGGGGTGATCTCTCAAATTATTTACTATCAGAGCCTGATATCTTTAATGGTACCTTCTTTTACCAAGAGAACAGATTATTCTGTAAAAACGCCAGTTCTTTGCTCGTTGCCACTGCCAGCTGCATGCAAGTACAAAATTACAAAGCACTCACTTAGATGAAGTGAATACTTCATTAAACAATTAAGCAATAAGGCAGAACAAAGGCTGTGGTTTACAGGCCTTGTTCTGTAATTGTATCCTACAGCATTAGGAGAACCAATGCTCAAGCACAGGGTTGCCATTTAGGCTAGGATTATCCCCTAATAGCCTTGTCCTGTGGGATTAGAGGACTGCCACGATGGGGAATTTTTGTATCCGTTGATAGCACTATAAAATACATGATTTGTCCTTGAAGATCTGGAGGTGAGGAGTTCCATCCCTCTTTCCTCCTTTCATTGTCTCACTGTAATGCCTTGATTAGAAGCTTTTATCTCTGCTTTCACTTTCTGAAGCATGAAGGTTATCCACCAGCCCAGTTTCTATGAAGGTACTGTACACAGCAACTCAATTCATAAACAGGTATTGCTGAGTCTCCCCAAATACCCTGTGGACACTTTGAGCCCGAGTGACACTGAGGATGGAAAACATGTAAGCCACAATGTTGAACAAGGTTACTTTTGTGCTGAAATTTTCTGTTCACCTCACACAACATGCACATCTAGTGAACTTTCAGGTCAAACTGAGAGGCACCTACAGAGATAAGGCAGATGCAGGTTTAGATGGCTGATAAGCAGAGATTGTTTGGATTGCAGATGAAATGTAAATGTCTAAAGTCCACCTACATTTTGCTACAGAGGTCTAAACCCCTTTCTTGATCTAGGAAAGGCCTGATTCAGCTCCTAATGAAATTACCAGGATTTGTTCCACTGACTTGAAGCTGACCTTGGACAGAGCCCACAGCCCAACGAGAATCCCTTTCCAGAGCAGTTACAGAACATCCTGGATGACAATGGCAAGTCCTTTCCTCAAACATGACACATAAGGAATCTCTCCATGCTGCTCTCCTTCTCCATAAACCATTCAGTTCTGCTGAAACAGAAAATACAGCTCAAATGCAAAATACAGCTCACTGTATGACAGGACACGCTGTCCTTGGGAACTGGAATTAAGATCATCCAGACTCGTATCATGGGACAATGGAAGACTATTAGAGGAATTTACTTTCAGTTCTAACAGGAATCAAACCAGAAATAAAAAAAAAAACAAAACCAACCAAAAAAAACCAAAAAATCCCCAAACTCCAAACCATAAAACCCCAAAACAATTTAAAAAAACAGGTTTATTTCCAAGTATATGTATTTTATGCTCTCATAGAATAAATCATCTTCTATATTTCTTTGATTCTACTTGCATTCCTCCCCTTTGGAAATAATATGATTAATATTTAATTCAATTCAGTGACATATGTCTCCATTCCCCACAGGAAAATAAGTTGCATCCATTTCAAACTCGCTGACACTGGAAAATAACTAGCTGTCTATGCTCATTGGGATGTATGGGAGAAGAAACTATCATTAAATGTCAGAAAACATATGTTCTAAATAGTAGAAGCCAAGGAACAGCTATTAAGTGTACTTTTCTATTGCATTAATGCTATAGGAACCTGGTAAAATTGGTCCCCTTTGAACCAGATACTGCAAAACTGGCAGAAGGCTGTCCCACCCTCCCCTAAACAGACAAAACACAGGAAAAGGGAAGTACTTGCTCTGCTGAAGGAAAAGCTGAAAGACTAGACCACATAAAGGATTTAGGAGCCAAAACTAGAATTTAAGTGCAACTGAGGTACTGAACGCCAAAAATACACCCCAGCTCCCCTTTCTCTCTCCCCGGCTGAACTGCAGACAAACCTCAGGGACAGCACAACTCACTAGGTAACTTCTTACTCCGTAGAGTTCTCCTCACACCTGCAAATTTTGCCTCAGCAGTGAGGTGCACTAACACCAAAAGTAACGTGAGGAGAGAAGTTAGGTCCAACTTACTAGGCAACTCACTAGTATGCCTATCAGAGCAGGCTCTGGAGCCACCAGCAATGAAGAAGGACATCACCTGATGGAGAGAGAAGGCAGTAGGAAGTCACAAAGGCAATATGGAGAGTTCTGGAGAAAGAGTGGGGGTCAAGAAGCACTGGTTGGGGGGGGGGGGATGGTGGAGGAGGCAGAAGGAATGAGCTGGGAATAGTGAGATGGCCTCAGCAATACAGGAAGGAGATAAGGTATGGAAGAGACAAGGGGGCAGGGGTGAATCTGGGGATACAGAAGACGACAAAAGGAAGAGTGTGAAGGCTGGCTGGAAAGAAGTTAACAACCACAGCTCTCGATGCCTCTGGGTCTGCTACTGTACAGGTACAGAAGGGCACTGGCCACAGTAGCCTCAGGGCTATTTCTCAATTAAGTTAGAACATAACCTGGAAATTAGATATTCTTCTGGCTTAATTGCAAATAGGACTAAATGCTAAAGGCGTTCCTAGAGAGTTCCCAATAAATGCTGACTGTCTCTGCTCTCCACAGATCCTATCTTGGCCATTTTTTACAGCAAGTGATGGTATCTCAAGTGGTTGTCTAGGAAGTGTCAGTCTAGGAGACTCAGTTGTCTCTCAACCATCTGACTGTTCCAACTCCTCTCTCACTTTCCACACATATACCCTAATCACCCAGGGGAGGAATGGAAGTTGCTCTCTGCAGTTCAGAGGACGGGATTTTAAGCCTCCCATCTTTTCTTAGGAGAAAGTTAACACTTTTAGGTTTTTTGAAGCTTGGGTCACCACTTTTGGAGTTCCACATTCCTGTCCCTATAGCAGCAGATCAGGTTTCAGAGGTTGATATCTGTTTCCCTCAACCTAAAGGTTTTTTTTGCCCCATGACATTCTAAACCAAATACAAAAATATCTGGGTAAAAAAAAGATACAAGCTCCTTCCAAAAACGTTCATAGAATCATAGTACAACCCAGGCTAGAAGGGACCTCAAAAGACCATCTGGTCCAGCCTTTCGTGGGAAAGGGAGCCGAGATAAGATTATTTAGCACCCTGTCCAGTCACATATTGAAAACCTCCAGCGATGGCGATTCTACCAGGTCCCTTGGGAGGCTGTTCCAGTGACTGATTGTTCTCACTGTAAAATATGTCTTTCTTATATCAAGATGAAACCTCTTCCAGTGAAAGTTGGACCCCTTGCCCCGTGTCTTCTCATTTTGACTCCTTGTGAAGATACAGCCTCCACCCTCTTTGTAGCAGCCCTTTGAGTGCTGGAATACTGTGATGAGGTTCCCCCTGAGCCTTTTCTTCTCCATGGAGAAAAGACCTAATTCCTTCAGTCCTTCCTCACAGGGCAGGTTCTCCAGTCCTTTGATCATCTTCATTGCCCTCCTTTGGACCCTCTCTAGTCTGTCCATGTCTTTCTTGAATTGCAGAGAGCCAAATTGGTCATAGCACTCCAGGTGTGGCCTGACAAGCGCTGAGTAGAGAGGGATGATCATGTCTCTATCTCTACTAGTAATGTCCCTGCAGATGCAGCCCAGGATCCGATTTGCCTTCATTGCTGCAGCAGTGCACTGGTGACTTGCATTCAGCTCATTGTCCACCAGGACCCCCAGGTCCCTCTCAGCAAGACTGTGACCCAACCACATGGATCCTGGCCTGCACTGCGCCCTTGGGTTATGTTGTCCCAGGTGCAGGACTTTGCACTTGCCTTTGTTAAACTTCATAGAGTTTTTGCTAGCCCACTCTACCAGCCTGTCCAGGTGTCTCTGTAAGATGGCTCTCCCTTCTGACGTGTCCACCTCACCACCCAGTTTAGTGTCATCAGCAAACTTGGTGAGGGTGCTTTCCCCTCATCCAGAGTTGAACAGCATGGGGTTTGGTATCGAGAGAGTAGGAGACCCCACTTGTGATAGACTGCCAGCCTGAGAAAAGACCATTGATCACCATCCTCTGAGTGTGGCCTGTGAGACAATTTCTCACCCATCTCGCAGACCACCCATCCAATCTATATTTTGCAGATTTGTCTTGTTTGTTTTAGTCAAAATCACAACACAGACCTGACTAACAGCACCACAAAAGCCACAAGAGGCAGCAGAGACATCTGGGCTGGGATGTCATCTGAGTCACAGACAAATCCCAAAGTTTTGATTACTGTCAGTTTATCTCGTTGTTTGGAAATCCATTCTGCCAGCTAGGCACTGAAAGGCAAGGCGTGCTGTGACACCAAAGCTTTTCATTGGCCCTAGCTGTAAGTGCCTTGCCAAAAAAAGGACATGGTCAATCATGAGGAAAAGTTGTATAAATGAGTCATGAACCATATCTCGTGTGGGATTACTGATTGTAAACAGGAATAACAGTGACTGTATGCTACCTGGTATTTGTACAATACTTTGTACAATAAGCCATGGTCTTGTCCTGACATTTCCAACAGCCACTCTTACACAAATAACAAATCATAATACCATGTTTATCACAACAATAAGTCAACTATAATGACCATAAATGTAACTCAACCTTCACTTTAGCTAAACCTTTTTCTTTCATGGTCATCTCATATCCTGGCACACATTTATTCCCTATTTCGTCTATCTGTTGCCTTACATTCAAAATGTAAATTACCAGCTTTCTAAAACACGATTTTATTTTTTTTTTACTTTATATACACTGCCTCACACAAGGGGACTTTGTATTTTACTGTGGAGCTTACTAAGCCTAGTGAAATTCAAATGAAAAACAGATAGCTTTCTATCATTTTGCGTTTTCTTTCTGACTGCTCAGTTCTATCAATTGCTTATCAAATACAGACCACGTGCAGAGAAAAAAAGAAAAAAAAAAGACCCTAAATGAAAACTATTTGTGAAGAAAGTCCAAAACAGGTGAATAAGATCCCCTTTGATCACAGTTGCTTAGTTCAGTGTGTCTGGTCTTGGCTATTTGCAGTAATAATTTATAACAAGTACATTCTGTGAGAAGAAACTTGAATTTTGGCCTGTAACACAAGGAAAAGGAGTCAGATTGCCAAGAGGAGTTTTGCAAACATGGGCTTGTTCTAGAGGCTCTGGTTTGGGCAACATTTCCAGAGGGGCTGCAGAATGGGCTTCCCATACATAGGACTGTTCTGACACTGACAGCTGGGTATGTTGTGACGTTGACATTGGAGTAAGATAGAAGAAGTTAGAAACGCACATAAAATACTGTTTTGCTCTATTAAGTAGCACCCAGAAATGTCAGTATCACATGTTAATTAATGATTAATGTTAGAGGAAGGAGATGCATGCCTAACATATTTTTAAACTGGTATAACAAGTTTTCACAGCGAAGAGGAGGGAAGTCCTCTATAATACATAGTAATGGACTGTGTACTTGGAACCGTGCACCATAAATTTCACCACCTTCAGGACAGAATGTGTCAACACACAGTTGCTCTCCTAGAATGAAGTCAGTGTTGGGATTAGCAGTTGGTAACGCTGAAGAATGAGGAAAGAAGAAAAAACATACAAATGATGATCAAAAGGACAAAAAACTCTTTCAGACATGCCTGGGGTAGAAAAATGTAGACAGAGCACATTTTTAACATAAGACTAGACATGATATTACCAGGTACTGAGACTAAATCAAGAAATAAAGAAAATAACACTGTGGAGCTGACAAAGTCCTGGAACTCTAAGAGATTCCTCAAGGTGATGTCCTACGCAGCAAGGAGAGTTTTAGCTTAGGCAGGGTGAGTTAGCATATACTTACACATAATGCTGCAAGAATAATAGATGGAAGTTATCTAACATCCCACATTGATGAATGAATCTCAAAGCACTTTGTATCTGTGTATTGATGTTCCCACACTGGAAATCAGTAAAGCACATGCTTGCCTTTAAGTATATTCTTGAATTAAATATGTTTCCCAAAGAAAGATGTATTCCTTAACCAGGGTCTACATGCTATATGTAGTAGACACCAGTCCCACTTTGCTCCTTGATGAAATATGGCACTTTCCTCTCCCGTACTGTTGTGTAACAGATGTTACATGGGACAGTCATATGATCCTGTACCAGGTTGTTGGGAGAGACAAGAATGAAAAATAGAGGTGGGATTCATCTAGCCTAACATTAGCAAGCTATGAACTAGGCCTTCAGTCAAGATAGACATGTAGGACTCTGGTCAGGCCTCACCACTCTACAACCACTGGAGACACATTTCTTCACAACATGATTTGTCCAACCTGTCTTAAGCTGGTGGAGATACCCTATCTCTCTTGACTGTAGAATGACCAGACAGCTTAGACACCAGCTTTAAAATAACCAAAAATTACGTAAGGTAAATCTCTTTTGGGGATCTCAGCCATTTGCTCTCCTCCTGGGCACCACTCCTGCCACTCTGGAGGACGCTCAAGAGAAAGTTGCAGACTGGGGATGGTCTTACCTTTTCCCTGCCCTTGGTGACCCACATTGCACAGCTCCCCATTCCCGGCTCTGTTATGCCATTTACTTTGGGTAGGGTCGCATCTTTTTGATACACCTCCACCTTCCAAAGTTTGAAGTACTTCTTGCTCTAGGAGCATTTCTGCCACCACAGCATGGGTGAGAAATAAGGAAATAAGGATAAAGTTTTTACAGTGCATTATAAGTCAGATTGTTAATTTGATGGCTGCCATGGCCTTGCACATTGAAGAAGGGAGGGGACATGATTACTTGATAAATTCCAGCGAGTATGATAATATATATTTGCAATAAATAAGAGTACAAACAGGCAGTATTTGTTTTTGAGCTGTTAAATATGTGGGTGGCATAGATTAAGAAGGCACGCAAACCCCTTTCCTTTCCTCATGCAAGAGGGAGGCTCAGGCCGGTCAGGCCAGTCATTTCTGACCCTCTGTTTTCATTTCTTTTACCCTCAACCTCTTCCGGAGGCTCAGTGGAGGGACAAGCCCCACAGACACCACATCTGACACAATTCATCCCTCGCGATGGGGGCCGTTCCCCTGACACAATTCATCCCTCACGATCGGGGCCGTTCCCCTCACGATTGCGGCCGCCCCCCTCTCACGATCGAGGCCGGCCCTCCCGCCCTGAGGCGCAAGGGCTGGACAGGGTTTAACCTCAGGATTCTCAGCCGAAGCCCCCCATCCCACCAGAGCGTACCGCAGGCGGCCGCCCGTGAGAGAGGGAAGGAGGAGTACCGACCTTATGCCCTGCCTAGAGGGCCCGTGACAAAGGCGACCGTCCCGCCCGGGCGAGGCGGAGCCATGACGGAGCGCCGCTCCCCACATGGGACGAACCGGCCCAGCGCCTGTCGCTTTAACCGCCCGCCGTGGGTGGTGGCCGGCCGCAGTGCGCATGAGTTCGGGGCTGGCTGCTCAGCGGAGCCCGCGCCCGCTCCGAGGTGCCGCTCCGGCCACCTGCCCGTCACCGTCCTTCGTCGGGGCTCATTCCCGCTCCTCGTCCTGTCGGCGCGGCTCCCCGCGGCCGGTGAGTGCAGCCTCCTACTGCTCGGGCTGGGGGGGGGTGTCTTCGCTTCTACCCCTCGCCCCCGGCTCCGGCTGAGGGGTATCTTCTCTTCTCCCCCGCGGCTCCGGCTGGGCGGGGGGACCTTCGCTTCTCCCCGGCTCCGGCTGAGGATGGGGTCTTCGCTTCCCCCCCGCCCCCAGGCTCTGGCTGAGGGGGGTTCTTCGCTTCCTCCCCACCCCCGGCTCCCGTTGAGGGGTGTGTGTGGGGGTGGGTGGGTGTCTTCTCTTCGTCCCTCTCGCCCCCTGCTCCGGCTGAGGGGGTCTTCGCTTTCCTCCCTCGCCCCGGCTCCGGTGTCCGCCTCCCGGGAGCGGGTGAGGGGAGCCGGGGCCGTGAGGCGAGGAGCCCCCGCCCCTCCGCCTGCCCCCGTCTCGGTCTCCCTCAGCGGCCCCTGGGGGGAGAGGCCGCGGAGCGCTCCGCGCGTTTGTCAGCCCTCGATAGAAATGGTTCAATATTGGTCTTATTACTCACTAATGGATTTTTAATTAATTTTTTCACACACACACCCCTCACGCCAGTTGCTGCGGCTGCCCCGTGTCGCTGCGCGGGCTCTGGCGCCGCTGTTCGCCGGTGTGGGCGGGAAGGGGACCCCGGCTCAGCCCCGGAGGGGAGCCCGGGACGGGGGTTTGCCCTGTGAATAGAGGAGGGAAGGAGAAAAACTCTTTGGTAACCGCTATCCTACTGCATGCGAGGTGTAGTTTCCCAGCATCGAGCTGCGTTAAGGGTTAACTTTCTTTTTTTTCCTTGGATTTCTCTTTCTTCCCCATCACATCCTGCCTACAAACAACTTGTATGTCATAACTGACAACTTCAAACAACAAAAAAAGAGGAAAAGAGAGTTAAAGAAAGGTTTCGTACCCGTGCATTGTTAAACTCTGGGTGTATGGTGTTACTGACTGACTAAGGGTGATGGGAAAGAGCTGCTGTATTTGTCCGCATTGTTTTCAGACTGCCTGCAATTTAATTTTGCCGTTAGCAAAACCTGTTGGCTCAATGAATAACAGATTTTAGCCCAAAATTCTTCTCCCTGCCTCCCCCCAGTTGTCAGGTGCCTTTTCCATCTGGAGACGGTAAGGGTGAGATGGCTGGTGCTTCTTAAGATCGTACTCTTAGGTAGTTCGGGTGAGGTTTAGTATGTGTAAGAGAAACCACAGCCTTAAAAACACTCTCGGGATTTTCAGTAATCCAGGATCTCAAGGGCATGTTTCCTGAATAGTTCTTGTTTTAACGTGGCACCGAGAGGAGGTAGCTGAAAGTGGGGCTCTGTGGTGCTTGGTCCTGTGTGCGGGTGTAGCAAGAGGCGATTCCTGCGGTAACAAGCATGCAGATGAAATAGGAAAGAAACTTGGAGGAGGTTGTATACCTTTCTAAAAACTTTGCAAGGACTTTAAGCTATAACAAGTATCAGAAATGTAAATAATTGAACAATTATTTTCTTTACCCTTCCTTTTATGAAGGGCACAGAAGGAAAGACTTCTTTCCAAACCCTAAAGCATAAGTCTTAGTTTTAAAAGCTTTTGCAATTTCTGGCTTAAGCTAATAAAAAGGTGTTATTTTAAGACTCTTCTACAGATCGTTGACTAATGCAGCATTGCAGATGGACTTCATTGCACAGGTACTACTATAGAGAGTAACGATTGTGGCTTTTCTCCTTCCTTTGCAGTAATTAGTGCTGTACAAGGGGGGAGCTGGTGTTTAAACAGGATGACAAAAAAAAAAAAGTTGCTCACTTGGGACTCCAAGAAATGGAGACACGTATTATTTCTCAGAAATGGAATAGATTTTTCCAGCTGGGCCTTTCTTATCAAGGATTTATTTGGGTTTTTTTCCAACGGAGACTGAATGAGTAAAATGAAGTTTTATGGCTTGAAGTACAAGTAATGCCTGACACTGGAATGGAACAGGGAGATTCTATACTACATCTCTCCATTTTGTCAGTAGTAAAAGTCTTCTCCTCCTGTTGGTCATAGCTGCTTTTTCTCTGCATGCCTCTGAGAGAAATATTAACCAAGAATGTTGGCAGAGGGGCTTGCTGGTTGGATATAGTAGCTGGAACAACTTAACTCCTGAACAGTTGACAAGTCTCAGGCTGACTGACCTTCTAAAATACTGGAGCATGAAAATAAATGAGCGTATGAATGTGGCTTTCAAAGCCAGCCAGCCAGGCTGTATCAAACACTGTTACCAAGTCCTCCCTCCTCCTTTTTTTTTTTAAATTAAAAAAATAAAAGCAAGGAATTTTAATTTCCAGTGTAACTAACTGCTCTAAAGATATCATTTTCAATTGAGTGTGTATTGATTTCTCCCCCCCACCAAGGAAAGTCCAGGGCAAGACTTTATGGCTGTGTTTTGCCAGTGCTGTTTTCAGCTCTGTCTGCCTTGGGCAGGCAGACCTTTTATGTACTCTACATAGGAATGAAAAGTGCATTAAATTACCTGCTTTTTAAAGTAAACACCTCTGCTTTGTGCTTCAGATGTCTTGTGCCCTCCTCCCTATACCACCACAGCAATCACTAAAAGAAGCATAGGAAGGCCACCTAAGATCTAGTTGTGAGGCTGTGACACAAACATACTGGGGCTGAAAATTATCTTGCTGTCTTAAATACTTTGTAAAACAGGATTTGGTTCACCTTTGCTATTACTGTAGCAGTAGTTACATAATGAAACCCTAAACCCCAGTGATGCTACACACCTGTAACAAGGCAGAAGTTGACTAATTACAGAGGACTCTGCCTGAAATTGTTTATGTACATTTCATGTTTCTAAAGTGTTGGCTGTCATAGATAGCACCACCCTGATGTTAACAGGGGAGACTTAAAAACAGTAACTTTGAAAGAATTGGATGCTTTCCTTGTTGAAATTTGCATAAGGACATTTGAAGTCAGAGGATACCTCAGCTATCACCTGATTGTGTTTAAAGCCTCATATAATACTGGACTGGACAGCCCTGGATATTGTACATAGTTTTCCCACTGAGCAGATACTGGTCATCAAATCTCAACTGTAGAGTACCAGTGAGAGCCTTATCCTTGGGTAAGGCATTAATCTAAAGAAAAGTAACTATTTGTCACTATCTATAGTTTTATTTTTAGTTGGGGCAGGAAAGGATTCTGTTGCTGTAAGTGCATGGGAAATGTGAGCACTTCAGGGATCCTTCTCTGGTGATTTAAGCCACACTGTTGTATATGAGCCTTTGTCACTGGCCTTCTTTGCTTTAGGCAACAGGATTCACCTGAAGCTGCTGTTGATGTAGTGAGCTGGGAACAGAGTTTACTTGTAAGGGATAAGGCATGTGAGAACCTGCTTCACAGATTTCTCCTGAATAAATTCTGTCTTGAGGCTGGACCAGTGTGCTTGGCATCGTCAAATCCCACATTAGAACAGATAATGGAATACCAAAAGAAGCAGCATTTCCCAAACACTGCAGAAAAGATGATGAGGTAATGATGATCTAGGCTTTTGCAAAGCCTCACTTGTCTTGTGTTGACTTAGTTGTCTTCAGTAGGTGATGAAGTTTCTGAAGTATCGGGTCTCAAAAAAACTGAAAAGGCTGTTCTTGAAAATCCAGAAAGACCAGTAAAGAATGAAGCACCGTTTTGAACCCTCTTTTTCTGATATCTTGAGGCTTGGATTAACATGGTCAAAGGTGTGACCTTAAACATTGCTTCTGCGCAAAGCATGATTTGGAGAATTCAGTGTAGTAATTGAATTATTACTGAGGTGATGAAAATGTTGGTTTGTGATTGTTTCCTTTCTTTTTAAGTGGTTGCTACATTTAATTTGACATCCAATTCAGCAAACCATTTAAGTGTGTGATGAAATATCCTAGCGAAGTCAGCTGCATTTAAGTTTTACTGAATTGGTGCCTTGCCCATCTAGTTCTTTTAAAAACTTATGTACACAGGATTAATTATTTCACCGTTGGCAGCTCTAACAAATTCTAGTGCAAGTTGTATGAATGACATTCAGTGTGTTTCTTGAGGCTCCAGCTTCCAGATTTAGGGAACTGAGAGAATCTTTGTTTTTAGTTTTAAAACTAACGGATTTTGCAGCTCTCTAGCCAGTAGAGGAAAGTTTCAATTGTCACAAATGCACCACAGAAACCAGGAAGTTTAAAACACAGTATTGGGGTTACTTGCATTAAATTCCTTTGAATTCTGTGAGTCTCACATGGTTGTTAACACTGTAATTACCATGGTTGTAGCTGCATGTCTGTCCTGGCCTGCCATGCTACTGTGAGAGTACCGAGTTCCCACTCTGTTAAGCACTGTTCAACTTACTCAATGCCTGCTCTGAAAATCCCAATCAGAATTGATATCCAAGGAAATGTCCATAAAAATGCTGTTGGCCTGGTTCTTGTTTAGAGGACCATGCTGTCATAGGCTGGGGGGGGTGGCATGTATTTTCTTGTTGTTGTTGTTTTTTTCTTTTAATGGTCAGCATTTCTATTTGGCTGACTGTACTATGGTGACAGTCCCTCTCTAAAAAAGGGCAGCAACATTTCCTGGTTAGTGGATGTTAAATAGCCGTTACTGTTTTGGACAGACAGGATTTTTCATGAGAGATAAGGAATGTGCATCATAATAAAATGCATCAGCACATTATCAGAAGCATCTGCACGTATGGAGAAGAAAAGTCAGAATTTAACTGTGTTGGCCAGTTTTGGTTTACCTTGGTTTCTAAATATCAAGCATTGTTGATTGTTACTTCAGTTTTGTTTTGACTCTTTCTGTAAGAACAGCTTACAAATTTACTGATTCTGGGGTTTTTGTGTGCTCAAAGCAATACCTCTTCAGCCATCCTGTGTGCTCCTAGGGTTAGTCAGCTTACCGATGAGGTTTGTCCTTTGTAGGCAGTACTGTCACTTAATCTATTCTTCTGCCTGAAAGTTTAAAGCTTACTGTATATCACAAGAGTAGGACATGGGTTACCTCTGAAGCTCAAGGATTTACTCTGTATTTCATATACTGAAGGAGGTAAGAATAATTCAGTTGCTGATAGCTCTGCTCATAAGGAGGAAATAAGTCCACCATACTGGATCAGTTACTTTTGAGGAGTCTGTAGCAACAGTGGCTCAGTGAAGGCATGTCATGGGCCAGTTGGTTTTGTTTAGCTGTGATCTTGTACAGCAGGTTCAAAGGTATGTTGCAGGAGCACTTAATACAAAGAAAAAGTCGTCAGGTTATTAGACACAAATACCTGGCCTGTTTTGGGAAGCCCTGTGGTCTCCTGACCACAGCGTGCAGGAAGCTGAATGAATTCCTACTCACTGTTTGCCTTGTTTTACACACTCTTCCCTCAGCATCTGCTGCTGTCAGAAGCTAGTAGAGATACAGGTCTCCAGCCTGCCCCTCTACCATCATTTTTATAAAACCTATCTCACAGTAACACATTGAATAACCTCAAGAGTACTTTCAGATGTTTTTTCCAGCTGCTTAACTCTCCAAACTCAAGCACCACCACAGAGTACAAGACAACTGACAGTGTGCGCAGAGCTGAGCGCGTGCATTGGTATGGCTGTGTACAGCTGACAGATCAAAGAAACCTTGAAGTTCACCAGCCAGTTCGTCTGTTTCAGTGGTATCACTGAGAAATCGCTGTTTAAGAACAGGCAAAGTGTGTGTGATGCTTAGAAATGTAGCTTAAAAAATCTTTTATGCAAAGAGTATTCTAGAAATTGTATGTACAGTGAAGGGAGGGAGAGACTGATATTGTGCCTTTTTAAAAATGTATGGTAACTTTCTAAAAATTGTCAACTCTAATTACCTTAAATATATTGTGCAGTAAATGGGATGAGGCTGGCTGTTTCCTGGCTTTTGGCTCCTGGCTTATGTAGCAGTTGACTTTAAGCCTCTAAATGTCTTCCATTTTTGTGGGATTGATCTTTTTGCCTGTTAAGCTAGTCTTCAAATAGGATTATTAATAAACAATTTCTTCAGTCTCTTGCTACTACAGAAGCAGTCCCTTGTAAATGCTAACGTTGAACTTCAGTGGAGAGGTAATCTTAGTCAGCAAAACTATAAAAATACCCTTTTTAAAAGGACAGACCGCACATTATCTTTGATCCCAACTTAGTACAGTGTCTCTGGATTATGTGCCTCTGTCAAAGCAAAATTAAATCTTTAGAGGTAGAATTCAATGTTAACTTCAGAATATTTAAATTTCTTCCTACTGCATTCTGACAAACATGCACGATATGTGAATTGTATTGTTTTAAATATCTCATAAAGGCTAGCTCTAGTGTAACCAAGGAGTGATCATTTCAGATGACAGAATCACAACTGCCCTAAGATGCCTTTTTGGTTTAATATTTGGGATTTTCTCTCCAAATAGTACTGTTCCTGTCACACTTCTGCACTTTTGTGTCATGGTCTGATTTTTTTTTTNAACAAAAAACAACAAAACCAAACCCCACCACAGCGCATTGAATAGACCAAGCAACAAATCCTGTTGCGAGCAACTTTCATATTTAATGCATCTCTGAAGGTCAGGAGGAGCAGCCACCTGTCGTCCTGCTGCTCTTGCTCTCTCTGAGGATGGCTACCTTATTTTTGAACTCTTACTTGTTACCTAGGCAATAATACTGAAACAGGCAGTGGGATCGTCTTGAAATCCATTAGATTCTTGGCTATTTCTAACTTAAATCCACAAAGTCACTTAATAGAGGGGACATAGAAAGACTGAAAGGACTTCTGTGTAAGCCATGGTTAGGAGGAGGATTTGCCTGCAATGCATGCTATATGTGTTGCAGCAGTGCTTTACTGTTTATGTAGGACTTTTTCCCTTAGAGCATTAAAAACACAGCAAAAGGGAGAAGAAATAATGTATATGAATGGGTTATGATATTATTGACATGTACCCTTGAAGAGTTAAAGATGATGTGAAAGAGAGAAGGGAAAAAAATCTCTTCCCCCACCTCCTTCTGCAGGCTCACAGGTTGTCACACCCGCTCCCAAGCTTTTCTGAAATGAATAAAAGCTCCAAAGAAGCCATGGCTTACAACACAAAAGCAGAACCTGTGCCATGATGCTTGATACTTGATTTTGTGTGGGTGGCTCTCTTAACCAGTTGCAGTCACTGCCTTTATTCATTGTTCAGGAGCTTTGTGAAACAACTGAGCTTGAGCTCCAAAATGAGTAACAGGAGCTTGCTGGAAGCAGAGTTATTTGTTGTTATTTAGAACTTGTGGCTTTAATGTTTATTACTACTGAATCTGGGTGTTCCTGCTGTCCTGGATGCAGATAGCCCACTCTGAAGCTTAGACCTGGTTATGCTAAGGTTTCGCTGTTGGGGAAAGCAGAACAGTACTTTTGAAATACTTTCTTCTGCCTCAAAGTTTTGGCTCATTCATTGGTTTCTTGGTAACTTTGATTAGTATCTCTGTTTGGTTAGTCTTTAAATGTGGGTCTTGTCTATGATATGTATTGTAATCTGGAGCTATGATGTCTCATAATGTAGTCTATAAAATGTTCACAAATAGTTTTGAGTATAATTCTAGAAATCTAGTAGTTGTCTATAATACATTACTGAGGGACTGAAGAAACACAGCACGTGCTGTTTATACTGGGACACCTGAATAAAAATTGATGCTGCAGCTTTAAAGTGTTGATGAGAAATAATACCTTATGTTGGCTGTCAGTAGGAGTATTCACCTCTTGCAGGTCCCTCCTTAGAAAAATACTCTTTTCCATCTGAACATCACCTCAAAAGTCATGGAATGAAATCTGAACTCAGTGGGAGTTTTCTGTGAATTCCAGAGGTGTCAAGATTTTCTCTGATAGTCTTACCTTATAAAAATTATATATATATGTATGTATGTATTTTCTTGCGAGTATGTGTTTGTGTGTAGCATTTCGGAGGAGTCAAGATTTTCACTGATAATGTTGCCTTCTAAAAATGAGATCTATTTTCTTGTGTGTGTGTATGTTTGTGTGTGGCTATTCAGTGCCACAGGGTTGTTTGTAGATGGAGCTGCTGTTGCAGGATAGGTTCTAGACTTGGGCTGCTCTTTTCTTAATTGGGTTTTCTGCAACATAGGTTTTTGGTTTGAGCCTGGGTATGTGGCAATCAGAGGTATGGCAGCTGCGGCAGTGCTCTTGTGATTCTGAAAACCAGGATCAAGAGCATGTTTGTATCTCTGTGGCATCACTTGAAGATCATTATCCTGAGGATGCATTGTATCTATTTATAGATAATGTTAATAATAGAAGAAAAGAAGAATGTTCTTTTTATGTAAAAGCAAGGCTAGATCTTAATTGTTAGACCTAATGTTCATAAGAAAGGCTATCAGATGCTTTTATTGTGGCCATCCAGTGCTCTGTTTACATGGAGTGTGCTTCCAAGACTTGCTGGACTGCAGCCTAGGTACACTGTGTGGGAGTCTTCCCACAGGACACATGTTGGTGCTATGGCATAGACGAGGGAGCATTCGTTTGTACGTACCTCTGGTAATGTCATAGTCCTCTCCTGGGAGGAAACGATCAGCGGGATGGAATTGTTGCTCAGTATTGGCAGATGTTATCTCATTACTATGAAACACTAATCAGCTTACCAGGAGGCTCTGGTTTCTCATCCCTCAGCTGATGGGGTAGGGAGGAAGGCGAAGTAATCCAATTGAATTGGAAATGCAGACTTGACTTTGCTTCTCATGTCGCCTCTTGAACCATAATAAAGGGAGAAGCACTTGGGAAGCAGGACCACCTCATTTCATTTGTACGGTGTCAGGGTAATGGTGTCCAGTTCCCAGCTGGTTGCATATAATGTGGCACCTCAGAACCAACTGTTTTGATGAATGCATCACTGCTGTTTCCTGGTCACAGGCAGCGTGGGTGAAAAGATGGATTGTTAAAGAACAAGGCAACTCCTTATTGGAAAGGATGTCTTAACGCATTGGGGAAATGAGCTAGGGTCTACTTGTTACCCACCCGCTGTTTGTGCTGCTAGTGCACAAGGATAACTTTTGTCTTTGTGATACTTTGAGAATGAAGGAAGAAATTCTGCCAAAGTGTTTTGGGAAATGATGTCAATTCAGAGAGTTATTACAGAACTGTGCACTAGGATGTCTGAAAAAACTGGGAGCTTTTGCTCCAGTAAGTGGATACGCTGGTGCATATGCCTGTTCCACTAAGCATCTTCCAAATGTACAAGCACTGTTTCTTCATGGCTGAGTGAAATGAAAGCTCTGTAAGCTTTAAAACACAATTTTGGTATGTAATGCAGTGGTGCAAAAATGGCACTAAGTTCTATTCATGGATCTTCCACCAGAAGCAGTTGGGATAGAGCTGATTCAGTAACACACAAATTAACTGCAGCAGTGTTAAGAAGTGAACTGGATTCCGTTTCCCTTGTGTGATCTGAAAAATAGAATTCTTGTTTAAAAAACTAATAAAAGATGAAGATATTTGAACTGGGTCAGTTGGTATCTCAGCCAATGTGATTTTATTACTGTTAATGATGTGTCATAATGGAAAACGCAAACTGAATCTGTAGGACAGGTATGCAAGGTCTGTGCTTGTAACTGTAGACAACTGGTGTGGAAGCACATGAGGTGGGGTGCAGAACCTTGCTACATTGGATTTTTAAAATCACTTTTTAGAGTAAGACCAACATTTTTAAAAGGTGCCCATAGGTGGTAGACATCTTCTAGAGCATGAAGATATGCCCTATATTAACTTGTGTGGGATATTTATTTTCAACTCCTTTTCAAGTATTTTAAATACCAGATTTAAATATAACACATTGTTCTCTGTTTTCAGAAATGAATAAAGCTAGCAGCCCTACGTAATACGCTGATGGCATTCTACACTGCGTCGGGATCAATCAGTCAAGAAGGTGTGATGCCTAGAAATCTCCTGTCAGATTCTCCTGAAATGGCATCCGAAATCTCCCCAAAGCATGCACTTGGGAGCATGGAGAGTGGTGGCAGCATGGAGAATCGTGGCAGCCAAGCTAGGTGCAGAAATCTTGCCTTGGTAAGTATTTAATGAGTCTTATGCTTAGTGATACACATTACATTAGCAGCTTTGCTTACATTGCAGGATTTATTATTTTTTTTATTAAGCATTGATTTTTTGCCATTTCTAATCCTAAATGGTTGCTTGTGGTCTTGGTTGTTAACAAACTGCAAGGCCAGTAATAACTACTCTGATTTGGTACAAGAGCTTGTTATTCTGGTCTGATTGTGTCTGAGAGCTGGGAGAGGGCTACTCTCTTCCCGTTCCTCCCAGAGAACTGGGAATGGCAGTAAGGAGCCGACATTATGCTGGGCAGCTCAGTGCAACCACCCACATGTGGTGCACATTTCAATGCGCATCTCTACCCTTGCTTTTTTAAGTAGCTTGTAAAGGAACTTAAGGATAGTGTTTGTTCTATACTCTGTTTCTTGCTTAAGCTCCTTGTTGACACTACTGAATGAAGGCCTCGGCTTATTCCACCTTCATATAATTAGGTGAGTAACAAATACGTCACCATAAACAAAGCTGTCTTCACATGAGTGAATATGAGTGTGTGGCTATTTAAATAGTATGTGAGTAATTGAGGGAGTAGGATGCACTTCTGTATTTTTCCAATTAGCAGGATGATTCAGGCAATGAACTCAACAGTACTGTTTGTACTGTGACAGGCTAAGCCTAGAAAGCAGGTATGGTTCGTTGTACTTTTTTTTTTTTATCATCACAACCATTTGAAAAGCATCCATTTTTGATTGAGCAAAGAGCATTCCGGTACACGTGCTTTCCCTAAATGGGAATCAATCTCTGTCTTGCCTTAAACATGGAAATTAGGCTTTCTATATCTTTCCCTCTGCCCTCCCTGCTGGCTTCCTTTTAGTGAAGTGGTTTGTTGCTGTGAAAGAATAAGTGATGAAGATAAGTTGGCAAGTTGATAGCTGTATTTATCTATATACGTCAGAAATACTCAGTGGTTTGTGCTACCTCCTGAGCTTTTTGGCAACTGAGGTAGTTCTAAAGATACTTTGTCTTGGTTGTTTCTAATGAAAATATAACTTGGTTAATATTCTGCTATATCCTTAAGGCAACATGTGTTGCTAGTTAAAACACAAAACAAGTATTACTAAATTTAGTCCCTTACCCTTAAGGCAACATGTGTTGCTAGTTAAAACACAAAACAAGTATTACTAAATTTAGTCCCTTAACTGTTTCTGATCTGCTCTAGAAAAAAGTTGTGAAGGGTCAGGTGAAGAAGGTCGAGAGAGTAGCCAAGTACGCCATTTGTACTCGGCATAAATACGAGCATGTTGTTTATGATATGAAGACTGATTGGATCTTAGAGAATTAAAGTGAGAGCTGCGCTTTGTTAAAGAAATACAAGTTAATTATATGCTTTACTCTGACTCCATTTTTCCAGGTTATCAAACTAGTAGCCGATCGTGTTTCCATGGGTTTTATTCTTAGCTGCGGTAGCAGGCGTGAGACTGGTTATTCGAAAAAAATCGGTATTGAATAACAAGGCTATGTATAAATCAGTGTGTTTGTAGAGTCTCACCCTGAGTCTGCTGTGTTATAAAATGACATAGATTCCCATAGCCTAACTAGATCTTACCATGTGATAACCCGTATGATGATGCATCAGCTAGAATTGGAATCCCTTCCTACTCTGTGATGCAGTAATTTATAGATGGAGTAGAAGCTGGCTGCAGGTTTAGGCGATTCCCATCAGACCTGTGCATCAGCAAAAGAAGTTCCCGAAGCCTCTAGTTTGTCTTGTTTGAGTTTGTGCATGAAGAAACTGGAGCATGTACCAACAAGTTTAATTCTGGTGCCACACATCCCCTTCCATGACTGTTCTTCCAGCAGTATAGTAGGTGGCATGTCTGATAAAGCTGAGAAGTAGCATGTGTGGAATAACAGGTTAAGGAATGGAAACTGTTTTCAATAAGGGCATAATTTCAGTTTCTGAGTTTCAGAGGGGGTTCTATGGTGAACTCAATATGCAGGAAATTCAGGCAATTGTAACTGCATAAATAGAACTCGAGTCTTTAGTGTTGCTCAAATCTTTCCTTTTTGTGATCTGATGTAAGAAAATAGTATTGTTGCACTGATACCTTTTATCTGTTCAGCACTGAAACAGGCTTTAGAAATCCTCAGGATAAAGAGCAATATTCTTCAAATATTTCTTTTTCTATATGCTTGCGTAATTGTGTATTAAAAGCGTGTTTGTTTGTTTGTTTTTTTTTACAGTCCACTAAGCATCGGGGGGATTCGTAAGAGGAAAAGCTAGTTGTTAGAACATGGTCCTAGAGACGTGATCTTCTTGCTTCAGTAGTCTTGCTATAAAGGTTGAGAAGATGCAGAAATTTTGATGGCCTAATGAGAGGGAGGGGATGGATAGCTTTATGTAGACTAGTAATTTCTCGTTAGACCTAAATTCTGAGAAAGGAAGGGACAGGTTTTTCAGGCAGACCAGGCCTTCTTAACTCTGAAACAAAAGCAACTACAGACTTACCTGCCGCCTCACTTATTGCTTTTCTGGGCCTGTTCACCTAGAGACACAGCAAAAAAGGTCAGGTCAGAATTTTTTTTTTAATGGCCTTGCAAAAGAAAAAAAAGTGTAGCAGCGGTGTTTGGTTTTTTTTTTTGACAGGCCTGTACTGCTGCAGGCTTCTTCCTACTCAATTATAAAAAAATGTCTCTTAAGCTTCTTGGTGTCAAACTACATTAGTCACTAAATATAACCTTTGTATTGCATCTGTGGAATTCAAACAAACCTAGGGATGTGATAATAGAGACAAACACTTGGACCGTCTTTAGCCTGTGCTGACTGCTTAGAGCTGCTGTGGCTGACTGTTGGCTGCTCTTGCATACTGTGTGTCTGCACTGGCATTATTTGCTGTGGAACTGGTTGTCGGTTTAGGAACGACTAGGAGATGGACATGAATTGCCATGTGCCAAAAAGGTCTTAAAATTCTGTGTGTGTGATTCTTACCAGTCAGCTTTGTCAGTTCCAGTTTAATTTTGCCAGATTTCTCTGCTGCTTCTTACCTACACAATGGTGCTTTTAGTTAATCTTTGACAATTGCAGTCCTTAAAGCCCTATTTATTTTTTTTTAATGGAGAGCAAGGTGCTGATGTCCTGTCTCGGTTGCCATAGAATTTTCCGTATAAATGATGCATGTTTGGATCTGGATTTGTGCTGCCAAACTTATCACAGTAGCTGAAGAGTACAAGAGGCTACATTTAGATGGGAGGAATGTTTGCCTTGGTATTTTCATCTCACATCAACTTTTATAACCGTAAAAATTCTTATACAGGAGGACATGAATTTGCACATATATTCTGGTTTCTTTTTAATGAAGGTGGTATCCATACATATGATTGGCAAAAGGGTGAGACAAGTGTACCTTCTCAATAGGTGGAATTGGTTGCGCTATCCAAAGGGGAGGGTAAAAAACCCCACTCTGTTCTGCTTGGCAATTCTGACTTCCAAACCCCATACTCGCTGATACCTGGTATAAGAATTAGCTTGCAGTGAAATACGGTTGCAGCAACTTAAAGATGCTTAATTCGGAGATAAAACTAGGTCTTGGCTTTTTCTTGAAGCAATTTGTCTTGTTCCATTGACCAGATAGGCACAGACTGGCTTCTTAAAGCCAATCTTTCTTTTTTCGGTGCTTCGCTCAGGTAATTGTACTGTCTATCTATTCTCAGCCATGAGTAACTGCTTTAGTTTCTAGGTGTGAGTAACATGCCAGGACAATAGTATCACTTATGAAAATCATACCAGAAAGTGCTGGTTGTACCTAAAGCGAGCTGTGCTACTTGGAACAGCACTAGTAATAAGCTGTGTCAGTGCCTTGGATCTGTTGATATGACTTCAGAACTACACCTTCTGTATCTGAACATGTTTTACTGATAGGTTTGAGGGATAGTGAGTTCTTGTTAATGGATCGTGCTGTGGGTTGTTTTTTGTTTTTTTTTATTTTATTTTATTTTTGTCTTTGGTTCAGACAGATCCTTGGTTAATGCCACAGTTCATCACCACTCTTTTTGGGGCAGTGGTGACCTTCAGAATTTGGTCAAGTGACTATTTCTTTTCATCGCTAATCAAGTGGCTTAAGTTGGCAGATGGCCATGATTCTAAAAAGATGCCTGCTTATTCTGTTTGCTAACAAGCTTCCTCCGTGGCTCTAACCAGACTTGATACCCAGTCATTGAAGATGGTTTGTCACTAACAGACACCTTGTACAGTACAGGTGACACTTTGAACATTGGTTACACACACAAGAAAAGCAAGTATCTTCTGAGTAGTCTGAGCTGTCTCATTATCTTATTTTACATACAGCCATTTAACTCAGGGTTGACCTGGTTATTTTGTAGTTACGGTGTTTCTTGGAGCCTAAAAATTAGTTGCTATGACCTTTATAATTTTTGAATCAGTACAGATAATTCAAATGCAACAGGCCTGGTTTTCTAAGCGCGCTTACTCTTTGCCCCAGTTTCTCTGAACAGGTCCTGGGATTCCAGTGTGGTTTTAGGAGTTACCAGAAAAGGACAGAATGTGTGTCTGTTAGCCCACTGCCACCCTTTCTCTCACAATTTGAGTACACAGAGTCTTGTGATGCTAAGCTGCATTTTAGGTACATTCAAGGGAAAGTCCTGAGAAATACTCCTTTCATAAAATTAAGGTGGTTTTCCCCCTTCATCCTGATACTCTGCAGGCTTTATGGTACTACAAGGGCTTTCACCATGTCCAAGTACTTTGCCAACTAACAATACACAAAAAAAGGAGAAGAATTTTCATGACTGCTTGATACTTTCCATGGATACAGCTGTCTTTGGGCAGGTGGAAGCCGTTCCTTACAGGGTGTGGAGACAGCTATGCTATGCTTCATCCACTTTAAACTGATATTAGTGTGACTTGGAAGCAGCATGCCTTAAAAAAATAGGAGTCATTGTTCCTACCAGCAGGGCAAGAAGCAGAAAGGAAGAGGGGCTTTGGGCCATGAGTGTAGAACTAAGGTAAAGAGCCTGACTCCTAGCAAGGAATGACCTTGCTGTAAAATGTGCTGCTGGTGAGAATGTGCATAGCGTGCAAATTGCCTTCAGCATCTATAAACTGCATCATTCTGCTTCAAAGTGGGATCTAGTAGATAGAGATTATTCCAGCAGGTGGGCAGCTCTGCTCTTTAGCCCTCACTGATAGGCATCCCTGAACTTCCAAAGCGGTTTCTTTGTACTGCCCTATCTTTTTCAAGGAATATTTGGATTACAGTTTCTGTAATGTGAAAGCCAATTTTCACTTGTCTTGCCTTTAGTGCACATAGTGGTCAACATTATATATAAAAAAATACATACAGGGCTGTGTCTGCCTACCACCTGTTCTTCCCTGTTTTAAAACATAACGTTCTCCATCCTTCCAGCCTTCCTGCATAGCTAAACTCTTTTGTTCTGGACCCAGTCCAGTTTGGCTGCATCCTTTCCAAAGTTCAGCGACTGAATCTGAACTCTGTGTTCCAAATGAGGATGTGCTGTTATTTCATCACCCTAGTTAATATATCCCAGAACAACATTCGCATACCTGAACAGCACTCTTTCCTCTTTATGGCACTTAAACTGACCCACAACTCCTTCTGTCTTATATTGCTGCTTAGACATTGTTCATTGCTCTATATTCATGTGTCTTTCAACTGAATTTCATCTTGTGGATTACCAGTGCACTTAAATGGTTCATGAAGGTCTCGTTCTGTCCTACCGAGTTCTTACAGCAACATCTTCCAGCATAAGGGCATCAACAGACACTAAGTTAATTGTCTGCTGCTGTTAGTGAAGTATCAGATAATAGAGATGTAAGGATAAATCTTGTTCAGGACTTGTCTTGTTTCATTATACAACTTACAATACATCATGCTACTTCTCAAAAATAACAACCTCTCCCCTGCCCCCCAGTTACATAGGTACTTTGGAATAACTTTATCTTGGCATAGTTTCCTTATTCATCCCTGAGTGTATTTTTTGGGGACCGTGTAATAAAGCCTTCAAATCAAGGCTTATCATACCTTGTGCTTATGCCTATTGGCCAAATCAGTAACCCTCTTGTGAGAAATGAGGTTGGTGTGAAATTATTTGAATTTTATAAAAAGTGCTTAGTGGCTTTTGCCTGAAGCGTCTCACAATTTTTCTCAATGTTGTTCTAACATAGGAATTAAAGAGAAGAAGAAATTATAAGATGATCAGGCTGATTTTGTCTTCAGAGTTCAAGTAGATCTTGCATTGCTTTAGCTTGCTTTTTTAAAAGTAGGTTAGGAGCAATTTAATCAGTTTATGACTTCAGTTGATCTAGTTTATTTTTTAAATACTTCTAGATCATTTGTTTCCTCACTTATGACCTATTGATTATATGCTTTGCTAACTATTATGAAGCACGCAGGTACAATTATGTTAATAAACTGAAGAAAACAACAATTCAATGTTATAGCTGTCTTCACCAAATGAAACGGTATTATCAAAATCATCAGATAGTGTGTTGTAAAGGAAGTACTTTTTGACACAGCACACAATTAAACTATGTAACTCACTGCCACAGAATGTTGTGAATGCCAGCCATTTAAATGGGCTTAAACAATAAGATGAATTCATGCTAGAAAAGCTCATTAAGGGCTATTAAGTACACAGATGCGGATGCAACTGGGAAGTCCTTAAGCCACCTATTGCTGGAAACTGGAAGGATGTAGGGAAGAAACATATAAATCCATCCAATTTACAGCAATGCTCTTCCCGACCCCATTCCCCTGTCCTGTTGTTACTGGTGGCTGAAGGCAGGCTACTGAGCTGAATGGACCTTTTGGTCTCATCGTGAATGGTAGTTCTTGTTCTTATCTACAATTCACTTGCTTCCAACTTAAGCAATACAGGGGGAATGATCCATTCTGTTTTCCTTTTACAACAAATAAAATTAGAGATACTTGCCTTTTTCTTCTGTGCTGAAGCTTTTTGTACCTGTTTGGATACTGTTCCTGCATGCAGGGCTTTCCCCCCTCCCCCCACTTTTCTTTTTACTAGTAGAACTACCTGCCTTGTTATTAACAGGCTAAGGCCTAAGTGGTGCTACATTAGTCTTTCTACTACGTTTGAATAGTTTCCTCGCTTTATGTTTTTTTTGAGAAGTATCCAGTCACTTCTGTCCCCTGTACCTGTTAATTCTTTGGCACTGTCAAGTGATTGATAAATCAGGTGTTCTCCTGGTACTTCGCTAATTGAAGTTTGGTTCTCTAGCAGTTTTCAGAAGAATAATTTATTTATTTAACCACTGCAGATATCTTGGGATTTCCCCTGCTGTTCTGTTTCTGCCAAAGCTGTGCTGGTTTTAGGATTCTAGGTCTGGATGTGATGTTAAGGTTTTCTTCAGATGCATGTGAAAAATTCTAGGCCTCTGATATTAAGTCATTGTTTGGACAGGTAGGAAAGGAGGAAAGGGATGCTTCTTTGAAGCAGATTCTGTTCTTTTCTTTTCTCTCTTGTTTCTTTTTTTTTTTCCTCTTTTATACCAAACACCATCGTAACAGACTCTTTCCTGTTTGGTATAAGCAGGAAATGTTTGGCTGCACAGGGATCTAAAATATTAATGCCAGCTGAGCAGACTCAGTTATTTCAGCTGTCTGCATCCAAAATTTCCTCTGTCCAAACAGTCTTTTTAATCCTCAGCTAAGGTTAGGCTGGCTTTTGACAGTAGCTTTAAAGTTGGTAGTGTTAGCTGTATGTGAGATTTAGTTTTGTGTATTAAGAGTAGGGACTTGGCAGGAAGTATGAGGGGCGTAATTCGAGTGACTGAATGTTAAAAACCCGGATTGATCAAGGAAAGAGGAGGCCTGGAAAAGCAGCCCAGAAAGAATATGAACTCTTCTAGTACTTGTAATACATGGGAAATAACTAAGGTTACCAAGTCTATTTCTAATTAGTTTAAAACTGGCATCGGTTAACCATGACAAAATTTGTCACATCTTTCTGAAAACTCTACTATAAGTAATACAGGTGGGCACTTTATAACACACCACTGTTCTCAGACTAGTGGTAAAGCAAGTCACTGCTTGCTTTACATCTCTGAGTTCCTTTGGTTTGACCAGTTTAAGTAGGTTTATCTTCACTGTGTTTCTGTGTCTAAAATGGGATTATTTCCTTGTCTTGCAAGCTGAAACATGCCTTGCCTGAGGGAGTTCCTAGCCAGGCTGGATGCCTTGCATCTCAGTACGGTGACCTGCCATAATGCTGTCTAATCTCTAGAGCTGCTATCATTTTTCTTTTATTTTTTCTTCCTGAGGAAATGTGACATTGGTCATCTTGCAGGAAAACAGCATGAGGAAAGAGATCAAAGTGCTAACTGAGATGAGGTTGGCCTTTCAAATCTAGGTATGCCAGTTACTGTATGTATATGCAAAGGGATGATTAGTCATTTCAGATCTTTCACCTCATGGGAAAAGGTCCATGAGGGATGGTAAATCAAGCAGAGCTCTGCTGACCAACCCTCCTGCAAATCTTACCTGGCATGGAAAAGCGCTCAGTCTTGCAGCACAGCAATGGTTAGAAGGAAGGAAGGGCTGCTGAAAGCTTTTTTTGCTTCAATTCACATGCTGTTTTGCTCTTGATCAAATGAGTTTAGCTCATGTGGGAGCAGTTCTTCTTTAAAAATGAACAAAGTGTGGTGCAATCATTTCTGTACTGCACCGCAGTCTAGATCTGCTGCCACTATGAACTTCAACACAACCCCCTTTCTTTCCTTTGCCTGCGGAAGTCTGGCTCTTGCAATGAGCTCACCCACAACAAAAGCTTCTTGGAGTCCTGTTCAGCTCCAGCTAGGGCCTACCTAACAACGGCTCCTTTCCTGTCATTCTCTCGCCTACTAGACATAGCAGCCTTATGAGTATTTGGGTGGGGAAGGAAGGAGATTGCAACATCCATTAAGGACAAAAAAAGAAGGCTTGTCTGTCTCTCACTTTTCAAGTGCAGCTGTAAAACTTTCCTTGGCCTTTGAAAACTGAGCTCTGCCATGTGGTGGGTGCGAGCTGTGGAATACGCCAGCCTTTGAAGTTAGTCCTTTAAATAGGCAATTGCAAATGACATCCAAATTTAAGCTTTTGTAGCAGTTTCACTGCAAGCTGGAATAAGTTACTTACTCTGACAGTGTACTGTGAATGGTAAGACCAAGTTACAAATACCCTCACCTCTGTAGGTCTTTCCCAGCCATCAAGCCATGTTCACCCTGATGACAATACATCTGAATCTCTGGAAATGTAGTTGTAGCATGAGCCTCTTGTTGAAACCAACTTTATATTTCCTTGCAAGCCTTCAGTCTTCTGTTTTAACAGAAAACTGTGCAGGTTGTCACTGAAGACTGCTGTGTTCACAGGATCGCAGCCACAGATAAGCAAACCTAGCCTGAAGTGGCTGAACTAAGAGTGGCTGAAAGGCAACATGTCTGTCTTTCACTCATTTATTTATAGGGAAGGTGTTTGACAGGCCAGGTAGGAGAAGGCAACTGAGAGCCCTAAAGCATTTATTTTCTCATCTGTAGTGTGTTGAGTGCTTAGAGACTAACTGCCACTTGGTACAATGCAGCACTTCATAGTTCTTAATCTATAGGCATTACTTTTCTACAGAGGTATATTGTTCTTACTTTTAATGCTGGGGACAGGGATAAAAGCTTTGTTTGCACAAGGAGTTGAATTAATAGGTAGAGCTGCACAGTTTTTTTCTATCTTAATCTAATGTAAGATGATCTGAACAGGCATGGTGAGTCTGAAGCAAGTTGTGCTGCCCTAGCAAGAACATGTCTACCTCTTGGATATTTGCACTGCATATCTTTATGTATTTACCTAAATTCCCCGGATCCACCATTGAGAAGTAGCCTTGTTACTCTACCTGCATGCACAATCGGATGTTGTTGAAGTGAAAAGTAGAGATGAGAAAGGAAACTGTCTTGTATTGCTTTGCTGGTGCCTTCTTGTCAAGTCACTGATGGCAAAGTTTCCAGTATATGCCAGGTGGGAGAGAAATTCGGTCCAGAAAAGGGAAAACATCCCTTACTTTTCAACAATACTTAGTTACATTCCAGAACTTACACAGCTCTCTTGGGAAATGTCTTTCCTGTATCCATTGTCTTAATATAGTGCCTTTCCCAATCATCCTTTGTCACCTCCGAGCTTCTGGAAAAGTGAGTGTTTCCCAGGGTGTAGGTGGAAGGGAGAGAGTTTGCGCATTGCTGCCTAGCTTCTCATTGCGATATTGCGTTCATCAAGTTAATCAAGAGCAGTGACTCATAGAAAATGAAGACTTGGATAATTCGAGTGATTATTTATCATTTCTGTGGTCTACAGGATTATTTCCTGCTGGAGAAAATAGCCCAAGGCCCTTTCCCGATAGGGAACATGTCTTCATATTTATTCTAAATTTTTCCTTTCTGTAGCTCAAAGGTAAAAATCTTCAGAAACCCTCTCCCTCCTTATTACTACTTCTTTGTAATCTACCATGTAACTGGGTAACTTGGAGATTGCAGAGGTAGAGCCAGATTTCAGCTCTGGCTCTGCCTCCAGAAGCAAAGTCCCACTTTGTTCTAGAGCAAAAAGGGAATCAACCCCTTTGTTGGACTGTCCTGAATGCACCCTTTCCCTCCTGTGCTGCTCCCAAGCCTTGTCCCTGAACCTGATGCAGCGATTGAAGCAGTTTACTCCAGTTTAGAGCATGAAGAAGCTATCTTAATCCTTCTAAAGGCACAGGTGTGGGCTGAGGTCTGCTTTATGATCTTTTAGCAATTTGTTCTTTCCAACTCAAGTGGATACTTGTCTACTGAACTAATGTTAGGTACTTTAAAGGATGAAATGCCAGTTGCCGTTATTCGGTCAAAACTAATGTACTATAAACTCCTGGCTCTTTTTTTTCTTTTTTTTCCCTCTCTCGTATTGTAGTGGCTGCATGCATCTCTGGGAAGGGATGGAAACAGCAAGCAGGAGATAGTTCTGATGTGACTGCTGCCTCTTTCAGCCTTCAAAAAGGGGTGCTGTGTTTGCTATCGGTGTACTTATCTGTACTTACCTGTAGGGTGTTAATCTTCCTGGCTTTTTTCTTTTTCCCCCATAGGATGATGAGAGTCTGAAATACTTAACTCACGAAGAGCAGGATGTTCTCATGTTCTTTGAGGAAACCATAGATGCCTTAGAAGATGACTTGGAGGAGCTGGTTCTACGTGACAGTGGCATCCACTGTCAGTCTCCAAGGTCAACGGAAGAAAATGTGTCCAGTCATTCAGAGACTGAAGATATCATCGACTTAGTACAGTCAACACCTGAGAGCAGTGACCATGAAGGCCCTCCTAGCAGAGATGCAGAACCAGGTAGTAGTATTTCTTGAAAGTGTAGTTCTCCCTTTGACCTAGCCCTGACGTACTCCAGTTCTCAACAGAAACAGCTAAAGAAATTCTGTACCTTTCTTACTACGTCAAGGTGTATCTGTTACACATCAGGAGGTCTAAGGACAATTTGACTTGGGATTTCTGAAATTCTTGCTGTTACTATAAATCTTTTTTTTTTCCTCTCTCATGGAGGTCGTGCATATGATTAAGTTGTTGGACTGCTGTCGCAATCCACTGCCTGGTGACTGAGTTGTAACAGAACTGAGTATTATGCAGAGTCATCGCAGCAAGGCAGACTGGTGTTCACGCTCTGCTTCTCTCTAAGACCTCTTGAGACTTTCTCTAAGAGTTTTAGGATAGCAGATTTGTTTGTAGTGTTACTTTGTGGGGGACTGAAAGGCATGTTATCCTATCAATAAGTTTGTGACAAGGTAGTGCATGGCATGTTGTTTTTTCACCCTGTAGAGTTTCCTCTCTCCTTTTTCGGAGAATGGATTTATCAGCTAGTACATGCAGTGGGATGTAATGTGTCCTCTCCTGGCTGTTGTAATAAATAAAAATTTCAAAACTCTTATGGAAAAAGCAGCCATTGAAACACAGTAAAGCTAACATGCAGATTGTGAATGAATGGCAGAAAGACATCTTCCAGTGAGTGCATTGTATATATGGTTATTTGAACTATAGCACTGCCTACAAGATGCCATTGCTAGGAGTTCAGTTATAGTTTCTTCTGGCAATGGGGGCTTAGTTTGAGTTAGAAAGTTTGGGGGAAGGAAGCACTGATGCTTGTTAATCCTGGGTGAAAGAAAGCCTTGTATTCTGCTCATGTATTGTATTCTGACATTATTGTTGCTTTGTTTTTTAAGTGTCAGATGCCACCTGGAGAACTGAAAGCCCTAAGCCAGCTGTACCTGCTGATCTTCCCCCGCATCCCCCTGCACCACCACCATCGATGGCTGAGACGCTTCCTCTTCCTCCACCCCCTCCTCCAGTGCAGCATCCAAAATTGCTTCGCTCTATCCCCACTCCGCTCATCATGGCCCAGAAGATGTCTGAGCAGCAGATGGAGAACAGGGTGCGCTTCCCCAGTGCCCTCAAGGAAGGGAATTCGGACAGGAAGAAAACCCCAGTAGCCAATGGTGATTATTCTGCAGCTCCAAAGCACCCTCCTGCACCTGCACCCAAACTGCACCGGTTCCCGAGCAACATCAACATAACAAATGTCAGTGGCAAGGAATTCAATGAGACTATTTCAAAAGCAGCAGTTAACGTCCAGGAGCGGAGAGCTCAGGTGCTGGCCAACATCAATGGAGGAGCTTTTCTGGCAGCTGAACTGGAGGAGAAGCTGCAGAAAAATGATTTCTTGTCACGTAACAGAAGTTCTTCCTTAAGGGATCTTTCCTCTGAGCAAACACGATACGAGGCCCTGACAAAACTTGGCCTAGTTAAAGGAAAGCCAGCTCAGGACCAAGTGGACTGTGCCCCAAACACTCAGCAGCCCACTGTGCAGCCCAAACAGGCAGACGCTGTTCCCAATGGATATCAAAACATCCATGAGATTTTAAAAAGCGAGCCCAGCCCTTTCCTTCCTATGGGCAAAACTGTAACAATCAAACCAGAGGTAGCTCTTGCTGCTAACAAGGTCAGCAACGCACAGCAGAACGCACCAAAAAGTCTTAATGATTATAAACAACCTAGTCTAAATCTGGATATGAGGAGGAGGTCAGGTTCGCTGCCTAGACCTTCAGGATTTCGATCCCAAGGGATAACAGTAAAGTTTTCTGGCCGTGGCTCAACAGAAGAAGCTAGGAGAGAGGCACTTCGGAAACTGGGGCTACTGAAAGAGACTGCGTAATTTCAATGGGAATGCTTTGGCAGCAGGAGGGAAGTCATAGCATGGCTTTGTGCTAGAATTGTCCCAACAGGGTTGGGATCAGACAGACTAGAAGAAGAAAGGGGAAGTTCTCTGCTTCTGGCAAGCTAAGGAGGTACTAGAAACTGTGGAATGGCTGCTCATGTTTATTCCAGAAGGACTGGCACCACGTGTGGCCACGTACAGCAGTGGGTTTCAGCTCTCCTTCCTACAGGGATGCTCATCTGTTGCTCTTTGTGACTAAGAGGAATTCTATTTAAGTAATCCTGAACTGTAGCAGACAGCGTCTTGTTAGTGAAGTGTACAGTGCAGTATTGTTGTACATAGCAAACTGAATGGCGAATCTTCCTTTCGCTCTTTCCGAAGCCAAAAATGAGAGCTCTGTCTTGCCCACATGTGTATGTCTGTTCGTGGGAGCTCGAGATAATGTCAAAACTGAAATTTCTGACCAATGTGACGCTCTTACATGACTCTGTTGTCCGTTTTATCTCGCTTGGCTTCATTCCCTGCCAGTGGTGGAGTCTTCTGCTTCCTTTCTCTGTCCCCACTCGACTCAAGACTGCACAGAGGGTGGTTTCTCTTTTGACCTTCTCTTTGACAGAGCGGCCCAAGCTTTGAGTAGGTGACTGCATCACTCTGCTGCTTCACTTAGAGTCTTGCCTTTCTTCTCAGCCACCTGCTTCTTGGTCATGCTCTAGCAACCTACATGTCCGGTGAAAGGCACCAGATGAGCCTCAAGGATATGCACCGGTTTTTGCACTGACAGCCAAAGAGTCTCCTGACAATCTGTGACCCAACTGTTCTGCACCAGTGATGACCGTATAGCAGAGAAGCCATAGGAACAAGTTAACTTTGTACCAAATGCGAGAACCTTATGTCAAAAGTCTTATCTTTTTACGTTAGGGTTCCTGTGAAGAAACTGTTACTTTTTGAACAATAGCTGTACTACACTGAATAGTTGTAAGTTCTGTTACTTCTAAAAACTGTCACTTGATCTTCCTGTAGTTTAATAGCCTAATAATCCTCTGTTCACAGCCTTATTTGATTCTGCCCTGCCAATGCATAATAGAAGTTACAGCCAAAATTCTTGCAGGCTAAGTGGAGTTACAGGAGAGCACTGTATGTAAGAGCACGTCACTCCTGAATGGTCCGAGTTGGCGTTATTTTGCCTTTGTTCAATAGACGTGCTTTTAAAGATGGTCTCAAAGCATATTTGTGTGTTGGTATGATTTTTTTTTTATATGGCAAAGCTGCTCTTCCACAGTAAAACTCCCTTCCCTTTTTGTACACCTGAAAACATCAAGAATAGCCATTTTAAAATCAAATGCCAAACTCCAGACCCTCTAAACTTCTTGTTATTCCTGCATGTTTATGAGTTCTCAGTGTTTTGGTTTGGGTTGTTTTTTTTTTTCTCCAAAGGGAAAAACTCACTTATTCTCTGCACTTTCTAAAGCCTGAAGCAACCCCCTCTTTTTCCCAAGTAGCTGAGTAATAAACCTTGGAGAAGAGGAGGGGAGTGGCTATAATAGAAACTGACACACCCTTCAGCGAGGAGCTCTGACATAACTGTGATAAACAAGTTTGTAGTTCTTCTGATAAAAGTATTTCAAACTTGCTGAGCTGTACTTGTAAATGAAGCTGTCGTGAAGCAAAAATCTTTGCGTCATTTTTAACCTGCCTCATAAGTTAAAGTTTTTTTGTTGGTTTTTTTTAAATTATCTGCTTGCTGCTTAAATTTTTAATTGTGTTGTTATGGTATCTGGCTGGTTCTGTTGTGTAGTTATTCTTCTCAGCCTTTTCACTGGGTAAGTGATCATGTTGCTCATTGTGACAGGCATACTATACATAAGCAATCAGTAATTAAAATATGTGGCCATTCATCTGTCTGGCAAAGCACTTAGGCATGCATAATCAAATGTGAGAAGTGCTGCTGAAACAAAAAAGACTGCTTGTATGCTGCGAGTAAAGCACATAGTTATTCTGCTGGGCTCTGAGTCTAAATCAGAAAGACAAGGAAGCACATAAAACACATCCAAGCACCTGCTTCAGTGCAGCCTGGAATGGAGTCCTACATGTGGATGATGCGTTGTAATTGATTAACATAACCTGCTAAGTACATTTAAATGTTTCATGACTTTTGTGCTTTTAAATCCTGTTAAAGCAAATTCTACATTATAAATGTGAAGTGCGTACAAAGCAATCTTCACATCTAATAATTTCTTGCCAGCTCTTCTTTGAGTTGTTTACAGCTGAGAGTCCATGCTAAGCAAATGGGGGGGGGGAGCCCTGACACTAATTGTTTCATTAAAAGGTAGTCCTATTCAGTAACTCTGTAACATAACCCTATTTAAAAAAAATTAAATTAGTTGTTTAATATCTAAAATATAAAGTTGCAGTATGTTGAATTAGCTGGATCATGTTCTTTCATCCTTTGTGCAGGGCTGCGTCCTCAACCAGTGGGAAGTGAGAGATCTTCATTAGATAAACCAATTTCTGCCCAGTGAGGGCTTGGAACGAGGTATTCATTGTGGCCCTTCATTATAGCAGTTATCCTACTGGTAAATTCTTCTCTGTGCCTAAAACTGTAGTAAGTAAAGCCATGTACTAAATGAAGTTAAGAGTCTAGCTGCTAATAACCTGTATATAAATCTAGCTCTATTTTGTGTATCTTGTTTTGTGTGTATATATTGTTGTGATTTTATTTTTTTCCCCTTGTGTTAGAGGTAACTGTCTTGCACAAATCTGATAAATCATCTATTAAACTGAGATAAAACCAATGAAACAGTGGCAGATGGGAGATGGAGTTTTGTTCTTTGTCACCCAGTAGCATGCATCTTTCTTGGAGGAGGGAAAGGACTTTATTTAATGGCTAATATCAATTTGGTAACTTTTCTTTGTGCAACTGTGGATGTGTGCGTGAGCCAGAGCTCAATCCTGTCTCACGAGTGAAGGCAGGGGGGGCAGCGGCAAGGATTATGTGTCTTCTGTCAAGAGATGTGTACTCTCACTGCTGGGCTTCAGCAACTGTGAGTGGGGTCCTTGCATGAACGAAGTTCATCCTGAACAGTGTTTGAAGCAGGCAAAAGCCTCCCACTCCCAATGTTTTGCAATATTAAAATGACTTTTCCAAGAGGAATATTGCATATGTGAAAGAACAGTTAACTCATCTTTGTGTTTCCGTGGCTGCCTTCCACGGCTGTTACCAGAAGTGAGTGTCATCCTGCTGAGTGTAGATGTCTTTCTTTTTGCACAGGACAGAGTTCTCCTTCAGAAACTATTCCTACCCATCCCTTCTGAGCGTGTGCAGGTGTTTGCTGCCTGTCGTTCGTTTGGATACTTGCACATCAAGACTGCTGCAGTACTTCCAACCACGAGCCAACGCCTGCTCCATGCATTACTGGAGCTAGTGCTGCTGAGTGGAGTACAGAGGGGAAGGTTTCCTAATGAAGTGCTGCATAGATGAGGTGGTGGCTCAATCATCTTGTGCTGAGACTTGTCCCACTTCAAGTGGGGTTTAGAGCCAAAACTAACAAACTTTGACTTAATAAAGATGATGACAAAGCTTCAGCCCCTAGTTCTCCATCCAGGTTGGATGCACCACCCCAGCTCGTACCTGGGAGGAACCTTGAAACAATTCTACTGTTCTGATGATGGATTTTTTTTTTATAGATACAGGTGGTGTTGAGCATTTGTCCAAATATCGTGTCATAAAAGATAAAATGGAAATCACTCTAGAAAAAAAATTGCCTCCCATAGGCGTGAGCTACTTCTTTATCCCCCAGGTAGGATGGTGGTGGTAGCCAAAAGCATCAGCAGGTCTAGCAGTCTGTCCCCAAGCTTTCAAGGGCTGCCTCAGGGCTTGGGTAGGTGTCTCGGCCAGGCCAGGGCAGGTGGCCTCTCGTAACTGTGTCCAGCTCCAGCCTGGAGCCAGTGTGAGAGAATTTAACTTGGCTCCATCTATAATGAAACTCAAACGAAGTTACAGTGCCTCACCTTTGCTGTAGGGTAAAACCTCACACAGCTGCCCTGGTACTGTCAGCCTTTCAAGTGGCTGCAGCTTTGGGACGAAGCTTTTGATGTTTTGACTCCTGTGCTTGTTTGATATACACACACAAATAAATTTGGCTTCTCCCTTAAAAATAAACAACTTTGAGAAAGTGTTATCCGTAACTGATCAGGGAAAGCGTGAGGCTAAAGGTAGGCGATAGTTTTAGCACAGCAGCTTGGGCTGGTTTTCTGTACTGCTGGAGGCACAAACAGAAGGACTGTAATTTACAGTGCTCCTGAGTGAACTCAAACTGTTTTGTAACTGAAGCCACTGAGGTAAAAATTACGGAACGCGTTCTTTAGCTGCCTGGTTGGTCATCGTTATTCCTGGCAGAGTGGGAGCCCAGGGTAGTGCAGCTCAAAAGCTGCGGTCAGTGGGGCAGTGACGGTGGGGGATTGCTCGGGCTGCTCCGGCGGCAGCTACAGAGCCCAGCCCTGATGTTTTGGTTTTCAGGTGTATCCTGTACCCCTCTGGCACCCACAGCTCTCACTCGTTCCTGGTGACTTGGACCCTAAGCAAGTTGTTTGGTGTCTTTAATAGGTTAGTGCTGAAAGATGGGGGAGTGGGGGGAATGTGGAGTGGAAAAACGTGAAAGTCTGTTTACCTTACTTAAACACATTTACCTCTAAATGATTCCTTTGCGCTAAGAATCTGACAGCGAGGTGGCTTAGCTTCGTCTACCACTCTACTTCTAATATTTCACGAGGTTATGAGCTTACATCCGTGCCGGAATAGCACCGGCCGCAGCTATGTTGGCCACAGTTGGGCAGAGGCCAGTTTGAGCAGTGGGATTTCGGGGCCTGTGGCAGGAGGTTGGACGATGGCAGAGCTGGGGAGGGACAGGCCTGGCAGCAGCGTGAGCCAGCAAGAGAGAGCATGGCCCCTGCCTGCATGGTAGGGCAGTTCTGCCATCCCCTTGGCTGTTCCTTTAGCATCGCTTGGCTGAAGAGCGAGTTATGTTGGGTAGATACTTGTTTTGTACAAAATTTTGTCCTATACTTATTCCCGTTGACTTGCCAGAACACACGATGTACTGGCACTAGCAATTGAGTTTAGCCCCACCTCGAGTGCTGTGTCCAGTTTTGGGCCCCTCACTATGACAGAGACACTGAGGGGCTTGAGCGTGTCTGGAGAAGGGCAATGTTGCTGGTGAGGGGTCTGGAGCACAAGTCTTGTGAGGAGCGGCTGAGGGAGCTGGGGGTGTTCAGCCTGGAGAAAAGGAGGCTGAGGGGAGACCTCGCTCTCTGCAAGTCCCTGAAAGAAGGGTGTAGCCCGGGGGGGGTCTCAGTCTCTTCTCCCAAGTAAGCGATAGGACAAGAGGAAATGGCCTCAAGTTGCACCAGAGGAGGGTTAGACTGGATGTTTGGAAAAATTTCTTCACGGAAGGGGTTGTCAAGCATTGGAACAGGCTGCCCAGGGAAGTTGTGGAGTCGCCATCCCTGGAGGTATTTAAAAGACGGGTAGATGTGGTGCTGAGGGACATGGTTTAGTGGTGGCCTTGGCCGTGTGAGGTTTGCAGTTGGACTTGATGATCTTAAGGGTCTTTTCCAACCTAAATGATACTGTGATTAGGAAGGTGATTTTTGAAATCAGCATGAATGTGGATAAGGATGCTCCCTTAGATGTGGATCTTAGATGAGAGGAAGCCTTTAACTCACCGCTTCTTGTGTGCAACCCTCCACCTGCGCAGGGTCTTGCTTTCAGCTGACCTGTGTCACGCAGAGGCAAAGGCAGAGGAGTCTTCGTCAGGACATTGACTCCCAAACTATAAATATCTTTTCCCCTGAGGTAAGGAGGGTCCTTAGACGGGATGGAGCCAAACCCTTCCAAGGGAACACACCCTTCTCTTGTTTTTGTTTGGCCTTTTTTTCCCCTCAGAACGGGGCTTTCTCTTCCCATGCGAGGTGACCCCTCCCAAATGAGGAAATGCCTTCCTTGAAAAGTCGTTGGTGCATCCCTGACTACTTCACCGACTGGTCGGATGTATTCTTACCTCGAGGGATCTGCAAGGAAAGATTATTTTTTTTGTTAATAGGTGTAGCCATTACTTCTCAGCCTTTGGATTTTTCCGCTGGGTCATAATTACCTCCTGCTACTTGCAACCGGCACAATAAAGACAACCAGAAGAGGCTTCAGTAGCTTTAGGATTAAACTGAAGAGCAGAGAAAGCAGCTGGCAGGCTTGAAGGAGCAGCTCGGCTTCAATTTCTCTTTGGTTTGTGAGTCTTTGCACCTGCCCCTGAGCTTTAATGAATGTTTCAGGAAGCCCCAGGAACCACAAACTAATTCTGAGAGGTCCCCCGAGCTGCTGAGGCACTGCTATCCCGGGTGTCTCTGTGTCACGAAGAAATGCGGCTGTTACAGGGTCCTCACCCTGGGGGACAAAGACCAAGGTATTTGGGTTTTGTTTCTTTTTTCCCCTAGCATTAAAAAAAAAAAAAAAAATCGTTTCCTTCCCAAATAAAATAACTTGATAAAAACTTTGTTAAAGGTTTGAATTGAAAAGAAAGCAAATAAAAGCCTTTGTTTAGCCGCTGTATCGGGGTCCAGATCCACTTCCCAAAGCCCGTGAGATGAACATCCCCTGTGTCCCTGTGCCAGAGCCAGCCAAGAACCCGGTCGCGCTGCTACCTGAGGTCTGTCACAGCCGGTCGCATTAGTCCCTTCACTGGCGATGGCTGCACCTACTACAGTGTCCCCCCCACCCCATGCCCAGGCTCTCCCAGTAAGCCCATGGCCACGTCCCAGTGGCACTGCGCTCCCTGTCAAAGCCCACCAGGGACCCTAGGGCAGGTCCCATCTTCTTGAGCCGTGGCTTGGTCAGCCCGGGAGGGACGCGGAAGCCTTTCGGAGCTCCATGCAGCTGCCGGGCAGGGTGCGAGCGTCCTTCGTGGCCCTGGAGCCCCCAGCTCTCGCTGGGCACAGCGCACACTGGTGCTCAATGGCAGCCACGGCAGCACCCCGCTCTTATCGCTGGCAGTGGCTTCCCCTGCAAGTCACTCCCCCCTCTGATTCAGCCTCGGAGATTCCCTCCTAGAATGGGATCACTCATTTCCTCAGAGGTTTGGGGAGGTCAAATTCACCATCAGACCTTCGTGATGTATTTTTTTCCCATCGTTTCAGCGGAAGCTCACTACTCTTTGGGCTTTTGTTATTGTGAGCATCAGAAAACTGTGTGATTTTCTTTTTATGTGTTCCGAGGAAGGGCAAGCGCTGTGTTTCCCGGCTGGGAAACGAGGGCAGTGCTGGTAAGCCAAGAAAAAAAGAGTAGAGATGAGCTTGACCTTCTGGTTCCCAGGCTTATGTGCTAATCCTGAATCACCCTTCCTCTCCCACCACCACACCTACCGCTGCGGGAGCATTTACTTGCCAGCCCAGGAGAAAAAAACCAGCAACGTGGAAGCACGTGTGCAATGAGTTGTTCATACTCCGATTAACAAAGATAAGCCACCCAAGCTCAGAGGGTGGCATGCCACCTGAAGGAAAAGCATTCCTACAAGCTGTCATGGCAGGAGGGAGATTATTTCTTCCTACTTAAACCTCTTTTAGGAAACAGTTGTCAACGCGTTTCTATTTCCAATATACAAGCCAGCAGAAGCGTAGAGGATCAACACGGTCTTCAGGCAACAAACTTCATTACCGTGGAACATTTCCTGCCTTCCTAAATGGATTTACTTTGCCTGATTAGGTTTAATTTTTATTTACGGCATGAGTTTTCCAGCGCGCTGGAGCCCAGGAAATGGGCAGCGTGTGCCCAGCGCGGCGGCTCCTGCTGCCTCCTGTAATAAACCCCCGAGCTCCGCGCCAGCCCCACCGAGAGCGGAGTGTCCTCTGCGGCGTGTCACCCTGCAGGCAACAGCGGTGCTTTCTCTGAAACCCAACAGCTGGCTTGATTTTTACCTCGGGTAAAACTCACAGCTGGTAAAACCCCCGCGGTTTCACAGGGCGTGGGATTCAAGACCCACCTGAATAATAACCCACGAACAATCACGCCTCTCAGGCGTTACAGTAAAAAAAGGGAGACTTTGTCTAAGTCCTGCGGTTGTGTCCGTCTTTCCACTGGGAAAGAAAAGGTGCCGCGGGAGGGATGAGGAACCGGCGTCTTCCAGGAACAGCTCGGCTGAATTCCCGGAGAAGCAGACTGATCCTCCCTGACCAGGCTGACCACCGGGTTTTCCTCCCAGGAGAGGGTTCGTCCTGCCCCAAGCCCAAGGAGGAAGCTGGAACTCCAGCACCACGTGAGAAGCTTCTCACAGCAGAGATAAGAAAAGCCAAAGCCGCCTCCGAGATCCCTCTCACTACTTCATTACGTGAGCTTCGTTTCCATCGCTCCAGGGATGCCACTTCCAGCAACCCCTATCAATTTAATAACCACTTACCGGATTAATATCCTACAGACACCAAACCTCTCTTCAGGTGGGCTATGAAGGCCTTACTGCTGCTTTCAAGTCTTGCTTCCCAGGAGAGAACCTCTGATCTTTAGCTTACTGTGAACAGATATATGAGACAGAGATGTGTGTGCATATATATATATATATAAAATTTAAAAAATTGGATACTGATGCAGCAATGAGGACAGCCAGCTCAGCTGGACGGTGACACTGAGACACGGGAAGAGCTCTTCCTTGTAGAGCAGACATGGGCTTCCCGTCACAGCTGGAGGAAGTTTCCAGCAGTCCTTCCCCAAAAAGCTGCAGTCGCGGACCAGTGGTGGCCCCGAGGCCAGGCGTGTGCAGGGTGCGTGACATCCCCATGCCCCTGCTGTGGAAGGGTTTCTGAAACCCACTCCCTCGGGGCATCCTCTGGCTCCAGAGAGGTGGGCGCAGTCGGGCAGTCACCGCTCTCCCGCAGCACTGCTGTCGTCAGCCAGGAGCTGCCCAAGAAGCAAGCCAAGGCTTCCGAAATGAAAGTCTATCGTCTCTAAAACGGGGATATTTTATTTTATTGTATCAAATTAACCAGAGAAGGGGCTTTTAAGGGGCTCCAAGCCCTAGGAGGTAGGACCAGCGAGTGGAAAACTCCAGTCCTGAGCTGGCCCCATGGTTATCCCCAACTCCCGTATTTGCACGGGCTCTTCCTTGTTTGCAGGGGAGGCAGGGCAGACCGAAGTGGCTAATGCTAGCAAAATTAAGTCTCCCGTTAACACTGTTTCAGCATTTCTTCTCCCGCAGTGAGCTGACTGCAGTCAGAGCAACCCAATTTCTACACTCAGGCACCCGTTAGAGGCAAGCAGCAGCACTTGAGCAATTCTGCATCTAGGTCAGGCTTCACGGCTATCAGCTTTTTTAGTGGAACCAGCAGGACGCAACACATCACCCTTCACAGCGTCGCTCCCTGACCGGTCACACCACCTTTGGTGGTGCTTTCATGGATCTTCCTGCATTTTAAGGTCTTCTTCCAGTATAATTCCTGTTCTGAGGAAGAGCGGTCCACAGGGGGAGTCTCCTCATGCACAGAGCTCAAATTCCTACGCCTGGGAGAGGAATTTGCAGTCTGAAGTCAATAAATGAGACACAAACTCCTACAAGCAGCTCTGTCTACCCTGAAATGGGGCTCCTCACCTCGACCACCGCAGGGTGCTGACCCCGACCGGGGCGTGGGGACGGCCGAACAACCACCAGGGTGGGGTGGAGCTCTCCTGGGCCGGGGCAGCGCTGGCAGGTTTAGCAATAGCTGCTTCCACACACGGATAACACCCTGCAGCGGCGCCTGGGAGGCGAGCGATGGAGACGCATTCGGGCAACGAGCGCGCTGGAACAGCACTTGGCCACGCGGGGAAGGGACGGTCCATCGGGACAAGCTGCCACAGAAATCACCGCTGTGTTACCAAGGGGCTGCAGTGGGAAGAGGAGAACTCTCTAGAAGTATTTTGTGCAAATAGAACTGAACGCTGTAACCAGCCTTAAAGTACTGGATAATTTATCAAGAGCAGGCCTGGGGCGTTCTTCCCCAGGGACAAACGTAGCCCCAAGGATTTCACACCACATAGATAAACTCAAAGTTAGTATTTTTCCCCAAATTTCAATAACTCACATGAGATGGATGCAGCAGAGGACGCAGCCACGTACCCGCCGCGATTTACAACCCAAAACACAGACACCCCCCGGCTTTCTCACCGCCCCGCCAACTCCAGAGCTGCACGGTACCTTCAGAGGAGACGAGCATCTCCAGCACCCCAGGTCGCATCCCAGGTCCCACTCGTGGGCGTTCCAGCTGTGAAAGAGGTTAATGAGAATGCGATGGGGGTGGCCTTACCAAGGCAACCCTGAGGTGCTACCAAAAAGTTGCGAAACAAAAAAATTGAGGGGTAAATACGACGAAGTTTTCAAGGTCTTGATCTCTCAACCAGGACTTGTTTCCAGCAGAAAAGGTCAGTCCCTTTATCCCACCCGCAACAAACGTTTTCCCTGCAGGTAAGCATCAACGAACAAATAAACATCAGCAAAACCTAAATTTCTTCCTCCTCTTTAAGAATCTCAACCATTTTTTTTGCCCGATGGCTTGGATCCAGGTGAGGGAGGGAAGGAAGGAGGGAAGGAAAGGAGTCATTTTAACAAAACACCGTTTGTTCTTCTCACCACCATCACAAACACCAAGTGTTTTAGTGGCACAATCATCCCCCCACGGTAATAACTTAAAAGTTTATTATTCAAACAATACAAGTAAATGTTTGGACGTTTACTCACCTTTTTAAGTCTTGCCCAAATAGTTTCCGACTCCCGGTACGCTTGGAGAGGTTGGGAAAAAAAAAAAAAAAAGCCTATTTATAGTTGAGTTCTGAGAAGAGCCAGCAGAGGGTTGTCTCGGACGAGCATCTTCAGGCGCGTCGAATGGCACGCGGCCGAGGAACAACCTCGGTGTGGAAAAAATTAGTTACAAAGCTCAAAAGAAAAGGGAAAAAAAAAAAGTATTCATCAGGGGGCAACAGCAGGCTCGTGGTATTATTATTATTGTATTTATTTTGAAAATATTCTCATACCTGTCTGGGATATGTGGTCTTACTAGCACAGCACCACTTTTTGGGGATGACACTAATTAGCAAGTTTGTTTGCTCGCTTTTTTTCATTTATCTACCTTCGTTTATACCGCCCGACGGAAAAGCACGACGAGCGTTTGGGTCGGAGGAGCGTGTCGCCGCCAGGGCCTCTCCCGGCAGCCTGGCGCGGCTTTCAGGCCGAACGTGCACGGACTATTAATTGCCTGCCCTTGGCCGCGGCCGTTGCGGGTCGGTGCGGACGCGGCTCAGCTGGAGGGGCTGGGAGAAGCGGCGGAGCCCCTGCGGGGTTATCGCCCCGACTCAGCGCTTTTCAACAGCAACGCGTCTACTGAAGGCAAAGGCGCTCCCCCGTAAAGCGGAGCCAAGGCCGCATCTGCAAACTGCCCGAGCCGGACCCCGTAGCTCCTCGCAGCTCTCATCGCGCCGCCCTGCCAAGCGCGGTTACTGCTTCACCAGGAAGAAACGAAAGAAACCTGCAAACTGGAGCACAGCAGGCACTCTCCGCCACGCAGAGGTGGTTTTCTAAGCCTTAACAGACATGAAATTTACATTATGTGTGTGCCCTGCGGCATATCTGCCTCAATGTATGTAATATTTTTATCTCCAGAACAGAAACAGCACAACAGCTTCTTGCTCTGAAGGCCTGGAAAGTTAATAAAATTACAACAAGTCTGAAAACTCAACAATTCATGGAAAAAAAAATATATATACACGTTTTCTTCTTTTAATTTTATCCCATGACAGGACTTGCAGGGTAGACAAAGCGGCCGATACACCAGCTGGAGTTCAAGGTGTTGCCGGCAAGTACTGACGTTCCTGGGTCAACACGGCACTTTCCAATTTTGGAGTTTCCCAGCCACCCTGGCTCCGTCCTGGAGCAAGGACTAACACCTCAGCTCTAACAGGCTTTCAAGTGACACACCATAAATCACAAGAAGGGTTCGGGTTGGAAGGGACCTTAAAGATCATCTAGTGCCACCCCCCTGCCATGGGCAGGGACACCTCCCACTAGACCAGGCTGCTCAAAGCCCCGTCCAGCCTGGCCTTGAACACCTCTAGGGATGGGGCAGCCACAGCTTCTCTGGGCAACCTGTTCCAGTGCCTCACCACCCTCACAGTAAAGGATTTCTTCCTGATATCCAATCTAAATCTCCCCTCTTTCAGTTTAAAACTGTTACCCCTCATCCTATCACTCCACTCCCTGATAAAGGGTCCCTCCCCATCTCTCCTGTACCCCCTTTAGGTACTGGAAGGGGCTCTAAGGTCTCCCCAGAGCCTTCTCTCCTCCAGGCTGAACAACCCCAACTCAGCCTGGCCTCACAGCAGAGGTGCTCCAGCCCCTGGGATGCCCTAAGCTGCATCTCCTCAGGTCCCATGTCCAGGTTCCTCAGGTGGTCACAAACCTGATCTCCTACAATGGGAAGGATTTCATTCCCCCAGTCCCTGCCTTGAGCTTTAGGGTCTTGAGCGATGCAGGAAGAGGTTACTGTCAACAACTGAGGCAAAAAAATTGTCAATTACAATCACGCAACACATTCTCTGGTTGTCAGGGAGCCTCACATCGCTGAAGACAGAACTTCAAATGCCTGGACCTGACTTCAGTCCAAATTCTTTCCAGAGAACGATAAGATAACAGAAATCTTTTACGCAATCAAGGACATGAAACAATTTCTCCTTCATCTACGTACATGTTTTCCCAGATTTAACTACTCCCATGCATGTTCGGGAATCCTGCTTTGGAAACGCTCTTTGCAAGAGCACCTTCAACTAGTGTCCCTTGAGAAACGCTCCTGGAGGAACATCCTCTCTCTTTGGTAAGAAAAAATGAGCAATTATATTAGACATAACGGCATTAATTAAAACATCCTGTAATCTGGATAAAGCAGCATGATTCATAGATAACAGACAAGCACTGATCAAAATACAGGTTATTCCCCTGTTCCTGTATGAAAACCTGATGCACCTGACCACTTCAATGAAGTGTTCGCTAAAGGAAGACAAAGCATTCTCATGACATAAAGTGAACGGGAGCCACACAATCCCTGCAGCAACAAACCCCTGCTACACCTGGGGAGGAATAACCCCACGCACCAGGACAGGTTGGGGGCTGACCTGCTGGAGAGCAGCTCGGTGGAAAGAGACCTGGGAGTCCTGGTGGACAACAGGATGACATGAGTCAGCAATGTGCCCTCGTGGCCAACAAGGCCAATGGCATCCTGGGGTGCATCAAGAAGAGTGTGGCCAGCAGGTGGAGGGAGGTCATCCTCCCCCTCTACTCCGCCTTGGTGAGGCTGCATCTGCAGTACTGTGTCCAGTTCTGGGCTCCCCGGTTCAAGAAGGACAAGGAACTGCTGGAGAGGGTGCAGCAAAGGGCTACCAAGATGATGAGGGGACTGGAACACCTTTCTTATGAAGAAAGGCTGAGGGATTTGGGTCTCTTCAGTCTGGAAAAAAGACGGCTGAGGGGGGATCTTATCAACACTTATAAATACTTAAAGGGTGGGTGTCAGGAGGATGGGGCCAGGCTCTTTTCAGTGGTGCCCGGCAACAGGACAAGAGGTAACGGGCACAAACTTGAGCCTAGGAAGTTCCATCTAAGCATGGGAAGGAACTTCTTTCCTTTGAGGGTGGCAGAGCCCTGGCACAGGCTGCCCAGAGAGGTGGTGGAGTCTCCTTCTCTGGAGACATTCAAACCCTGCCTGGACACCTTTCTGTGCAACCTGCTCTGGGTGACCCTGCTCTGGCAGGGGGGTTGGACTGGATGATCTCCAGAGGTCCCTTCCAATCCCGACCATTCTGTGATCCTGTGAAACTGGACAAGAATCAGATGGCAAAACTGCTCTGCAAGCAGCAGGACGGCACCTCCCCACACCACAGGGGAAAAGCAAAGAATAAAGGGGATGCAAACATTTTTTTTGCTGTAGATGTTCAACTCCGATTGTTCCACTCACAATGACTTTCGGCATAACATTTTTATTCAGCATAACATTAGAATAATTTATTTTAAAGTTAAACTTCAAAAGGTTTCACTGAGTTGTTTTTTTGATTTCAGCCCGAAGTCAGGGAAAGCCCCAGCTGACCCCAAACTATTTTCAGCAAATAATTTTATAAAGATATTTCCATAGATCCAGAGCCCATCCAAGGCATTAGACTGACACATGCAAAATGCAGCTCACGGGAATTCACATTTTTATGCAGTTATTCAATTTGGATAAATTAAATGCTTTTGAAACTAAGCAGCATGCCAAGAAAAGGAAGTTGACTTTAGTTTGAACCACAATTAGATGCTTAATTTGCTATTAGGAATTGGTCGGCGTTTTTCATCAGGGAAGTGGAAATTAGATTTGACCACTGGAGGCGGTCATGTTGCTGTAGAAGAGATTCCTGGAGGAGCTCAGAGTTAAATGTGATTATTAAACGTACCCATACATTTTATGTGGAAAAAAATTGATATGAAAAGAATCACGCAAGACTTGAAATGCAGACCTGGCCTTCCTGCAACATCCTCCTCACATGGCACGTACATCCTGCAGTACGGCAACTACCTTCTTCGACACAGGGACAACCGAACCTGGAGGAGTTGTGAAAATGCGGGGTTTTGGGGGACTGCACACTTTCAGGACACTCGCCTCCTTACAGAACGAGATCTGGCAGAAGTCTAGAGAAACACACCTACACGTGATGTTACAAAAACTTGAAGCCACCCACGCTCTGGAAGTTGCCTACCAGCCCCCTGACCAGGTGGTGCTCAGGGAAATCCTGCTTTCCTCATTCCAGCACTCCTCAGTCCCCAGGTGCCGGTACAGCACCTGCAGGCCAAGGAGACAGCCTGAAGCTGCGCTTGCAGTTTTTCCACTCTCCGTGCTTGACTCTGCGATTAAAGAACAGAACTTTAAGTAGGTATATTTTAAAAACCTTGAATTCTTCTCACCAGAGCTTATGCATTGTAAAATTCACACCAAGTGCCTGAGTTGACAGCATAACTAGCCAAATTAGATGGCTGCTGTCTTTATTTCAGGATTGCCTGGCGACAGCAACAGAAACACTATTTGGCCACAATTTCATTTATGTTTTTAAGCAAATTATCACCAGAGGAGTTCTGCTCCCCTCTTGTCCTGGTCCATGTAAGGTCCACCACAGCGTTTTCACCCTTTCGCGAGTCAGCGCACAAACTGAGATGCCAATGCAACAAGAGGGAACTTCATTACTACTAATCTAGCCCAAAGCAGCTTAATTTAACTCAGGTTACATTAAACACATATGACAGCTTATGTTACATGAAATGATGATCTCAGTTTACAACACTCTGCTAAACAGTAAGAAAAATCTTGCATTTACTAAATGTTATTTGTTTCTTAGGGCAGGAATCCTCCCGCTTTGGTAAAACACCATCTATTTTTACGCTGCTTGCGCGAAGCACTGCCCGAGCCCCATGATGTCCCACAAACTCTTCAAAACATCGTTTCAGAGGAAGCAAAGTCAACGGAAAGAGACAGATGTCAATTCTAAATTACAACACTTTATTGCAGCATTGGCAAAGGTCAGATTTCTGAAGCTGGTGAAGATCGGGCGGCATTTCTGTATGAAATGTTACAATTTTACAAGTCTCTCTTCCTACATGCAGAAACCAAAAACAGTGGTAAAAAGGATTTTAAAAGAGCTAGAAAAAAGAATTAGTAGTAACATACAGATGAGCTCCTTAACTCAATTAACTACCTCTACCTGAATGCAAACAAAAAAACTATGCTAATAAATAACAGATTGTCAGAAACAGACCAAGAAACCTCATTTCTACTTAGAAAAAAATAAAAATTCTACTTGTTTCCAGACTTAAATTTTTTTTTTTTAAAAACTTTTGTTTGTTTGTTTCAATAGACACAGAGGCTTATCAACCCATGAAGATCAACAAAATATCTGGATCCATTCCTCGACATCCTCCCGTTATGCTGACCGGCACGTTTTGGTTTTCAATGATACATACAATGGGCTCAACTATCTCCCCGTCCTCAGGCTGGCGTCAGGCTGTTCCAAGCAGTACGAGCCAACACCCCGTCTTAATCAACTTCACCTTCTATTTTAAACCCCAACAGACGTTTTACCTCCTTGGCTCTGAAGTTTTTCACCCCTCCCCACCCCCCTCCTTCTTTGCTCATCCGGCAGTAAAAGGCTATTTCTTAACCAAAAAACATTCTCGCTGAGGAGTGTTTGATAAGAAGTTATCCTACTTGTCAGCGTTTTCCTTTACATTTCACTGTTCGCTCTACGTTTTTCTACTGTAGACTTGCAGCCCCCAAAAAAACACCCTTCCAACGCCAAGTGCTTGATTCGGAGATAACATAACTTGCGGCAAGTTCAGAACTTCGTTCTCCCACATCCTGAGCTGTCAAAAGACCTTTTCCGTTCCAGTGCAATCCAGCTGAATTTCAGGTTGATCCTTGTTTTCACAGAGCTGCTCGCTTGGTCAAGTTAACCATCTCATTCCTTCTCTTCTGCTCTTAGGAGAAAATTAATCCTCAACGCGGTTCCCATAACAAAAAGCATTTTTTTTTAGGCCATGACTGGAAGCTTCCACTTGTTCTGTGTGGGGTTGGGGGGGAAGAGGGGAGGCTGTTGCTTCTGCCCCACGGCCCCAGCCTGTCCCAGGTTTCCATTCTGAACGCTCTTAGACTGACATGCTGAGATGTGTCCACTGCTCTCATTTCATCGCTGGAGGACTCCACTATCCACAACATCAGAGATACAGGACCTAATGAAATGACACTTGCTGCTGGGTCAACGTCTCCTAAGAAAAGAAAGGAAAAAATCAATACTTTAATATGAGACGTGCAATACCATACAGGTTAGCGATCAGTGGAATCAACTGCTTGTGATTTCAATATGCGGAGGCTAAAAGAATATCGAAGTTAACTTATTATCTGCACAAATTTTTCAAAAGACCACAGCAGACAAAAGAAGGTAGAGAAATTATATCAGAAAAAAATTCCCCTACACAATTCCAGCAGACAAGTTTAAAATTGTTCAGGAAGACGGTTGCCTTCTCCTCCCAGATGAGATGCTAAACTACCAAAGTGCACAGCTAATTTGTGAATTTGTTGAAATACAAGTTACTTTAAATAGTTTTCATCTTTTTTGTGCAGTTTCTTAATGTTTAGAAGTACTGCAAAAGTGTTAAGAGGGCTTTCTAGAGCCAAATAATTGTTTAGAACATTTTTAGAGAGACAATAATTGTATTAAAACTTTTGATCATCCCTTGTTCGTGAAAAACATGCCCCCACCCAGAAAAAGTCGCATTTAATCCTCTCAAGAATGTAAATACGCATCAAAAAGTTACACCAACTTGCCAGCATATGATACAACAAGAGCAGAGTACTCCAGCAGTAACGCTAATCCCGCATCACCATCTTCAGCACAACTGTCACTTGCTGTATCTGGGGCTGGTTTTTAGTTCATTTCTAGACTGTAAATTAAAATTTAGTAGCACAAAGCAAACTAACAATTAGACAACGTTGACAATTACCAGCAAGCTCCAGGGCTACACACCCAAGTCTCTCACATTGTAAACAAAAAAAAGTTCATGTTCTTTGCAGCAGTGCATAAGCCTCCAGCATTTGTTGAGCAATAAATTAATCTCAATCTAGTTTTTATTGAAAATCTCACAAGAAAAATGCCACAAGTATGTTCAACAGGACACAGTAACTTCGGCATTTCTTGTAACAGGCAAAGCTTTCGCAGTAATTCAATATTCTTATGTATTGCTTTGTTTTGTTATTCAGTGTTCCAGTTACTCAGTATTTGTGTGTTTTATTTAAACACACCGTATATTTTTGCCAGGAAGTGCTGAGCTGATGCATCACTACAACTTACTGCAGTTTTGCTTCTGGTTTTTAACCGTGTTTTAATGTGACACAATATAATATTCCAATTCTTTGTGGCACACTCAGTAACAGGAACGTAGGCTATGTGGTTGCAAAGCAAGGAACTTGAGTTTTTAATATATTTAGTAGAATGGGATTTCACTTGCAGAATGCTACAGCTAGGAAGAAACTTCAAACATCAAGGAATTGCAGAAGTGTGCTTTTACCTCTCCATCTCCCTTTAAAAATAATCCTGCTGTCGCTGGGGAGGGAAGGAGAAAGGCCACGACTAGCTGCGTGTATCTAGCCTTGTAAAAATGACTCTCATCCAAACCAGCAGCTGCTGTGGCGTGTTGGGGGTCGATAAGGCAGAGTAAGCCACGTTTCAGTGGATTAGGGCAGATGCTGCCAGCAAAAATCTTAGCAGCAGTTTTTCCAACTTTTTCACATGACATTTCACTCCAAATTAGTAAACTTGATCCAAACCTGTATTTGGCAAGGTCAAATTTTGTGCGTAGCTGTAATTAAAGACATCTTGAACTGTACATGTAAAATAAATGAATTTTTTGCAAGCTACTCCCCTACCTCCCTTCCCTGCTACCAACACAGTTATTAATGTGTATAAAAATCAGCTTGTATAAAAGCCAACTTCTCAACACCACCGCGTAAGTATCAATTCTGCCTAAATACTCCATGTGACAGAAAAACATGTACTTTTACCTAATCATAGCTGAAGTAGAAAACCAGAACTTGTGAAAAGGCACAGAAACATTATACCATAGTATAGGCTAGGAAATAATCACAAAGCCGTTGCACATGTGAAGTTGGGAGACTTTAAGTCAGCATTTAAGACAACATTATGGCTTAAAATAAAACGTGTCCAGGAGGATATGTGAAATCAAGTCCTTTCTGCACATTGTTGACATCACAAGATTGCAAAAAAATTTCTTATTTCTTAACATGTGAGATCTTTGAAATTAGATTTCACACTTCTCCCTAATCCCTTCATGTCCTCCATCCACCCACAATGCTCTCTGCATTTCTGGATTAATGCATTTCTTCAAAATTTCAGGCACCTTCCTTCTCCAAACACCTCTCAAAACTCACTTGCTGCTTTGCTTTTCATGACTCATCTCAGCTGTAGTGCTCTCCATTCCCTCCCTCTCTCTCCTAATCGCATTAACCAAAAACAGGAACATGAAATAGAAATACACGGAGCACCTGGAATTTGTTTTTCTGGTTTAAATATGCTCTTTTATGAACAGTTCTTTTCTTTGTGCACCTTATTCTGCTGAACACATTTTCTTGCTTTCAGATGGATGAGCTCTAGAGGGCAGTTCTCAAAGAAGAGAACAGCACGTGGAGTTCAGACTCCTGCTCTGAACCATTGCTTGCACGGGCAGCAGAGAGAACTGACAGAGACGGATCTGTGCTTTCTGCTCTCCTCCCACCAAACTGGCCTTTGAGAATAAACAGTACGTACGCGTTCCTGTATACTAGCAAGAAAAGAAAAATACTGGCAAGTAATAACTTAAGTCCTGGGAAACTTCAATTCAAGGACCTGTTGTGCCACAGTCAGCTTCTTTCCTGCCTCATACATCTATGGACTTGGACAAAACATCACTTGCCCTCCACACAGGAGTGTGGAAGCGTGTTCACATGTCACACCCAGCGGTGACTTGATTCCAGAGGAATGAATGCAGGAACAGAGATCACAGAGGTATCGTACCTTAACACAGGCTGGAGAGAAATTTCAACAAATGTAAAAGGTGTTTGGTCTTATTCTAAACACATTACTGCTGCTGGCACGGCCATGTTTTCAACAGCAAAATTGGAAGTTATGCTCTGCAGAACATTAACTAGCAGTTTTGTATTAAAAAAATTGCACTGGATTTTAAATAGCTGTTATCAATCTGTGCAAGAATATATTCTCTGGAACGATCATATTTCAGTGTGTATGTTTCTGGACTAATAAAATACTAAGGTACCTTAGTGATTTCCTAACAAATCTGAATTATCAACTTCCATACTGTAAAAAACCTCACAGATTCAAATAAGCCACAAAAGCTAGACTCACCTCAGTAAGAGAGTCTTAAGTTGTGCAAGTTATTTGATATTCTCATCCGTTCAACAGAAATAAAACACCCTGACAAAATCCAAGTCAGAGTATGCAAAGTGGGCTGTTATCAGGAAGGTGTTTTGAGGATTGGTACTTCATTTCCAGAGGGCCACAAAGCTGCAGGGGTTTTTGTTTGTGGTTTTGTTTTTGTTTTTTTTTTTCTTAAATATTATTATTATTTATATAGAAACAACTTATTTTAAATAGAGAGTCTTTATAAATGAGTATGCTAATAAATAACATCTTCCTAATATTCTTAATAATTTCCTGATACTCCTAATAAATCCCTAAAATATTCCTAATAAATAAAATGCCTTCCTTTCCCTCCTAACTATAATTGTGACCAGGTCTCTCTTCACCTCTGCTGTATGGGTTAGACTCACACATACATTTGCAGAGCCCATCAGGCACCACAACTGCCAAGAGAAAAATCCAAGGACCTTGGCATTTTTTACTCTTTTCTGTTCAATTCCAGTGCAGTCCACCAAAAGGAACTGAAGGATTTGGAACACTCCTCCCACTTCATATTCCTACCCTGGCCCTTCCTCTCATACAACAGCTGAAAAGGGAGGTTGGAATTTCTCTGCTGAGGTTGAGTGGCTTTCACAGCAGGCTACGCTGGCACGGGTATGTATTAGGGAAAAGGATGTGGTACAGGATCTAGAATGACAACTGAGAAAAGGTCAAGGTTAAGATACCGTTGAAAAAGATGGCAAGGAATAAGGTGAACTGAGGTAGGACACAATTAAATACAGCACTGAATTTTTTAGTATTTATGAAATCTAGAATGTGAAGATGGGAGTCATTTTGTCATAAAAATCCCTGAAGCAAGAGCAAAATACTACTGCTGAAGTGATTTTTTTTTTTTAAAAGAATAAAAGAAGAGATCATTGAAAGTGACAACTAAAGATCTCAAAAGCAGCTTGATGAACGATGGGATAGATGTGTGCATTCGAGACAGGGCTACGACAACACCCAAGAGTCTCTAGTTTGAGAAAATGACAGTGATCTACAACAATCAGCTAGGCTGAAGCTAATGGAGACATTGGATTTAGGCTGCCCAAGACTTCTGGTATGTCAAGATGTGAATTCAAAGCTTTAAAATATAATATTGGTCTATACAACAACTACAGAGTGGGGGAAGCATGAAGTGTGTTTGTCCAGTAGCTGAAACAGGAAATCACGTTAAATTCACATTTTTCCTTATTATCTATACTCTGATTTTTCAGCATTAATGAAATACTCTATTATGAGAATATAACTAATACAATCCTAGCATCTGGAGATTACCTTTATGCTTCATTTTTCTTTATTAAATGGGTTAAAGAGAAATAACAGTCAGATGCAAATAGGATAGTAGTGTAAAGGTTTGCAGTTGGACTTGAGGATCTTAAGGGTCTTTTCCAACCTAAATGATTCTATGATTATAAAACCTGTGGCTATACAAGCAGGCAATTGCAAATAAACAGCAATGAATTCCAATTTTTTGATCCAGCATTTTGCACAGGCTAAATAATAAGAAATGTGACAAAGCCTGTAAATGTCATTTAAATATGCATAAATGCGTTTAATTCAATACAGTAACAGGATGTTAATAGATAACAAAAAGTGAACACAAAGATTTCTCTTTTGTCATTTAACAAAACGTGTGCTGTATAGCCACAGACACTAATTCCTTCCTCCATTTACTCTGGGTTTATCACAGGCAAAGGAGATGACGCATTTGTAGGCATCTTCGGTTGGTTGTTTTGCTTTATCACCCCACTAGACCAAAACATAATCACAGAAAAATTTAGGTTCCAAAGGCCCTCTGAAGGTCATCTAGTCCAAATCCTTCTGTGACAGCAGGGCTAATCGCAGAGCTAAATCCAGCTGTTCAAGGCCAAAAACATACGAGAGAACCCAGTGCTGCCTTCATTAATTTTTGAATCATCCACTATGATAGGTAGATTTGGATTTAACTTCCTAGACGATGTTTGAAATAGTGCTCAGGACATGTTTAGCAACACAAAAGTAAAGGTAAAAACACCAAATAGATTTCTCTACTCTTAACAGTACTTGAAATGCAGGGAAGTCCTCGTCCCACAGCCTTAGCTATCAGAACCTGTCAGATTGTATGTCTCAATGGAATCAACCAGGAGATTTCCTTGGTCAGATTACCCCTAACCTCAGGAAATGTAAAATAAGAGAGTTGCATATCTTAAAGAAAGTAACATACATTATTATTTCCAATAAATTTGGGTTACTATTGTGAGAAAAAAACATATCAGTTTTCTTCATATACAAAGAAGAAACAACCCAAAGCAGCTCACTCTTCATGTAAGTGATAACATCTGTAATTACACAAATTGGCTCTATCACATAGGAAAGTGAGAACTTCTTCAAACAGATACTGAAATTAATAGCTTGGTTCCTGTTTGCTGAGAGCAAATAGGAAGATACTGTAGTGTCCTCAGTGTCCATGGGTAACTTCTAAACCAAACCATGAGGGTAGTCTGGGCAGAGACATTACAGTTCACTCTAAAATCAGAAGACGATCTTCAATATATCCTATGAATCAGGAGCTCTAAAAACGTAGGCAACAGACAATCTGTACCAGAATCAGTAAACCACTGGAGGACCCTCAGTCTCCAATAAATAAGTCTCTGCTTAAATATCTTTCAGTGGGGGTTAAGAAAAGTAACATTCACTTACTAGAGGCTACGATGGCTCACCTGATGCATGACCGCAAGCCTGAGCACTGTGCTATACAACAAATAAAATATGCCTCCTAAACCAAACTTCCTGGTGCCTGCTGTAAGGAGCTTACAGATTAAAAGGAACAAAGAGTAAGTTATATAATACAAAACTACATCAGAATTGCAAGCGCATGGCACAGCTGTTTCAACAAGCAAACACTACTTAAACTGTTCTCCGGACAATGTCTGACCTAGTTTACAGTGAAGTCCTCAATTATATTTTCCCTAAAACATTTGAAAATGAAAAGCTTTCCGAAGAACTGCATTAAAAAAAAATAATCTGCAAATATCACTTCTACTGGTCTGGCTGCTGTATTTCAAGAGTAACTGTAGTGCGCTCCTTATAGAGGTTGCATGGCATTTGGGAGAGATGGCTGAAAGAAGAGAAGACTGCACAGTTACTCATGAAACACCTGCAAGTATTACGGCAATTCAGTGTAACTCAGTTTGTATTCTATGACAGTATTCAGTCACAGTAATACAAAAAGAGCTAAGTGGACAGCGTTGCTCATTTTACTGAGCTACATCTGGTTATTTCTTATTTACTTTAAATTGTAATTTGTTTTCAAAAAAGAGGTTTGGTTTTTTTGTACAAGCACTATCTGTGTAGGGTCTCAGTGGAGTAAGTGATCATCAGGAAGTTATAAAATACCTATAAAAACATACCAAAAAGAAGCTGGCAGTGTTACCGTGACATAGGATTATTACATTATGTTATTTCTAGTTTACAGACAGGCCCATTAGCAGGTAAACTCTGCTCTCCCTTCCTTCTTGCTGCTCCCATCTGTCCACCTCCAAAATTAACTTGCAAAGGGGAGAGAAACATGAAAGCAGAATGTGTTTCATCTGAAACCGTCTATTCAAATTCATGCTGCAGGGTTAATTGAATGGTTTATTCTCAAGGTTACTCTGAGTGAGAAGAGACATACCGAGGTAATATTAAAGCTGTAGAATGACTATTAGGCAAACCGGAATGCCTCTTTTCATGTTAACACTGTTTTTGGTATGCTCTTGCACGCATAAATCAAAGTTTCTCCTCCCCACCTTTACTTTCTCTCCACTTGGAGCTTTAAATACAGAGCTTTGGCTCACAAGTTCACCAAACTGAAGCAGCGCAATGGGAATTTCTCTAGATATTTTTGAGTATCCTCTCCCCCCTCCCACTGAGAAAGCAGCCTTGCATCTTTTCCCCTTTAAAAAAGGGACTCGGACTACCAGCCTTTTCACAACTGAAAAATAATCCTCTGGCTTCCAAACCTCTGTAAAGGACATATTTACAGACACTGTGTTAGAAGCACAAAACACTGCTTGGTATTTCAACAGAATGCTTTGGAATGGAAACAACAAATGCACTTGCACTACACAGATCATTATCTGTTTCAATTAGGAAGGTAATTACTTGCCTAGAACCAGAATTACCACATTTAAAGGAAGATTGTCCTACCTCCCACCAGTTTTAAAGATTAGATCCGCATTAGGTGCTCCCTTCGGATGCTGGTACCGAGGCCGCCGTTCACGATTAGTATTTGCTGGAGCCGGACGCTGTGCCAGAGACTGCAACATTTCTGTAATTTCATAGAGAAGAAAGTTAAATACATTCTATATGCATCTTTTTAAAGAAGATTTTACACAAGCACATTTCACTGGTATGTATTAAAAAAGACACCTTATTGACACCTTGATGTACTTTAGGGTTAACACTCAAGTTATTCAACAACAGCTAATTAAAAAAAGTGACTAAATTGCACAGACAGCTTTGACAAATCCAAGCTACCCCATAAAACTTGCATTTCCAGATGTTATTACAGAAGGAAATGACAGCAGTGGTTTTCATCCCAGGTGCTTAAGAAAGGCGCCATCACCTTTTCTTTCTAAACATCTCAGCCACCTCTTTCTTCATCAATGAGCAGGGACAAAGGTTCCCAGCAGCATGAGAAGCCACAACATGAAACTACCCTGAAATAGCAACAACTGGACAATGTTGCTGCCAATTAAAAGACGCAGTGAGAAACCTGTCCTAAAATTAAGCACTGAGAAGGCAGGTATTTAAGTTTAAGCAAGCCATAATAGGATCCTTTTATGGAAAGACGGGCACCTGAAGAGGATGACTCAGCTGACCTACATCACACCAGCTGTGTCACAGACAGAGCTTTTCACTTCATGATCAGTGAGGCAGAAAGAAACCCACACTGCCCAGTTTAGCCCTAGACATCCAACTTTGGGGCAGTTTAAGCTAGGTAAGTATTGCAGTTTTGCATTCGGTAAAATTTAATTTCTAACTTTTCATTCTTTTAATGATTAAAAAAATGGCTATTTTCCAGGCTAATGGTTATTAAGTACGCGATATAATTACAAATACATTAGGAACCTGCATATAACCTCTGCCCATATGTTAGTGCAGCTAATGGAAAGTATTTCTGACAGTCCACCTGTGCAAGAATCTACATTGCTCAGCAAACAGATGGAATAAATGAAGGGGAAAAGTGGAATAAGCTGTTAAACAGATTATGTTTGAAAGTCTGCTCTGTCTGGTTCTCTAATCTCTGGTAATCTCATTGGAGACACATACCCATCACCTGCTAGAAACAAACACTACTCACACAATGACTTGCACAGGGCAAGCCTGTAGACTCTAATGAGATTCTCTCACCATTTACAAAATGCACACAAAGCTTTCAGTAAGGTGTTCACCCAGCCTTTGAGAAACTGGGAAACTATGAATGATTTCATATACAATATCTGTGTCAACAGTTAACAAACTGTGTATTCACGATCTGTATGCTCCCCTATCAACACCTGGAAAAGGCAAAAAAAGCCATTCAACACACTGACATTACACACTTTTGTAAACATCATGAAATAACATCCTTCGAACCAATTCCGTGTGCCAGGAGAGATCTCTGTTGACAGTGAGGAAACCCAGGAAGAAAATAAGAAGAGATGATGGTATATTGCCAGCCAGGCACTAGAAGCAACTAATGAACGAGCAAGCATGGGGATGCCATCTCTTCTGTTTTCCACACCAGAGGTGAAAGAAAATATCAGGGTTTGTGCAAAGTCAGTAGCTGAGAAGTTGAGTAATTGAGAAGATACAGAAGGAAGACATGGCAAAGGAGCACAATATATTAGCTAGGGATGGCACCCATCTTTGCTTTTAGTGAAGGGGGGAAAAAAAGATCTATGCAGAAAAACACTAGTCTAAGAAAGTCACCCAGTTCCTAGTGTTTCTTTCAATTAAAAAGGTTTGTAATGCTAATAAACATTGCTGAAGTATTAAATAAGTATCTGATACTACTTTGAAGTACATCGGTGGATTTTCATCTGTTAGCTACACTGTGCAGATAAAAAAACCAATTGTACGTGCAAACGTTAAGACAACCCTGAGGTATTCTTCCAGAAATTGAGGCTTCTTCCTCCCTTGGTAACTTCAAAGCTTGAAATAGAAATTTAAAACCAACTCTTTATTTCAGTGGGTATGTACCAACTTGTTACAGGCAAACTGACTCTTCAAAAGTAACAATCAACTGCACAAGATCTAAATAAAAAATAGTTCCAAAGAGGAATGTAGTTTGGCCTGTTAATTTAATCTGATTACAATGTCCTTTTTAGTTTGGTTTTACTGTGTCTATTACCCATGTTAATAAAAAAGAATTAACAGCTGGTTTTTTAAAATGGATGTCAGTTACAGAAAAGCCTATTTCTTCTGTGTTTATTTTCCTCCTATATTAATGTTTTATACACAGCACCTAGAAAATTTGTGAGAAATTAAAAAAAATGCCTATTACTGGTTATCAATTGGTATCAGTTGTCCAATTCATTTCTCTTGGACAAAATCAATGTCATCCTTTTCTGACTAAGCAATACAATTGCTCACAATAAAACCCTCTATTTTAAAGATACCCACAAAGTCATATGACAAGGCATAAAACCCAAACACCCTGACCAGTAAAAATATCAGAAATATTATTAATGAGAGAAAATCCACAAAAAGTCTGAGAAAAGCACTAAAACGCCTAATTCCAAATCCACTGTTTCGCTTCCTTTTTCATAAGTGGGCTTTATAACAGGGAAGTGTCTCGGAAAAGAAGCTTTTAAGCTAATTATGATGTTTAACGCTAAGAATATATTGTGTTATCACTTCAGAGCTCTGTAGACACTTACTTTGGAAAAATACTCCTTTGTACAATTACAAGTTTAGTTCTCATACTATCAAAGCTCTGAAGAGAGTGTTAAATTCCATAGTGGTTTTACAGTTAGAGCTGCTTTAATTTAAATTTCTCGTTTCTTGATGAATAATGACCTTTCACTAAATACCTTAAATGAGATTTCCTGCTAATTAACTACTTACACTGTGATTACCACCAGACTGCAACATCTTTTAAAAAAAAAAAAAGTAGAGCAAGAACTTTGGAGATATTAAATGGAAATACTAACGTAAGAACTGAATACCATCAATTTTATTGGTCTGGCTTTGTTTACAAGCTGAGCGAGCCAAGGAAAGTTGAGCCTAAGGAAAAAAACAAACCCACAAACCACCCAACTACCAAACACATCAAGTGCATCAGTTTAGGGGCTATAGGATCTGCTGTATTAACAGTTTGCTTCAATCTGTCCAGGTCCCACAATACCTGACTTACATACCCTTAAAAAACAAATTAGATCATATAATTTGTATGAAACCTTCATTCTGTTAATACATTCTTATGCTCCAGATTTGTAGCACTCCTAGAACTTTCAGCAATGTGAAGCTTAGGTAACAGTTTTTATTTCTCTGGTGAAGGTTACCTCTTAGTATTTGCAAGTCTTTGAAAAGTCTAAATACAATTAATATCCAAAATATCTATTAATATCTAAAAACCAGAGTTTAAGTTGCACAGAATTTATTCCTCTTGTATCCAGCTCAATTGTCTTGCAGTAATGGAGACAGTGCCACAAACATCAGATTAGTTTTGCATTACCTTATTTTTAAGGAAACAATCTCAGTTCTTCCCCTTTCCCAAAATAAATGGAAATGCCAAGATTGGAGGCCCACTTGAAACTTCCCTTTCCTGAAAGAGCTATGAAAACTTCAAGCACAGAGACCAGGGAGTAAATAATGAATGACTGGAACCGAAATACAGAACTGGAACTGCTAATTATCACAAATAATATTTTTTGTAGATCCATAAAAGTTCCTCTGAAAATAAAAATTAAATACTTGGTAATATTTTTACCCTGGTAGTCCTCTTGTTCTTGCCGTTCATTGATATCCAAAGTGAGCTTTTTCATCCTCATTCTCTCCTCTTGTTCAGCTTGCTGTTGGTTCCAATGGTTTGCAGCAAGTTGGGAAGACATTGGTACATTCAGGATCTTAAACTGGAAATGAAAATAAGTTTTTAAGTACCCATGACACCAAAAACCCAAACACAACATAATCCAAAATATAGAAAGGCTATCATAAAATCATAAAATGGTTTGTGTTACAAGGGACCTTAAAGTTCACTTACTTCCAACCCCCGTGCCATGGGCAGGGACACCTCCCACTAGACCAGGCTGCTCAAAGCCCCATCCAGCCTGGCCTTGAACACCTCCAGGGATGGGGCAGCCACAACTCTGGACAACCTGTTCCAGTGCCTCACCACCCTCACAGTAAAGGATTTCTTCCTAATATCTCATCTAAGTCTCTCCTCTTTCAGTTTAAAACCACTATCCCTCGTCCTATCGCTCCACTCCCTGATAAAGAGTCCCTCCCCATCCTTCCTGTAGGTCCTCTTTAGGTACTGGAAGGGGCTCTAAGGTCTCCCCAGAGCCTTCTCTTCTCCAGGCTGAACAAGCCCAAATCTCTCAGCCTGTCCTCACAGCAGAGGTGCTCCAGCCCTCTGAGCATCTTCATGGCCCTCCTCTGGACTTGCTACAACAGCTCCGTGTCCTTCTTGTGTCAAGTGGTTATTACGGTTATTTCTAGGTTATTATCATGAGATACTGTCTACATAAGCTTCTACTGGAAAGTCTGTTTGTTGGGTTTGTGTGGTTTTGGTTTTTTTTTAAGTTCCACTTCACATAAGAAAACAGGAGGAAATAGAAGATATTCAGACCCTCTACACATTCCATATGCAGAACAAACAAAGAAGGCTGATATACTGCTAAGATAAAAGACTAGTACACACAATATTTATGGGAACAAAAACGATTAACTTTCAGCAGGAACACATAGCTATATGCTTCATTTCTTATTTTCATACAAGCTGTTACCCTTACAGTAAAATACACTGGTCTGAGCACAAAGCAGCACAGCTGGCTCAGAAAGCTGCATCTCCCTCCAAAGGTCTCTACCTTCCAAGGAGATTAAGCCCCTGAGCAGAATTTCTACTATTATCCCTTGTGATAACAGTGAAGAAATGTTCCAAGCATTTCATATGTACTCCAGCATTTCTTGTGCAGTACTTTTCCTTTTACAAATGGTTCTAGCTTCACAATGCTGCTTATTAGTCTGGAGACAACTGTGGTGTCAAATTTAATCTTTTCCTCCTCCCTTGTAGCCAAACACCCACATGACACATTCAACACATTATCTGATTTGTCATAAGCTACATTAAAATTAAGCTTGGTACTACTGCTACAGAAGTACCCCCTCTCTGGAAAATACAGCTGAGATTTTCAGAGAGGCATAAGGAAGATGCTTTCTTTTTCCCCAGACTCAGAAAATCCAAGTTTTTATTTCCTCATAAAAGTTTTTTACAATTCTTCCAAAACAGAGAAGCGATTCTTAATCTTATCTGCAACTGAAACAATAGTTTTCAGAAACCCCTTAATGCTAAAGTTTGTGAACACATTTAGTAAAATTTCACAACCCCCTTTAACTGCACATGCATTAGAGATAAATATTTCCATGGTATAAGTAGGGTAATGCACTTAAGGATAATCACTCTTAATATTCCAGGAACTACTCTGAATCCTACAGCTTTTTCTTGTCATCTGAGATCTATTTCCACAGAAATAGAAGCAGGGGCAAATTTCTAAGTGTTCTTTTCTGCTACACTGTCAAAAGATGCAGACCGAAAGATACATTAGCAAAATTGCTGTTGAGAAGGTATGTAGTAAAAGCAAAATCCTCACAGCATATGGTTAGTATTTAATGCAACAATTACTAAGAAATCTCAAGGTATCTACGAGATGATAGTGCCCCACTAGTAGGAGATGGATGATGAGTGTATGAAGACACCAAGTACTCAGATGCAGCACTTGGAAATAAGCTGTTTGAAACAGTTAAGACAGACTCTTTCAAAGACTTGAGAAAAAACCTGGGTACAGGGAAAACCTATCAAATAGAACATTTATTTAGATGAGACAAATCAAGCAAAATATTTTGGGGGGGACAGGGGGAACAACAGATGGTGTTATAGCATATTATGTTGAACATAAATACAAGGTTGTTATTAAGGTGTGCAGGGAAGAATAAAAATGAAAGTTCTTGAAGTCCTGACCGAAAAGTAAGCTTTAGTTATTGCTGAGCAGGCCAAAGATGATGCCAGACGCTCTCAAATGAGCTTATGCAAACTACACAACTAACTAACACGTTTTATGATAAAAATAATTCCTTAGCTTCACCATTAAGATCCTCATCTATCTTAAATCTGTAGAACAGACAAAATAGAAAGGACATATCAGCTTAATGGGATTGGTAAACTATTTCCAGACAGGATGCTTAAAGTAGAAAAAAGAAAACTGAAACATAGAAGGGTGCAAATGAAAGAAACAGATAGAAAACAACAACAGAGTGGTAATTAACAAATTATCACTGAGTCAGTATCTCAAGGCAATCAAATGATTGCCATCTGAAATCAAATCACTGATGACAATTACTAAAGGACATGATGATTACTGAGCAAATCAAACACTTCCGATTTGCAAACACTGAAGAAGTATACTGAAAACCTCTTACAAAATCTGTGAGACAGGGACAGAACATAAGGACTTCACTTAGAAGATGGCAAACTGAAGAAAGGTCAAAAACGATCATTCAGAAGACTAGATTACAGATTTCATAAACTCACTGATGAAGCACTTCACATTCAAGGACAGACTTGACCATTCCATGGATATTACCATTCTTTTATGGAGTCTTGCTAAAAATGTTTCAAATGAAAGGAAATCTTTTGTCTTAGGTATTAACCAAATTTTTTGATCCTAGGCGATTTCTTTTTCAGTGTCTAAATCTCACTTTGGTTCACGCCTACCTGGCATAAAACTTCTTGGGTAGTTTCAAAAACATCAAATGGTATTAGATAGACCTCAGTTTTGATCCCTTATCATGGTAATGTTTCTGTATTTCCCCTTGCTCCCTCATGGCTTGTGGATAAATTATAACGCCATAGCCTAAATTTCCGATAGCCCTTTTCAGTTCTACTGCTACTAGTTTTGTTAGTTTTGTCATACAATTTCTTTGCTACAGCTGATGGGTGAAAAAGCCCAGCCATGTATTGCAAGACACTAGTCTACCTGATATCCTTGCTCTTGCCTGTTTTTGTGACAAAAAAGGATAAAATCTGGTGTCCTTGCTACTATCACCCTGCAATGACTATTCAGATTGCATGCTGCTGGTAAATAGCAGTCAGTTGTTCTTGTGTTGCTTAAAAAAATAAAATAGTTGTCAATGTGCCACTAAAATCTGGCTGAACACTGGCACGTGAACTGAGTGTTCAGTGACTGGACCTCAACTAGAAGGAAGCACAGCATGTTCCATTTTCAGTAGTAAGTACCTTCTATCAGTGAAGATTTTTAGTTTCAGCAACAGAGTTGACAAAGGACAGAGATACCAAACACACTGCTAACATAGGAAGTAGTTAGGCTGATGTTGTAGTTGAGGTGGTAATGCTCATCATTCCAGCCATGGTGTGGATGAGAAGTTACCTGCAGCCTTCCAGGTTATCTGCAAGCTCCTTCTGACTGTTTCTAAAAAGCTGAAAATTTATAGCTATAACTTAGCAGTAAGATGCATCCATCACTTCAAAACTCTGTGCACGTTTTCCTCAAGAAGATCTAAAATAAAGTACTATAAGAAGGAATAATTATTTTCTTTTCAACTCCACCTCTTCTTTCCTGCTTATTTCTCTATTAAATCTGACTACTAAGACATTTTTTTCTGAATACAGAACTACGGACAAAGAAGCCTTTCATTGACTCAAAAACTGAAGTAGTCTATAAAGCAACTGTTTTCTACATTTCTAGAAACACTGAGAGGAGTTTTGGCAGGAAGAGCCTACTCCCAAAAGCAAATATTGGGGGAGGAGCAGGGAAAGCTCCTGAACAAGTTCTGCTTTCTTTTTCAAGCCACATGTTGGCAATGTTTTCCCCTTGCACAGAATATGGAGATCCTAAAACTCTTGGTAGCTACAGATACTCCCAGTAAGTTATCCTTAAAAAGCTAAACACCATTATTTTTTTTTTAAATAGACTTCTCTGAAATCCCTTCTCAGCCCAATGACAACAGTTAAAACTCCCCACTCAAAGCTTCTGTAGAACTTTGTATACAACATTCAAGTTCCAGGACAACAGAAGAACCAAGCAAACGTAGTAGAGAAATCAGTTAATCAGTGCAAGTATGTGTGTGCCCACTCAGATAGGTATAGCCATTTACACTTTCAAAGCACTTAGCACAGCACGCACTTACTAGTTCCAGTGTTTTATGAGAAGAGACCTTCTCACTTTTTACACAGATTTTAAAGTGTCTTTCATATGAAGGAAGAGAAAGACTCTACTCCAGGTTTATGCCTCAGCTGTTACACTACTGTCACAATTCAGGTAACAAAAGCCAAAGCAAAGCAATGACATAGATCTCAACACTTGAAAGGTAGAGATGCAGGGAATGAAACAACGCCTTGGTTCTGCTTTCCATATAAACTAAAGGGTCATTCATTTTCATCATCCATTTATACAACCCAAATGAAAAGGTTTCTTTAGAAGACCTAAAGCATGATGAGAAATGCATGTGGAATGTGTTAGGTATTGATTTGTATATGATGCATTTGCTGACACAGGAAAATTCAAACATACACTGGAGAAAAGTGCCAAGACAAACGCATAGCTTGGCTGCATGAAGCAATGGGTTTATTTGTTTTATCAACACAACTTCCATTTAAGTTTCTCTGACAGATTCACTCAGTGCATTCTGGAAGAGTCCTTACAAAGCTTTCAGAGATAATGACTTTTTTCCAAGCTGAATAAATCCAGCCAAGTGTCAGTTACCTAGGAAATGGAATTTAGAAAACACCGTATATCTTGATTTGAAGCTGAATGTGTTTTCAGAAAAATCTGTAGAATCTTAAAGATTCTGGAAAATTCCTCCTTTTCTTTTCTACACCTTTTAACTTCCAGCGGCAGCCCACCAACCGTTCATCTCCAACAACTATGTTTAAAATACACATAAAACATACCACTGTCCTACTGCTGTGATCACAAAACATAGTTAGTAACGGTGTAATTTAACCACAGAATTTTCCTACATGATTTCTATTAACAACCAAGAACTCCAAGAAACTACATACAGTATTTTCTAGTCATCAAAATTAAGATGTCTGCATCCTAATCTGATAAAAGGATAAAGAAACAAAAAAATTCTATGAGTTCAAAAGTCAGTGTGACTTTCAGAAGAGGGAAAGGATTTTATTTAAGCAATATGCATACTGTATGTGAACTCTTACCTGCTGTTTGTTGCCTTTTCGTGTTAACATCACAAATGGCATTGTGTCTCCAGACTCTGACTCTCCTTCCCCACCTCCAAGTGGGGGACCCTTCTTGAGCTGACTTTTGAGATGTAGAGGAATAGCAACATCCAACTGATGTACTTTAACAGATTCGCCACTCCGTTGCTATCAAAAAAAAAGCAAATTCTTTAAATGATCAGATGCTAAAAATGTCAGTTTGGCAACGTTCCTATTTTCATGACTGAGAAAAGTTTTAACCTTCCAAGAAAACAAAGTAATATATAAGTAGATGTATTAGGTTTTATTACATTTTCCTTTGATTTCCTTGCCTGTGAAGAAGAAAGTTACACGGATGGAGTACTTCAAATTTCAAAGGAATTTCATATAACTTAGCTTTGTAAGGAATGAAATCTAGAGACTTGATTAAACACACTTGAGAATGGACACCCTACATTCAAGATTTTTTTTTGGTAGCATTTTATCAATGTATTCCTCTTACAGAGGTTGCAATACACATATATTTACCAGATGTGACGGGAAAAAAAAATAGCACCTAAAAGTTATGTAAATTCAAATACAGCTACATCTTAAGCATGTTAAAACCTAGGCTTGGATAGTCTAGGATGAAGTCAGAAGCACTGCATATCTGATGCAGGTGTTATTAATTCAATAAGCTATCTGTCAGCATGTCATATGTTATAAACAACAGCTGTTTTACTAAAAGTTACATATCCAAACGTGTCAATTGCAGTGAAGAGGCCACAACTACAAAAAGAAATCCATGTTCTTTAGTATGGTAAGCTATGCATTAAGCACTAAAAAAAAAAATCAAATACAGTTAGCAGTACAGCAAATTACATTGATTTAAAAAAAATATGTATTTATACCTGAAGATTTTCCAGCATCATTTTATCCAATGCCTGAATGAAGTCCTCATCTTCTGCACAAGGGACATGCTTAAGTCCTCCTCCTTTAATCATTACTTCCTATTGCAATGGGAGAAAAACCCTTCTATTACATTAGTTTCAGAAATATGAATATTCAGTCAAGAAATAAGGGGAAGGATACCCTTATTGCTTCCATGTCACACAAAATCAAAAGCTTAAAAAATAAGTTGTTAAAGAAAAAGGTTTTCAGCTTGGATTATTTTCTTGAAGAAATATTTTCTGAGTTTTATTGCGTCAATTATTGTGAAGGCTGCCCCTCATAATATTCTGACGTACCAGCATATGTGTACAGAAGCATACGTACACATTCCAGATATGGCAACACCACAAAGAAAAGTCTCTATCCCTACCGCACCTAACTTAACTAATTTCTCCATTAAGTCCATGAAGTTAGGTGGCCTTCTCAAGACAAATACTATCCTTTAGTATTTGGAAAGCACAATGTGAAAACAAATATGTTTAAAGTCAGTACCCCACCACATCGTTCTATAATGATCATTACTTTCCTTAATATGTAACCGCAATTCAGGCTCAACCAGAGGATTTTTTTGTTACAGATGTTATAATCTGCCAATCCTAAATCTGGGTTTTGGGAACTTGCACTTGCTTGTTTGTCTCCTTTTCAGCTTTGAGATCTAGTGGAGCGTAACTAGTGTATCTTGTATCATATCAGTTTGCTACCATTGCTGGCATTACAAAACCATCATTTATGTAATCTTTTCCAGCTACCTGTGAAAGTGCACGGTCCTGTGAAAACATGTTGTAGTAAAGCTGATGGCATAAATATTTTCAGAAGGTAATAATGAGAGTTTGCAGATATAAAAAGAAGCTCTAAAACGTATTGGAAAGAATAGCAGGGAGTGTTCCCGCTGTGTTTTCCCAGGTATATTATGAGCAGCTCGGCAGAAAGCATTCAGTAAAAAAACCCAAAGATGCAAAAGTCTTATCTAAAGATAAGATGCTTATCTAAAGCAATAATACATACTGTATTCTCCTCATCAGTTTCATTTTCTTTATTGGAGTCTGTAAGATAATCTGTGTTTTCTTCCTCCTCCTCTTCACCTTCTTCTTCCTCATTGTCAGAGCCCTCCTGAAACATTCAATGGTTAAAATTTGAGAATAGAATAACTTCTGACTGTTTTAAACCGAAAAAGATTATTTGCATGTGATTCCTCATACATATTTTCTGCACCTTTCCCACCCTCCACCCATCCAAACCTGTTTACTTCAGTTTGGTCTTAGTAAATTTGTTGTGTTCTGTATTTAATGTTTCAGTCTGAACTCCCTTGGCTTTATCTGACATTTTCACAAATGTACCGCAGAAAACTGGGAGTAGTGTCTGCTACACCAGATGGTTGTGCTGCCACTCAGTGGGAACCCAACAAGCTGGAGGAATGGACTGACAAGAACTCATGAAGTTCAACGAAGGGAAATGCAAAATCCTGAACCTGAGGAGCAGTAACTCCATTCACTAGTACAGGCTGGAGGCTGACCATCTGGAAAGCAGCTCAGCACAGAAAGACCTGAGGTCTTGGTGGACAACAAACTGACCAAGAACATGCGGAGCGCTGTGCCCAGCTCTGGGTTCCCCAATACAAGACAGATATAGACATACTGGAGCAAGTCCAGTAACAGGCTGTGAAGATGAGTAAGGGATTGCAGCACCTGTCATAGGAGGAGAAGCTGAGAGAGATGGGGTGGCTTAGCCTGAGGTTTACCTCTCCATGAGTATAAATACCTGAAGGGAGGGAGCAAAGAAGAGGGAGCTGGACTCTTCTCAGTGGTGCCCAGTAACAGAGGCAATGGGCACAAGTTGAAAGATTTCATTTAAACATTAAAAAAAGAAAAAGCTTTTTTTTTTTTTTTTACTGTGATAGTATTTAAACACTGGAACAGATTGCCCAGGGAGGTTGTTGAGCCACCATCATTGGAGATATTCAAAACTTGATTGGACATTGCCTCAGGCCATCTACTGTAGGCGACCCTGCTGTGAGCAAGGAGGCTGGACAAGAAGATCTCCAGAGGTCTCCTCCCCATCCACCAACCATTTATGATTCTGATCATATTATTAATTTGTGGGTAAAGGCACAAACCCAGACAAACTTCAGGAACTTCAAATCTGACAAGCACAGGCTGCAAGGAAGCTTACTAGTAAACCAACCAACCCAAGCATAAGGAGAAAAAGTGTTTCCTATTTCCTTGATGAACTCATTTTCTCACAACACTACCATTATCACGTCAACTTTGCTGTGTCATAGTGACAAGTTAGAATTTCTGTGTACACATTTGGTTTTTTTTTTTATTATTTGCTCCACCATTTTTGATTCAAAAGATTACTGGCACAGTAAACAAGGAAGATTGTTATGCTCCATAAATCTTTTATTTATTCATATTACACAGGCATACTCTGAACACCTGTTATTTTTCCTACGTGACTGCTTTGACATCTAGTCAATACATTTGCTTCTACAACAGATAAAGAAAATTATCTGAAAGTGTTTTCATGCCAAAAAGACTAAAGGCATCTTTTTGTTGACAAGCAGCACACACCCTGAGCAAAGTTGTCAGGTTCAAGTTTCTGCCATAATTTCTCTGGAATAAGCCTCAGACACTCTGTATTTAGTTTTCTGTATATACAAAACTGGGATGGAAGTATCCTCAGAGCACTGACTGGGTTATGTATACCCACCCACATTTCACCTGCTACCTAATGCAGAAGGGCTACAGAAGGTTATGGGTAACCAAAATACTGATTACTCATTCTTTTTATGTCAGGCAAGGTAAATGATTAAGTTCACCTCTTCTTCTGGCTCATTTACTTCACTTTCATTTCCAGATTGTTCCTCTGTCTCTGCTCCACCTTCCTCTTCCTCTTCATCCTCTTCTAGATTCTCTCCTTCCGTAATGGAATCTTTGGAATCTTTGTCATTCACAATTCCTGAAATTTGGAAGAATTAGAACAAGGAACTAGAGCAGAATTAGAACAAGGAATGAGAACATTAGAACACATATAGCCACTCAAGTTATATGTGGAAGATCACTTCAAAAGTCCATTGTTACTTAACACTGAAACTTCCAATGGCTCATAATATTCAACTTCTGAATGAAACATTTTCTATATATAGTTACCTTACTCATAAAGGGTAATAACTTCCATGCCAGAATAGGAGGAAAAAATTATGGAGAATGTTTAAAATTTCCCATGTAACAGCGATCAGGAAGCTGCACTGCACTAATGGCTTCAAAATATCCTCAAACTAAACATGCCACCTCACTGAAACATGCACTGAAATATGAGCACTAGATTACAGATGCTCTATAAAACCAGCAGAGCCCAGAAAACATGAAGCCTTTGCAGTCTTAGTTCCAGTACTTTACACTACTGTCAACAGTTTTGAAACCACTATTTTCTCAGCCTGTACCAAACTTTTCTGATTCTTTTCTAATGCTCCAAGGCTGCACTTGAACCTGAGGATGTAGGTGCCTCTATGAAGAGTTTAGGAAATCCAAGTTTCTTCTGAAAGTATTACTCCGTGCACTCATCCTACTTGCAGACTGGATGACAGTTTTTTCACTGTGTTTTAGTTCATCTTGCAGTTTTTCTTCCTGACCTGCTTGCCGCCCTGATCCCTCAAGATATTTTAGTTCACTCTGTGTGTAAGGTATCAAGCATAGCTCCCTAAACCTCTGCTTTCTTTCAATAAGGTACCCTTCAATGTAATACCCTTATCTATACCATTCCGACAGTAGTGAAAAATAAGTTCCGGTTTCTTTCAGTGCTTCAGTGTCCAATTTAAGTCTTAGATATAGATTTCAATCAGAATTGTTTTCAGAGAAAATATTTAAGAATTGAACATTGTTCCAATTCAAGAAGAAACAAAGATCTGTTTTTAGAGAACAGCTATTGCAAAAATTAAGTCACCCACTGCAAAAAAGAACAAGCTTCCAGCATATACTATAGTTCTAATACATTATTTTAATTTTTTTTCATTAATTTACAAAGCCACTTAATCCTCCAGGGGATCGTGGCTTGAGCCAGCAGAAAGCGATGCTGATGCCAGCCTTCTGCCACACAGCAGATCTAAAGCCAGTAATTTTTCAAAGATTGTACTAACAAGTCAATAAAGCTACTATGCAGTTTGCCATTCATGTTTTGACATTATACCAGCCACACCTAGGGTCAGCTGTTAGCGTATAGTATTTTGGACAGCAAATGAAATGAACACATCAGTTCTGTGCTTGTGGCACTCCTTGCTTGTCCTCTGCCATATACAAAGAACAAATGCAGTAGTACGCAATTCTTATGTAGAAGTCTAGATTTTGAATATACAAGCAGTTTGGGGGATACCAGGTTCGGGCTTTTTTGGCGGGTGGTGGGTTTTTTTGCGTCACCTCCAGATATCTTTAAGAGACACAATATGCAGACACATGCAGCCAGGCCTCTACAAAATTTTGATTAAGATCACAAAGATCAGCTTTAGGAGGAGCTGAATTTTCAGAGCTGTGCTTAAATCAGACAAAACTCAGAAATAAAATTGATGGTATATATGGCTGTATGGTAATTATTGAGGATTTCGGTTCTATGTAAACACATACACAATCACACTTCCTCCTTCATATTCCAAAAGTTTCAGAGCATTGGTTTTTTCACCCCTATTTATGAACACTGTGCTCTTCAAGATCTGTGCTGTTCCATAATTACACAAGAGTTTCTTTTGAATCACTGAGTATATTCTCACCAGTAGAAAAATCGCCAGAGCAGCACAGGAACCAACAGCCAGTCCCCAACTCAAGGCCTGCAGTTTGTCATTCCCCGCCCTGCTCCGCCTAGAATTACACTCCAGACTGATAAAGAGCAAAGCACGCCCTGGTCTTTAGCACAATACCTTCTCCCTGTTATTGTTCATGGGCTGAGGAACTGTAGGGCCAAGGTGGTCAAGAACTGCAGTTCTACTAGAGCTTTTGCTGAAGTATTAAAAAAACCAAAACATTTCCTTCATATATGCTCGCGCCTATCGTCATAACCTTCAAAGATAAGAAAGGCAGATGACAACCTTCCTGAGACCTTCTTCAAACAGTCCTGATAGGAGGACTAGGAACTATCCTGCCCTATACTGGTGTTTACTCGCAAGTAATAACAATATCAAGAAAAGCAACACACCTAGGGAACGCACATGACACAACCCCCTCTTTAAAAGGCTGTACTGTTGATGGGCTTTGCTCTTGCCAAAACAAACACAATAAAATGTTCTCCACCACTTGCTCATGTTCCATGACCGCATACCTCCCCCTTAACTACATCGAATTCAACTGCTATAGTGGTGGTGATTTAGGAAACAGAAGTTCTTAACGATTTGTAGGAAGTGATGAGTATCTTCCAAAAAAATATCACATTTTATGTAACTCATGGTAAATTACTTCTTGGTTATCATTTTGAGAGCATAAAAGCTAGTAGTTTAGATCACATCATAAGGAAATTTATCTGCATTTCACTTGCTATACAGGTAATTTTAAGGCACGTCAATTAAACAAGCAGCATATTAAAAATATAAATTCCTCCTAAAACAGAAGTTGCAGTGTTTCACCTGGCAATTACACATACTCATCCCACTGGATTAAAGGATTATCCTTAAAAACTGAACTTGTCTAGCTAGATGAAGTGCTATTAAGGCTATAATTAACACTTATAAAGTGTAAAATTTACATATAAAAGCTTTTCATGACCAACCTTGCCTTCAAATAAAAATGGAAGATTAGAAAACAACTCCATTTAATGAGAAATAAGCACAGTAGTACCCAATAATTAGTAAGAACTGATATGTAAAGAAGGTTTAAAGGTTAATATGACGATGGTAGTTTTAGATACACACTAACCAGTGTTTTTTCAACTGAGCTGTGCTGCGAGCCCAACTTCTTTCTCCTGAAATTAACTGATTTTTAACACAAGATTTATAAATCACTGTAGTCTTAGCAGGAACCACAAGCTAGCACACAACCTAGCCAACAGATACATTTTAAGAAGGAAAAAAAAACCACCAACCCAAAACACTTTAACAATCCAACCAAAGCTCTAATTCATGAAAAGAAAATCATCCTCTGGCCTCTACTGAAATGTAAACCCCACTCAAAATTATTGCAAAGGAAGTGTAAAGCGCGAAGTCCCTAACAGCGTTTTAAAAGCAAACCATGTTCTCTCTTTTATTGTAGGCCTAAACTAATGTTTCCTTTGACACAGCAGCTCTAGCCAAATCCAGAACTGGGGAAGGAACACAGAGTTGCAAGCAACCAGTCTACCAAAACGACCAAACTGGTTTCCATCAGTGCTTGCCAGCCAACAGGATGCAGCAATTGAGTGCACAGATACTCCTTGCTTTCTGTAGCAGCATGCTTCCTAAATTTTTCTGATGAAATTCATGGTTTTCTTCCTCATCATTCGCACCACACTACTCCATATATATATATGTGTGTGTGTGTGTGTGCGTGTGTGCGTGTGTATATACACACACACTCCCCCTCTCCAAATACTATACGATGTTAATATTATTCATACTGACTTTTTTTTTTTAAACACTGAATCACTTAAGAGTTATGGAGGTTCTATATGATCTCTGTGGTGATGAGAAAAACCCAAGTTACAAAAATTTCTATCATGAAATTAAAAACATTGTATCATGGGAATAACAACATACAAAAGATAATTTTAAGGAATACAGCAATTGTCAAAAAGACTTCGTTTCCCTTGCCCATTTTCTTACCTAATTTTATTAAGAATTCCCTTTCCAAGTCTTGCACCTGTCTGATAGCTTCTTCCAGAGAATTGCAGAGCTTTATCTTTGGTCTCAGCAGTTCCAGTGTATCACTGATCATATAGTCTATGTCTATAGGAAATGGGTGGTCCTTTGTCCAAACATCCAGACTTTTTTTCCACCAAACATACCGCTAGAATACAAAACATTCAAATAAGTTATATGCACACTGGCATTTATAAACTATTTGACTTATGAAGTTTGCAGTGCCTAGCCATGTTTGTACAGTAGAAAATGCAAAAAGTTTCACATCACTACACTCCTAATTTCACACAACAATTAGATATTTTGATATCACTAAACATTGTTTGATAACACTGGATACCACAACCATTAAGAATATGGTCCTTTTATCATAATGACTGTTAGAAGTACTAAGACTAAGCAAAAAAGCACTGAAAAGAAAGTGCCTTCTAAGGGCAGATTCTTCCTATGAGAGATAAGCACTTAACAATTGGCCAACTTTCAATTCCTTCCTCCATATATTTTTCAAGAAAATGAATTCCCGCAAGGGCATATTACAGGGAGGAGGAGGGAAACATCACGAAAAGTTTTAAGGCTGCAGCTAGCATGAAGTGACTTACCCACTTTGCTTTGTAACAAATTAGTGCATATCCCTTACAACAGGATTGTAAAAAATAAATGCCGATCTTAAGTGAACCTAACAGTAGAATCTGAGAACAAAGGTGTTTCAAAAATTGCATCTGAAGTATGATTAACAGAATGTTTATTTAAAAGGTGACATGGTCAAAAGGAACACCCGTTGAAATTGAAGGGTTAACAAAAACATAACAACTTCTTCAAGTATGAGTTCACTTTGGGTTTAAAAATAGGACCATACTGTAATTCAAAAAAAGATCATTTCAAATCTCAGATACAGATGAAGGATATGCATCCTGAAAGTCTGAAATAAGTTATCACCCTAATTTTTAATATCCTTGTTTTAGTATAATTTAAAGAGAGAAGCAGAAAGAAAAAGATATTAAATCCAAAGAGTTTTAGCATGAATTCCACGGACTGGAATTCCACATTTTCTCAGAGGAACCCATTCCAGTGTTTAACATTCCCATTATGAAATCTTTCCCCCTCCCTGTTCCATCTATTGAGTCAGAACTTTCCTTGCTGCAACTTGTGACCATTACCTCTCACCCTTTCACCATGCATGCCTGAGAAGTATCTGACTCCTCCTTCTCCACAAGCACAACTAGCTGAGGACAGCGACCTAATTAGCACTCTTCCCCAAGCTGAGCAAACCCACAGTGCGAGACCTGAAAGCCTCCCGATTCTTTTGATGACCATCCACTGGACTCAGCTCAGTTTGCTGATGTCTCTCCTCTCATCTATCAGGGAATCCTGAACTGGAAACAGTGCTCCAGATGTGGCCTCACAAGTGCCAAGCAGAAGGGAAGGGGGAAAATCATCACTTTCCTCAATCCGCTAGCTACACCCTTGCCCACGCAACACAGTACGCTGTTGGTCTTCACCACCCTAATGGTGTAGAACTCAATGTCATGTTAGAATCATAGAATTGCCTAGGTTGGAAGGAACCTTTCAAACCATCAAGTCCAACTATCAACCTAACTCTGACAAAAAACCATCACTAAACTGTATCTCCAAGCACTATGTCTACCTGTCTTTTAAATACCTCCAGGGATGGTGACTCAACCACTTCCCTGGGCAGCCTGTTCCAATGCTTAATAACCCTTTCAGTGCAAAAATTTTTCCTAATATCCAGTCTAAACCTCCCTTGGCATAACTTGAGGCCATTTACTCTTGTCCTATCTCCTGTTACCTGGGAGAAGACACTAACCCCCACTACAACCTCCTTTCAGGTTCATACAGCCCGCGAGTCTCAGCTCCAGTCCTGCAAAGCTGCATTCTAGGCAGTCTGTGCCAGGCGGTGTTGTTGCATGCACCTATTCCATCCCAACTGGAAGACTTGATACTTACCTTTGCTGGAATTCACATTTCTATCAGCCCATTTCTCCACTTGCTGAGACCCCTTGAAGGAGGGAAACTAAACCCTTCAGTGAATCAGCTGCTACCCCAGTGTTCTGCAAGTTTGTTGGAAAAGTAACATCTACATAACTGAACATACACATCACTTTAAAATAAACACTGCTATCAGACAGACAAGATTCTAAAAGTTATAGTACTAGAGAACAAGAGAAATATGTAACAGACTGACCTACATTAACTCGTTAAAAAAAAATCTACAGCACTATATAAGATTTAGTTTGGAATACCTGAAAATATACAAGGAAGCAATCAAGTTTTCGTTTGCTGGATCCTCTGTCAAAATACTGCCCACAGGTATCGAGGATTGTACAGACTAGTCTGATTCTAAAAAGATGCTCTGGAGGATCCAGTGGACTAGGACTACCATCAGGGTTCACGCCAAATGATGTGAAAGAATACAGAGTTCGAAATATTACAGCTGACTCCACCATTCGATAATTGTAAAGCTCCCCCAAAAACTTGGCACTGCTGATCCGCCGCTGGTTAAACTTCGGTTGGTTAACCTTTATCAAAAAATAACAAAAAAAACCCACGTAATCATGCAGATACAATAGAATCTTTGGAAAGGGTTGTCAGTTTGTTTCTTTGCTTTTTTTAATTTTAAATTGATGGAATTCATTACAATAAAAGATGATTATTTATGGTGACATACATTACACAAAATTAAACATTAAAAAGTACTGAAGGTATTTATGTAAGCTGGTCAACCAGTAGTTACTATAAAGTTCAAATACATTTAACATACTCTATCTTAAATCTACGATGACTTTTCTTTGCCCAGAGAATTCTTGTAACTATAATTCCAATCAAAATATGAGCTAGCCTCCAAAGTTACTTGAAATTGCATGAATTTGACTACACAGTGCAAGAATAAATTGTATCCCCCTACTAAATAAGGGAGGCAAAATAACTGTCCTGGTAATCTTTGCAGTTTGATGGGTTTTGTTGGGGGGGGGGGGAAATTTGTTTTTTTTTTTAATTTAAATAAACGTACAAAAGGAAACCTTCCTTCTAAAGGAAACCACTGGGACAGGTACAGCCATCAGATAAAAATCCAGAATCCAAGGATTCTTTTCTTTAAGCATGATTATTTTATTGTTTTCCTTTCAACATCAGTAGATGAGTATGGCTTAATAAAAATGCTGGCTGTTTACCTCCATTCCAAGTCGAATATCCTCTAGCACTCCATCCACAACATGGATTCCGACATCTTCCTGGTAAAGGACCAACCCTGCTAAGAGGTTGGCTACACAGTGAATACTATTATATTTCACATTCCAGATGTTGATCATACAGCATATAACATAGTCTTTTACTTCTGCATCCTGCCAAGGCAGCTTGCGCATCTGTCTCAGGACCTAAACCAAGTTTTAAGACAAGCTTAACATTTTCGCAGGCAAAATATCAAGGTATTCCCTGTCATCCCCTCTCTCTCACAGTTGGGATGAAATCCCTAGAAGTGGCTGCAAGCAACCTCGTTCTCTTTTTCAAGCATCCTCCAGATCTGCAGTAGCTACGGAAAACCTTATAGACGTAACCCAGCTGCTGTTCTCTAACTACTAATCAAGCTGTCCAAATCTGTTCCATGATTTCCTTGCTCTTACAGTCTGTATTTAACTGCAGTCTTCTACTCTGTATGCAAGATATTTAGTACGAAGATTCTTATTTTGTTCTCTATTTGTTCAGCACTTAATGACTGGGGAGAACGGAGGTCTATGACTGGAGCTTCCATGCATTACAATAAAAGAAATTAAACTATCTTAACAATCAGGGATACAAAAACAATCCCTCTTCCTTGCAATTAAAAAAAAAAGTTATAACCCTCCCCAAGCCATTTGGGAGTTAGTACTACATTACTTCCAGTAAAATCTGTAAAGATTTCAAAAGGATTTACCTTCTCTGTGGTAACCTTGGAGAGATCCTTGTAAAGAAGCTTACGAATGTATTCCTGCAAAGGAGGACGTTTTTTCTTCACAGTTTTTTCAGCTGGAGGAGGATTACAGTAGTAATAGGCATTTTCTACCATTGTAACATAGCGTGCATCTAGATGCATTGCTTGTTTTTTTCTCATCATTTGTTCCTGGAAATAAATGCAAATAATCAGTTAAAGATGTTGACATACTACGTTCTCAAGCCAAAGGCTTTTACAGTTAAGTCTGGGATAAAGGAAACATAAAAGGCTGCAGAAAAGGAAGTTAAAAGTTTGGGTACAGACAAGAAAGGACAGAGCATATATATGGTTCTGTGTCGCTAATTCCAAGGTCATTTTTCTTTACAATCCCTATTTTTGTAATTGTTCACTTGTGGTGAAAAAAGTTTCAGGAAAGCATTTAAAGTTTAACCTGAAGTCTAAATGTTACTACTTAGATAAATAGTTAATAAGATTATTAGCCACTCTAGTTAAATAAAATAATGTTTTGAATAAAGTAGCTGAAATACTGATTCCTTGACACAAGCATAATGAATCATCGTAAGAGCAGCAAATTACTTTTTACATCAATATGCGACTCCAGAAAGTTTATATTGATGGTTTCACATGAATTTTCAATGGTTTAGGCAATGGCATTTTTCTTATTACATGCTCCATTGTTGCTGTTTACCCAAGTGGAACAGACTGCAAGGAAAACAGTACCTACCATAAAGTACTACTTCAGGAAAAATCAGACAAGCTAAAGGATACTACATGAACACTAATTACTGTGCTTAATTGTCAGGTTTGTCCTAATTTTTTTCACCAAATACAGTCTTTTCTCCATATTTCATTTTGGATGTGTACTTTGAGATTTATTTTGTGGGTTTTAGAACTTTTCTTGGATCTAAAAATTCTGTACAAGAACAAAAGCTCTAAGCTGATGATTTTTACAGTTAAAGATGTGGATGAGCTTAATTCCATTATAAAACAATTTTTAATATACGTGTGTTTATATATGTGTGTAATTCTATAAATAACACTAGATTTTTGTGTACATTGCACAATCCCATATAGTCAAAAATCACTCTAAGATCGTTCAACAGGAAAAGAAACTGCACTGGTTTAGACTTTTTTACTCATTAGAGGTTGGCTACACAGTAATTTACAGCATCAAACAGCAAAACTAAGGTGCGAGTAGTATTTTATCACTACACACAAATGCTAGTATATACATTCATGTAGTCCAGTAAACTAATGGAAAGAATATAAACCTTCTTTGACTGTTGGTGAAGCAGCCCGTTTTTTCATTCTGGTGTATTTTCTACTAAACTTGAATAATTTAGAGTTTCTCTTACAAGGCAGTGGTTCAGTTCAACCAAAACGTAAATGTACTCAAAGAGCTCCCTAAGCTTGAGTTTCATCTGTTAATTCAATAAGGAAGTGTAGTTTTGTGTAACATAGCACCCAACAAATACCATATTTTTTCTCATAGATTGTGCGTATCTACTGCCAGGAAGGTCTCAATCTGACACAAACCCTAAGGCATTTCATTTTAACCTTTTCCATGACACAAATGGCCTCTGCTTTGATTCCCTAGCTAAGGCTGTTGCTTTCCAAATGGGAAATTTCTCTCAAGTAGCAGCAAGTTTACCTACAGGTGCTTAACAGATACACAGCACTTTAACAACTAGGTACATACACCATTTTATGTGCGGAAAAACCACTTACAGTGGAAAGTTCCAAAACCTTACTGCGTCATATACGTTAGTATTACTTAGTAAATTTTTCACGATTTCTAGATGCCTCAAGAGAAAAACACATCTCTGCTGCCTTACGACATTTATCAGGTTTCACTACAAACTGGAAGTTAAGTGGGGCAAAGTAAAGTATAACAGAGAAAGCGGCAGAAGGACTTGCAAATAAAATTTAAAAAAACTAAAACTACATAATTTGTGTATTTTCCTGTGTTAAAAGAAGTTGCATATTTTATTGTAAATCATAGGTTGCAATTAAAATGCTTCTTCCCAGAAGAGACAATATGCACCTTCTCAAGTCTCAAAATCACTGTAATTTATCATTTTTTGAGCAAAGTCAAGTATATTTTCTATGTCCTTAGGTAGATGGTATTCGTCTTAATCCCTGTTAAAAGTCATCACCATTTTAAGCAACTGTGTGTCTTTCAACCCTTTTTCATTTAAGGCATAAAGTCAGATGGACAGGCAAGAAAGAGAAACTCTAACAATATGCTACATACAATAACAAAAACCTTGACACATTCTAGAGGAAAGAAGCAAGACTTTCAGCATGAAATGTTTTAAGCTAATGACCTACTTTGGGTCTTCATTTTACTAGGTTAAAATGAAGAACTACAGAGGTAAAGCATCACATTTGAAGATCAGGTTTGTGTTTTTCCTTTAATAAGAAGAGACAGATCACAAACAACATTAAAACATTCAAGATAAAACAGTAAAAGGGTTGTTTTTTCCCCCCTTGGTGAGTAACAAAACTTCTCTGCATGTAGTGCAGACTGCACACCCATTCCAAAGGAAAATCTGGTAAGAGTTAAGATGTGCCCTTCTGGTTAACAATCTTGCTCATGCCTCTCCCAATTCAAAAAACCTGGTAATACCAGTTTGCATTGTGAGAAACATAATTAATTTTTGCAAAGTAGCACAAAAACGAGAGTACAGTCACCATGTAAAACCTAACAGACAGAAAGAGCCCAATTTAGAAAAGCATTTCAGCATGACTGACAGTTAAGTTATCGGATTGTAATAAGGACACTGAAACTGTTCAGCTCCTTCCCTTTACTACCTACACTGTTCTGCCCTTCCACTTATTCCAACAGTTCAAAACCAAAACTTTCAATTTCTTGGAAGCACACTATTGTTATAGTGAATAAACACAGTCTCATTCTAACTACATGTAATTACTTTGTCACAGCCTCTGTCTGCACAATGTTCTTCCACAGTTCCAACTCCATCTATAGAAGTCATCACCTGGAAAAATCTAGCTTAAGTTGCATGTTTATAAATACAAGCGATCTTGCCTTAAAGCTTAAAAAGATAAGTTGCCACAACTGTCTAAGTTAAAAGGATTAAAAATGCATCAGAAGGCTTAATACCAAAACTTCAAATGTTCTTTTAAGACCACCACAACAGCAGCATAACAAAAGAATTTGACATTTTAACATGATTATGTTACAGAAACATAGAGCAAGATTATGCTGATCTTCCTTTCAAAGCACCAATTCAAATAATTCATTTATCAACAGACCAATCCTAAAGCCAAGTTAGTTTTACATTAATATTTTAAATTACATAAAGGACATTAAACGTGAAAGACTTGCCAAAAAGAATGAAATAACTGAAATACACATTGCCCTGATAAAAGAGGAATCTTTAAATGATTTGCAAAACATGACAGTAGTTCCACAAAACCAGAATGTGATCATTAAATGTTTCTCTAGAATAAGCCACACAGTGCCACTAAGTTTGTGGCACTCTACGTAACACTTTACAAGTAATTAAGGGAAAATTAATTATTAAAAATCTATTCTTAAGTATGACTCCCTTGCACATCAGGACAAAGTAATATTGTTTTTAATAGGAGACATGTAACCTATTTGGCATTTTACTACACAGTATACTATCAGCAGTGAAGATTAAGACCCATAATGATTTAAAAGATCAACAGACCTTAATTCTACCCATAAGTCATTGATAAGTTCAGCTTTACATGTACATAGATTTTTTTTTTTCCCCTCCTCACAAGAGCCCAATTAGCTTGCTTTAGGAATAATCTCTTCTACAGTTCAGACTGACCAGTACCCTAAGCCTAGACTCAATTTATACAATATTATTTAAGTCAAAAGTAATCTCTATAGTTTCAACAGAGCAACATTAGAAGATTCATTTATTGAGATGGCTGTAGACTATACATCTATTTAGCCTATTTTACATCTTAATCAGCAGATATTCCAAAGTATGTGTCACCTCTATACACTTCACAGTTAAGTCACATTTCACATTCATCCAGCAGATTTCAATAATACAGCTAACAATCAGCACTTTTGTAGTGCCTCAGAGTAAAAGCAGTCAGCTAGGAAAAGTAGCTCTGGTAGAAGTATTTGATTTTTCCTCACTTCCAAAAGTTTTAACAGCTACAAAAAAATGGTAGCAATGAGTAAAGTGTCTTTTCAAGATAATGGAACAGCATTTTCAGGGGGAAAATACTTGATTATGGAAAGGAATATATTTAACAACAACCACACGATCTGGCAAACCTTTAGAAAATTGAGAGATTCAAACCTTTCAAGACACAAAGCACTCTGCAACAAAAAGCATGAGCCAAGAACTTGCAGTTAATTTGCGACTACACCACCACAATAAACACTATGACATTCAAAAAAGGTTCAGAAAGAAACAGCATTTTGTGGAAAAGAACTTGTACAACAATATATCCAAGTTTACAACAACTACTTCGGGGGTTGGAACTGGATGATCTTCAAGGTCCCTTCCAACCCAAACCATTCTATGATTCCCTATTTCTCCGTTAACTCTGTAGAATGAGAAAGGAGGATACGGATTCAAGAGAAAGACCTGTCAAGTGTAAGCCTGTGCTTTGATAAGAAAGGAGATAAATACAGAAGTGACAGTGATATTTCACAGCTTAAGAGCTCTGACTCTAGAAAGAGATTCCAAATCACTTAAACTGCTCCCTTCCGGAAGGGCAAAGTATGTCCACTTTCTCCTCCAAACACAGTGACTACTGTCTTTGCTGCAGATACACATGTCTATATTCCTCCTGTAGTGCACAGATTTGAAGGGAACATTAAAACATCTAGTCAGACTTCTAACACAACACCCCGGTCTATTAGTTGGTCTGTATCTACTTTAGCTGCTTCTTATTTAATGCAATTTCCTATTGTTTGTGTCTACCTTTGAAGCACTTCAAGCACGTTTCACTCAGTCTCTTGCTGTGGACGCAGTGTTTTAGGATTGTGTCTCAAGCCAGTAAACATATTATTTAGGACTCAAATTTGTACACTAAAGACCCAAAGGAAATCCTTTGGTTTTTTTTAATTCTTTGCCAGTGCTTATCTAGACTTATGGATACCACTTTTACCTTAATCACCAATCTCTGTACTAAAAACCTTTCCTCTAGTGTCTTCATAAACTTCCTCAAATTAAAACCCCGGATTGTTACACAGCGCACAGAAACCACCTCTTTCACAACTGCCTTCACCTCCAGTAGTGGTATCTTACCTCCGGTTCTATTCACTACATTTTTCCCCTCAAATAGTATCTCAGGAGTGTTCAGGTACAGCTACTATGTTCTTTCAACCTCATCCTCTTTTTTTGCCCCATCAATGAATTATTTGTAGTTCAAAAGCAAAAAACTTTTTGCTTCAGAAATTTAATCCTTTATTTACATTCTCTATTAAGTCATGAACAGATTTACAGGTCAACTGGATTTCTCCAGAATCCTTTCAGAAAGCTGTTCTCACAGGAGGTGCAGTCTCAGAGCTGATACAACGCTGGACAGGATGATACGAGCCCACAGGACTTCAAACAAAGGCCAACAGTGCCAAAGCAACCCACGACTTGAACATACATTAACACCAGCCTGTCTCAACACCATTCCACAACGAGGAGGCAAGAGTTCAGGAAAACTGATTCATTCTCCTCCCATACTTGATTCTTTATTAAAGAGAGACACAAGAACTTTATCCTCCCTGAGCGCTCAAAATTTAATGAGAATTTTCACTTCCTAGCACTTGAACATTGTAATTGACAATTAAGATATTAGTCACAATCATCCTTATGGTCAGACCACATCACAAAGCCAGAAAATAAAAGAAATAATAATTGGTTTAATTCAGTGCATGCTACCCTCCTCCATAAGTCAAGAAGCTTTCTCTTACCAAAAGAACACTGGTTCTTAAGTGAGACTCTGGTGATCTGAAGAGGAATCTTCCGCAGGTTTCCAGCAGAGTACACGCCATTTCAATATGGTGATGAGAAAAGTCTGACAGAAGCATCTGGTACGTATTTATATAAAAAAAATACAGAGTGTTAAACGCTTTTTTCAACTGCAGAAAACAGTAAGTTATATCTAACCAGACCTTACACTATTGAGGTGTTCTATACTCTTTAAGAAAGAAATGCAAATGCATTTCACTGATCAGACGTTAACAAAATTCAAGATATCTGTCACATTAAAAAAGTATTATAAGAACAGTCTAGACCCCAAATTTAGGCTCCAGCAAGCTGAAAAACAGGATGCTGCTTAAGCCTAGCATGAAGGGACTACAATATTAAAAACACACACTATAATCTCTCCCATACTCCTTCTAACTCAGTCATAACTGCTTTAAAATTCTCCTGCTGCTAGACTGGAAAACCACCAAATAATGCTGCACAAGGACACAATAACCTCAAAGCACATCTAATTTAATTGTATTGTTTAAGTTAAGCAATAACTAACAATTAATAGAGCTTTGTATTTTACAGTGTGTTACAGATGAGAGAGGAAAAGTAATGAGCGAATATAATTTTTTAAGAATTCAGCTTCGATACCTAATGAGTCAATGAAGAGAAACTATTCCTAGAGAAAGTGATCTTAATCCATGTAAGTCTTCAAGCACCTTTTATAAAAGGCACTTTTTAAAACATATTTTTAATTTGGGACTTGACATCAAAGATAAATTTGAATGTTTACCATCATGCAAATTGAGACTATATGCCTAGAGATTCATGCTTTCCAAAGATTTGTTTTATACTTCAACAAACAAAAGCACCTGCTGAAATGGCACATAAGCCTCTCCTTGCATCACTGAAGTTTCCTGCCTCTAACCCCCACCCCCTTTACTGTTATTTTACTCTGTGGAGACATCAATGAAATCAACATAAAGTGAAAGTTTTGCAACACGTAGCAGATGAATAGGTAGCAATGCCTACCATCATTTTACTATGAAAATTATTCATACTTTGGTTGTATCCAAAGGTGGAAGCTTATTTTAATATATTCCTAACACCAGAAAAATTAAAACATTTAAACTTCTAGAACAGGTATAAAAGTCTCCTCATACATAGTAGTAACGGACAGCAGGGTTTAAAACACCATATGCTATGAATTAATGGATAACATCAGCAATAGATATACGAAGGGAAATAGGATGGGGATACATTATCAGCGTATACAGTAGCAGAGGACTATCACAACACTGACCTTTAAACAGTGGAGAGTATCATTTTTGGAGAACATCTTAAACTTGGTAAGCTCACCAATAAATCTCACAGTTTTATTCTTTGTTTCAATGTTGATCTGGTCCTTTTTTCTTACCTAAAAAAAGGCATTTGATTTTAGGCCCTCAAAAATACGTACCTCTTATAAATTACTTTGACCCAAATGTGCTCAATAAGGTTGGGAATTCGGAAGTATTGGTATTTGTTTGGTTCCTTATGCTCTACCGTTACCTATCACTGGGTTTCCTAGAAGTCTCTCTCTACAACCTTGTGTCTTCAGAAGCTTTTGAACTTCTTTCCCACCCCTCTGCCACCCAAAAACCTGAAGTCCTTTAATATATCTACAGTTACAGACACTCATCAACCCGGCCACCCCCTCTTTGCCACAGTGAAGTTGTGGTTAAGTATTCTAGATTCCGTATTTTTAGAATCAATAAGTAGTCTCTATATGAACAGGACCACTTGTATAGTCCTAAGGAAATATTAAACATTGACAGCAGCTTTTTCCAGTCAGGTTTAAGAAAGTGTAGCATTGTTTTGTTGTTTCTTTTTTTTTTCTTTTGCTTTCTACTGACATTTTACTAACCAAGTACAAATTTATATCTACCTCTAAACATAACCCACAAAATACAAAACCGCCATTTCTCCCTGACAGAATCAGCTTTTCCCAAGAACAGTTAACTTCAGATAGTCAAGACGTAAGTAAGTCTGAGCAATTCATACACATTTTTAAGGTCGATATTAGAAAAAAAATTGAAAGCTGTGCCATAAAACTCAGAAAACAGTGAAGGAATCATCACTATACACCATAATCAATTTGATTACAAGACTTAGAACAAAGTGAATGAAACAGTGAAAAATATGGTTGTGAGGAACAGGAAAAAATTGGTTGATGAAAACTATAAAAAGAGTAATTTGAATCAAGCATTAAATTACAATAGTAACCACTATATTACAACAGTAACCTACAGTAGGGAAAGTGGTGTTAAAATAAGCCAGTTCTCATTTTAAATGCAAGTTATTAATTTACAGAAAACTCTTAACACAGTTGGAGCACAGTTTCTAATTTTTGCAGCTTTTGTTGTAACTGTTGTACAGTTCAATATGCAGACGTATAGTAAGTTGTTAAAAAAATTTAAACATGCAAATCTATTATTCTAGAACAAATCTGCTCAGATGACAGAAAAATATTCACTGAGTTTAAGAATCAGCATCTACATAATATCAAGCGTTATTTAATTCCCCCAAGGATGACTTATCAGATTTGTTGATTCAGTTTTTTGCATTCAAATTAACCAAACGTACATGAAATCTGAAATCTCCTTTCAGCATGGAACAAAGATCCTCTGCTACATCAGACATACAGGGATGCAATGTGGCAACCAGTCTTGCATAAAATGGTAGCAAATCCAACCTGCAGACAAAGGAGATAAAATAGATAACCAATTTATAGACAAAAATGTATTTACGTCTAGAAGTACAGGTACCATTTTGCTTGTGAAAAGAATGACTGTGCATATACTGCCAGAACTACACACATGCAATTTTACGGGCTCACACTTCAGACTGCAATATCATTTTAAAATAACAATACAAAAAGGAACACTACCACATTCTATTAGAATCCTCCACAGGTAACCTCCTTTCTAAACTACTGCCTTAGGTAAAATGCCAAACATCACCTTAACTACAGAATTTGACCTTTAAGAAATTACAAGATACAAAAAAATTCAGATCCCCCTCACTCTGCAAAATGAAAAATTCTTACAGACAACTCCATTTGTTATTGCAATCTTTTTTTTTTTTTAAGAGGAGCAGCAAACAATCAGGAAGGTAAGAACATCTTTATTTTTAAGGCAGTGAACTTCTAAATGAATGCAGTAACATTATGACACAAAACAAAGCTCAGCAGATGTGATGTGGCAATGCTTTTTCTCAAAAAACTCAGCAAGTACTCCAGCAAATGCTAATATTTCAAAATTTTCTATAGAACTTCCCTTATTTGCTTTTCTCTTTCCCCGATTACATGCCTTCATAGCCATTTCATAGTATTCCATGTTTCCCTGAGGGAATTTTGGAAGGCAATTTGTGTTTTCTTTAGTTTGTATTTTATTTCTTTCCATCAAAGACTATCTGGTTGTAAAAACGGGACAAGTGTCCTTAAACCTGGTTTGTGGCATCATGTAACAGGACATAGAATTAAGACAGCTGCTTTCAATAAATGGGCATATATCACTTTTAAATGCAGAGAAACCAACTGCACTCTGAGGTCTCATAATATCATTTAACAAGCTGAAGAATGTATTTTTGGTTTATTTTCAGAATGTAAGTTAATGCTGTAAACAGACGAACTGTAGAACAAGCCTACTGTTTTAAGAGGAGACAAATGTCTTAAATTTGCATGCTTCAAGTGAGAAATTGCCTGTAAGACAAAAATGGATCTTGAGTTCACACTTTATAAAGGATTAAGGTTTTCCCTACTGCTAGGGAAGAGGAAAAAAAAAAGAAAAAATGCTCCCGAGAAAAAAAAAAATAATCTAAAAGCACAGTCAATACATAGAGCTTTGCCCTGGCAAAAATTAAAACTAGAAAAGCATCAAGACAAAAAACCCAAAACAAAACATACACAACTGCCTCCCCTCTCCTTTCTACTGCTATGTAACTAGAGAACAAGATGTTTTAAAATCCAAGATTTTTAATATCCACTCACAGAAAGATGGATAATCATGTATTTAAACCGTGTATTAGAAGCATCAGAATATACTACCTGAAAGAGGCAGAGTTAAGCAGCCTCCAGAAAATACATAAAACTCCTGGTGAAACATTGCAGGTATCCTGGTTACCTATTTAAGCGTTTTTATTTTCTCTTGTTAATCAATAACTGAAGTAGTATTTACATTTTTCAAGCTTGTTGGAACACACAGTCAAGGATGACTAGCCACAGTAAATTACTACAATGTTATTAAGCATTTAGCCATTAACTCTTAGAGAAGAGGTGAAAGTCTCATTACTTCACGCACACACACAAAAGCTAAACTAAAAAAAGACTTTGGCTGAATTGAGGGGGTGTATTTTAATTGAGGGGAATTCTGTATGGCATCTCTTTTAAGACAAATAGCACAAAGTTTTATTCTGGTCTGAACAAGTACCTGCCTGCTGAGAGATAATAATTTCATCTCTGTAAACTGAACATACCTGGGGGAAAATTAAAGTCTTAGCGCACATTGTTGTTATTCCCCCTCTGAGCACAAAAGGTTTCTTCATGGGGAAGAATACCAAGACTGGGTATTTCTAAATAGGTGAAATATAATAAGGAAAAGCCTTAGGTCAGTTACTGTGAAATTGGCAATCGGTGATTGAATCCATTCCCTCTCTCACAGGGAAACAAAAATTAGTGTTCAGAAGTGGAGAGACTGCAGTATCAGTGGCACCATCTACTGGCATTAAGGCTAATCTAATTAGAGTTTTTGTTTTCTCCCAAAGCATTTCTTTTTCTTGAGAAGGGGGGCAGATATGAAGTAAAAAAAAAAAACCAACAAAAAACCCAACCAAACACAGAATCCACAGTATTGCTTTGTCTTCCTGCTTTTCTACATTCTGAATCAAGATCTAGCATCAGGGATGAGTCAGTTACTCTCTGAAGCCTATGTTAAGCACCAGGAATATAAACTATCATAAGTAAAAAAAACCCCACTACTTCTGACCATTGCCATTTCGACCACTTACCTTGGACTGAAATCTAGTCAACTCTAGATCTCTGGAGCACACAGACTACACTTCAGAGAAATATTTAAAAGCATATTTTTTTGTAGCATTTCAAATAAGTTTATACAAGAAAAAAAGGCTTTGCTCAATTAAAATCTTAACTGCAATCTTTCTAGAATGGGTACACCCAAAATTTTATACCCAGAAAGAGTGAGGGGGCCATTTCAGACATTTATTAACTGTGAATCTACCAGACAGATTAAAGAATGAAGCAATACAGCAGTAACTCCTGCCTCAGAAGGATAATCATAATCCTGACAAGTGTAGTGTATTCACAGGGCCTGAACAGGTACAAACTGCCACCCACACTGCTCAGTGGGAAGAGAATGATGCTATGGAATCTGCACGCTATCAGATAAGCACTTTTTGCTTTTGTTTCTTAGCTGTGGCATTAACTCCTTCTCTCAAGCACATCCCTCGATTTTATCCTGAAATGAGAGGCCACATACACTGATAAGTCAAGTTAAACTGAACAAAAAGGACCTTGCTACTGAGGATTTGCAGATAAGAAGCTGAAAGAAGGTAGATACACAGGAGGTTTACATCTTTTGACTTAAAATGCTCAGTACTATTTAACATTCAAGCAGCGGCTAATTTGTGAAATTAAGAACAGACAACAATAATGCTAGAAATCTCCACATGATGAACAACAGATCTCTTGCTTAGCAAACTTACAACTTCATAGATCACCGTAGATGGGAATGGCAAGACGACCAGAAGCCACAACATCCCCTATCTACTATTCAGCGTTTGTCTAGAATAGTTTAGAACTTAAGGCCTACAAAGAGATTTTAAACTTCCCATATTGAAGTTGAAAAAATTAAAAATTGCAGTATGCAATTAAACATAAACAATTACATGTATCTGTACAGGAAGATAATTCAGTTAGATCGCAAAGAATTACACATAAATACCCTAAAGTTGCGAGCAGTATGGTTTAAATCACTGTATTGTCACTTTAGTGCAAACTATATAGTCCTGAATTAAAAGGCTAATACTTAGTTTTAAACCAATCCTCCAATGCAAATCTGAAAGCCACGTGTATACTACCATTGAAAAAACTTTTTAAAAGGTGTTCTGTTGGGTTGGAGGTTCAAATCGCAGCTGAAAATGTAAATGCAATCCATTCATAAGTATTCAACAGAGTAGTGCAATGATGTTGTAGTCTAACACTAATCTACAGTTAGTTTAGGAAAAACTCCTTTTTGTTAAATCGGGTTTTCTATCTTGACAAATCCTGCCTCTGTCCCAATCTGTCCAACCCTACCGGCAACAAGAAAGCAACACTGGCAACACTGCATAACAACTTTGACTTTATAGTGTCTGCATTACTCCTCAAACACAAAAACAGTTTTGTACTTTCTTGGTAAAGTTGTTGTGCTTGCACATTTCCTAAAACTGATCTCTCAAGAAGAAACAGAACTTACTCTTATTGAAGTATCTTATTATGGCTGCCAACATAATAGCTAGACTTAGAGGGATATTGCAGAAACTCCTGAAATTAGTAAACACTAGTCTGCAACACCCATAACAGAAGGTAGAGACCTATCATTATGGCTCAGTGAAGAGACACACAAAGCAAAAACATTGTTAACGCATAGTATACAAAGCTTCGAAGCAGTGTGTTACACAATTTTTTAAGCAAATTCATAGCATTTTATAGCAACCGTTAGTACTGTGTGCCCTATACACACCTGGAGTTTTTCCACAAGAATTATAAATGTTGATTTCAAGACAGAAAGCAGAACTACTCCTTTACCAACTGCAGTAAGAAAGCAAACTTAAATATTAGGACAGATTGCCCTTTAAAAATCATCTGCATCTAGGGACAATTCAGCTGCTGTTTTCATCACAACTATCAGAACAAGCTCAGTCAACGTCCTGTTTCTCCTGCCTAGTAACCCAGAAACAGGCATCACTAATGCAGCCAAAACAGGCAGAAATACAGAGTTGAACTTAAGATCTTACAATTGGAAGGTGCAGTATTCATTAGTCCAGTAGGTCTCAGAACAGACAGCAGAAAAAGGTATTAAAAAAAGAATTGTACATGGAATATTCATGTTTCTTAATATTAAGAATTAATATTTATAATTAAAGAACAACAGTGATCAGCTGAGCCATTCACTGGAGTATTAGTTACAAATATTAGAGAACAGAACTGTCACGAGGATAGCAGCTCCTTGAGCCAACCACACCATCTATACTAGCCTATTGAGTTCTTACAGAAAAAAGAATCTTTTTTAAATTATTATTTTTAAAACAAATTCGTGGGATAGTGGAACTACCATAGGGAAGACAATGAATGTGGAGACTATATACACTTCTAGCAACTTACTGTTTGCCTAGTACAGCCTGAACAAAAGACACATCTCTTTTTTTAAAAGTGTCACAATACACTAGAAATTAGACTTTTGATTTCATGGTATCTATGAAACCACGCCGCTGAATTGACAAGCCATCATGTTGTTCTTGTCTGAAACTACCTCTTTTGCTGTGCACAGAGTCAACAAACTCCTTCAGGTCATTATCATCTAGCATGTCTTAGTGGATTATGCAAAGAAAATCATGCAGCTTCAAAGAGGTTCCAAGAGTTAATGGCCAATTTGAGCAATCTGGAATCTACAGCACCAGGAAGAAATAGCGGACAGCAGTACAAATACTACTGTATGCTCACAGACCAGCCAACAAGCTGCTTCCATTTTGCAAACAAACATGGAAAATTCTCTACTGTGGTAGAGCTGAAGATGAAAGCTTAAGTCATCCTGCTGATTTACATTGCTGTAGATGTTCCAGGTTGTGTGAAAGTTCTTCTCAAATTGTGTTTTGATGTACTTTGTGATTACCAGCATGCTGATAAATAGCAGTGTTATTGCCTCTACACCATAAGTTTGGGCTGAAGAGCACCTTGTTATGTCTAGCACAGAAGATATTCAAAAGCCTCTGCCCAAAATACGAATTACTGAGAGAGGCAGCAATCAAAGTCTCCAAAGACTGAGGTGTCAAAATCATAGTTTTTAGAGAAAAGAATACACGAGAGAATGAAAGATTATGTGAACTCCTAATTGCAAAACTAATACCAAGGTAGAGTCAGGTTAATACATGCAGTCAGCAAACAAACCATGGGTTTATGTACAGCTAAGAGTGTGCCGTTATTAGCACAGCAGATGCTTATTACAGATGTGATGTAGAAATAGGCTAGAATTAAGGCTGAAAACACAATACAAGAACTAAGTGATTAAAAGTAAGGAAAACAAACCACCAATGTCTGTTTGTTCAAAGCAGTAGTCTACACAAGTCTTGAGACAAAACGGACACTCAAAACATGTTTCTTCCTCAGTGTTAAAACAGAAAAATGGAACGGAATCAAAGTGGTGTGAATTCTAACAGGAAATCCAAGATTCCGAGTATGAAACGTTTGAAACTCAAAGCATCATCAAAACAACTTCTCAGGAGAAACAGGACAAGCTGGAGCAAGAAAAGTGACTCCTTTATAATTGCACTTATTTGTTGCACCTATTTAAGGTATAAGTTTACCAGAGAGCAGAGAAATATATTATTCTTCCAATGAATTTAACAATTTTATCTCAATATTTGCAATTAATTCTGTAAGCAAGGCTCCTCCTGAAAGTGCAGGGATGTCTCTTACACAAAGAGAGAGACAAGGAGAAATAGCAAAACTCTACATGGACAGACATACACGGACAGAACAGGCCAGGCCAACTATTATCCTTGCTTCCCCCAAGCCAGCTGGCCTAGAACCAGCTCCGTTTCAGAAGACAAAAGGCTATAATGGCTATGTACTATATGAGAATTAACATACGACGAGAAATTATCCTTCCTAAACTATATTGTGCTCTAACTATTAGAGGTTCTTATGTAAAAAAAAAAAGTGCAAGTTCTCCTGAATTAAATAGATCCTCCTTTCTTAACAGAAGGTAGTTTTGTGTTGTTTTCAAGGTTAAAAAAGTCACTAAAAGATCCACTATAAACACATAAGTACAAGAAAATAGAAACAAATTATTAAAAAAATTTTACACTGCTATGGCAAAATATTGTGGTGAATTGCTTGATCATTAATCCCAAATATTTCTTTGGTGGTCTAGCATAAAATCGCTCCAGAAGTGCGCATCAGGAATAAACAAATGCAGCTTGGAATATGTGCCAGCCTTCAGTAACTTAAACAGTTAAAAAACATGCACATATGTTAACTTAAATAACCAAAGGGTGGATCCAGCTTGTTCCCCTTCAGTTCTTACCTTTGTCTAGGAACTATGAAAAGCGCACGTACTAGTTTTCTTCTGTTAGCTTTTGTATTCATATTCATGCAAAAATCCATTGCTGCCTATAAAGAGAAAAGTCCATATAATACTTCACCTTTATTGTAGTGGTTTTTTTTATTTAAAGCAATACAACACGCTTTTCAAAAGTATCTTTTAGAGAGCTATGCTTGTTACATGCAGCTGCTTTAAAAACAACTGTAAAGAAAAAAATCTTCTTTTTTGTCTAGAACTGACTATAGTTAGCAAACACGTCCAGTTACAGGGATACAGACTGATTCTTTGGATCAACACAAGGAAGAAACAGCTTTAGGGAAACAGTGAGGAATTTGTCAGAGAGTGATGGGAGCCAAAAAAGAAAAAGCCAAGTCTGCTTCTAAAACAATCTAACACATAAGAGAACAGGCAGACGAAACCACTATCACATAGTATTCCGGCAACTGCGGACTAAGTGAGGAAAAGAAAATATTTCCTCCAAGTTAAAAAAGAATTCAGCTACTGCTAAGCTCCAAAGCTTCAAGTCTTATTTCTGATCAACCATTATAGCTTCTAAGAATGGAAAAAGTGAAAAATACGACTATACCTTGTCTATGAGATCTCTGTTGACACAATTTGGAAGCTGCTGAAGAAAAGCATCTACTATAAGTTTCAAGTGAGATCCAGTACTGGCTTCTTCATCCTCTTGTTCTAACAGAGTCAAATAAACAAGCAGTACACATCTTTAAGCTATGAAATACAACAATGTACTATCACATTCTCCAAACACAGTGCATTTGTAGTGTTCAGTTGTTAAAATACTCATCTACAGATTAGAAAAAGTTACAAAAATTAATTTGCAAATGCAAAATAATCCCCTGATTGTCTATGCTGACAAAAGTATCACCTTTAAAACTTGTTTTCCTTTTCATGAAGTTCCCTACCTCCTAATTTATACAACAAATATACATTCCTGGAAAACCATGGTAATTTTTTTAGGTGATAAAAGGAAGACCACAAGAAGGCCCAAACATGGAAGAAAATAATTATGGGGGAAAAAAACCAAAACACCAAGCCACACCTTAACACAATTGTGGATTCTACTTTTTCATGTACATTTGCCCTGCAGGAGAAATAGAATTTCTGAACAAAAATGTCCATTAAGGCCATGCTTTCATCTGGTATGTTCTTGACATCTTTTCACTTGAGGCTGTTAAAGCTAGAGGCCAACTTAATTCTTTCAGCTGTACAGAAACCAGAGTATAGAACCATAAAGTGACAAGCAACGAGGGTTGATGATGCAGCAATTACAAGGCAAGTGACAACTTGTTTTTCAGTCAAATACTTCCCTGTTACTTGCAACATAAGAAGCAGTGACAGTGACCTGTATCTACTAATTGCATCAGTAACACTAGACAAGTACAAGACTGCAGAACAACTCTACCATCGAAATTCAGGTTTTCTGACATCAACTATGAAGATCTCACCAGACCAATCCCCCTACAGTTACCCCTTAATTACAAAACATGTGGTATGCTTCAAAAAATTCCCAGATTTTACTAAGTCCTAGAGAAGAGTCTAATTTCTCTATAGCATAACACGAACTAAAACAGCAAGTTATAACACAAATGCTTGGAAAGAGCCCTTCCTTGGCCAAAGCAACACAAAAGAACACTGCTTCCTGAAAAAGGAACATGATGATGATTGGTTTCCTTTCAGTTTGAGGATGTTCTGCAGTACCAAGAATACTTAAGAGGTATTTGAAAGCAGAACACAGACAGACTTCAAAAGGTGAATATGGTAGTGGTGAAATTGCACGCAAAAAACCTACAAAATACCCAAGATTTGGTAAAGTCACTTTATCTTTGCAGGCTACACAGTAAGGTAAAACTGTGTAGTTTTTTTAAAACAGCATAAGAGACTGAAGTTCCTTTTTCAAGTTACTAAAAGGCAAAGAGAAAACAAACGTGCTACACTGCAGAACAATTTTTTCTTGGATTTTGTTGTTTGTTTTTTTTTTTTTCCTGGGAGATAGCTGGGGCAAGGGTTGAGCTAAGTAAAGAAACACTAAGAAATGTTCTAAGGAACACTACCAGCTACCCCGTCTTGAAGACGCTAGAGATTAAAGCGGATGACATCGCCTCCTCTCTTGCACAGGCAACTAGAAGTCAGAAGAACAAGACATAAAGGTTCATTAAGAAAGGAGAAAAAAGAAGAAGAAAAGGAAGATGTTCAGACAAAAGAGGACCATGAAGTTTTAAATGCTTAATGGAACCCTGACTCTCTCATCACCCATACGCTCAGAGTTACACTTCACTAGGACGCATGCAATAACTCAAACCAGATGATTTGTACTAGCAAATCTTGTTTTAATGCATTTTCCCATTTAGATATTTACAGCTACACCTTCCTGTCTCCTTCTGATGTTCTTTTATCTTCCTCTTTTTCCCTTACAGCACTTGGTTGTCTCCCCTCCGTCTTCTATTCAATCTGACTCAATGCTCTTAAATAAACTTTAAAAAAGCCTTTGACAATTCAGTCACTTTTCAAGAGGCCCTGCTATCACATTCAATTTCAATAGTTCCCAAATATATCTCCTCTTTCACTGGTCCTCTGCTTCACTGGAGGGCTACAGATATTCTCCCATTGTATTTCTAGATATTTATTTCTCATCACAGTATGTGGATCCTTTTTAAGTGGAAAGGCTCTTTGCAGTACCTAAAGTAGGTCTAGGACTTAACACAGAAAATTAAGAATTTTACAGTGACAAGAAATGAAACAGTCAGGGCTTCCTTCTTCAAGGCAAACGACGATTCTAAGCATGCAATTCATGCTATGAATGAGTTCATTTCCTGCTTTTCACTTTGATCCTCAAGTTCCAGTCTTTCAGCAATCACATTTTAGAAATGCATTACCTCTTTTTAAAAATTCACTACAAGTAGTAGCATATAACAATTATGGTTAGCCTATTTGTAATAGTCTACTTGGGTGCAGATCAATTCATGCATTAAGATCAAATCACTGTAGAGACCAAAAGAAAAGTTATTTCTTCTTTCTAAACGCCTTTATATTTAACCAGAAATGCATGCAATCCTGCAAGTTTCAGGGAGTAAGTATAAGACCCTAAGGACTTACTGAAGTTGTTCTCCTGCAATGATTGGTGCAAACCAATCTTCTACTTCAATAATAATATTTACTTGCCTTCCCCTCTCCCTACAGACACACTTCCCGAGAAACCCCCAGGCTCCCTTATTGTTAACACTGTTTTTAATTTTTACAAAATTATAACCTTACAGGGGGCTCTATCCTAGAAACTCCACCGTGCCTAAAAGCTTCAGTCTACTTTGTATAGGTATCACCCAGACAGTGGAAATAACAGAAGTGCTTTTGTAACGCTAGTAGCTATTCCCTCTGTGACATTAGCTTCTGTAATGAATTTGATCATGCAGGAGTCCTCCCATTCAGATGGTACAAACCAATACTGTGAGTAAATTTTGGCTGGATCCCTCTCTCTGCACAACATTTAGGCATAAGCATGATGTTAAACACCTCATTGAATCAAAGCCTCACTGAGGAATGAGTTCAGAATCTAGCCTCACAAAGCACCCAAGTACAAAAAAAAATGTTTCTTAATCAATATTTCTTTTAAATGCCTGCTCTCTTGATAGGTACTTTGCTAGCTTTCTGAACAGTATAGCAAAATTAAAGAGGGTTGACTTGATACTCATGTTCCATACATTATCTCTGCTGCTGATCACCCTTACAAAAACCGGTGCTATATATATATATCTATCTCTTAACATCAGAGTCCTCTTGCTCCCAGTACCCTTGATGGCTTCCACGCTGGCCATTCCTCACTTAACATCTTTGTCTCCATTCACACAGCTTCATTTTTAACATTTTATCTTCTCTTTTAAGAACAACCTCAAAACTCACTTCTTTCAGCATGTTTTCCGTCACTATTTTCAGCTCCGGTGCTATCTGCTCCCTCTCTCTTCCCTGAGCATATTGAAAATAAGAAAATTAAGATTCACTCAAAGTTAACACAATAGAGAAACAAAATCAGCTGAATTCCTGGTAAACAAACCTCTTCAACTAACTGCATCGACTTTCATTTTACATGTCATATCTTAAATGTAGCTGACTACAGACTCCAGCCTTTAGGGAAAAAGTGCAGAAACAGGGACTGCAATGCTGTGAAGGATGCTCACCAGGGCTGACCTGCTTTAAAAAAAACACACTTTGGAAAACTGCCTTGTCTCCCTCATATTTGGACAGTGGAGAAAAGACTGAAGAGAAGTGACAGAAGGAGATGCAGAAGTAACAGAAGATATGCAGTACCCACTGACTGACCGGACTGTCTACCCTATGTATCCTATTTTCCCCTCTATAATTTACTTATTCCCTCCACAAATGAAATCCACACTCCCAGATTTTCACAACAACTAAAGCTACTTTTTTTCTTCATCTTGGACCTTAAATCTAAGGCCCTGCTATACCACATGCATCCTCTCTTTTTATACTAAAGGCCCATCTCAACCTAGGACTACTGTTTTATGTTTGTAATAGCGTCATAATAGAGTGGTTTCATTCTTTGCTGGCTTTGCACAAAACATTACTACTAACTTAAATCACATACAGATACACAAAAATTCAGTACATATTAAGAAAGGTTAAAGCTATATTTTGCAGCTGAAGGACACCTAATTTTCCTAATTTCAAACAGAAGTGAATTTTACGTAAGAGAGTCTGAAAAAAAGTCTACCAGTTCACTAGATGGAATACATCACAGAACTTGAAACAATGCCTAAGTTAAGAATTTTGTTAATTCTGTATATCTGGTGCTACCAACTAGAGGTGTTCAGCATTACACACAAACCCCCCAAAACCCCAATCACTGTGTTTCTCTCTGTTTCCAGTAGAGTAACACATGCTGCTTTTTCTAGCAGAACAAGGATTTGGTGATCATTCCTATTTTAATTTCCATCATTAATTTATGAAGCTACTTCTCAGTATTAAAGAAATTTGACAAAGGTATAGAATTCACAAAGACACTAAGTTTCTACGTGTTTCACAAAAAATAAACTAACAAGCAAAGACAATCATGAAGCAGAAGTTCTCCGCAAAGAAAAAGCCTACATTGTGAGCCAAATGACATTACTGTCACAAGATAGAAAGTAAAAGGCTTTCTTTAAGGGCTGGCTGTTTAATGATAAAAAAATAAACCCCATTCTGACACATTTTAGATTAACCTTTCAGATGGGAGTATGTTTAATGCTCAGTCAATAGCTGGTTTAAAAACAGAAACTAGTACTGATGGTTAATATTTCATATTATGGCAAAACATGCATCACCCTCCTTTTACAATCAAAAGCATGGTCATTAATTCCTTCTGTGCTGCTGTACATACTCAAACTGGTATTGCCTCACAGTGAGCTAGACTATAGAGAGACTGCATCTTCCATTTCTGATCTCATCTCCTGTTATTCCTTCCTCCCTTCTACAGGATCCCACTCTCATGTTATTTGGATTTGTATTTGGAATCAGCTTCATGCTCCTATCAAGTCAAGAATCTCTTCCAAGAAAAGACAAGAAGGAAAAACCCACACTCCTTTAGTGTACGTTAACAAAGCATTTTTCACCTATCTAGCAGGCTATGAGCAATCCAGAACGAACTTCTCTTTTTCCTTTTGATTCCAAGAGAACCTCCCTTGTAGATAGCCAGAACCACACTCTTCACTGTTTTGTTTGAGGTCTCTGACCATAAGATAACAACTCATTAAAAGTGAGTGTTCCGCAATTAAAACTTAACATCTTAACCAGCTTAATAAGCCGATGACTACTGAGAGAAGAATAAAAGTGGAAGGGAAAATTTATTCCAAAGAGGGTATGGCTTTTTCCAACCTGTTTGGGTAAAGAAAGGAAAAACCTAAGGAAATATTACATAGAATTATCCTGACAGTTTTCCTTTTAGAAGGAATCTGAAACAGTCTGACTCTGGAGCTGTCTAATTTCTTTGAATTCATGAGGTGTCACAGACAAGCACAGTCCCAAGCTTAAATTTCAGCTCAACTAAATTTAGGTACACAAGAGAGTCATCCAATTTAAAGATCCATGTGCCCTAACCCATCCCTGTTTTCAGCTGAGAGCGAGCAGCACTTTTAGGCACTTAGTGGCACTCAATGGCCAATGCCACAGATCCGTGCATCAGCTTGTTCAATGAACCTACGCTTTAAACACCGATACAGTCTTTACCAGGACCTGAACTTTTTTTCCTTTGATGTGAACTCCATGGTTTTGGCTTTAACTTCTTCGCTTTTAAAGCCCAATGCAGTTTCAAGCAAGGGAATGATTAGATTATAAATTCACTAGATTGGGTAAGGATTTTCACTGTTAAGCCACAGAATCTCCAGCCAGTGGACTCTAGAGGTGATTTCTTTCCCCACATTCTAGACACAGAACAAGTTTCCTGATTCAGAAATGAAGGAAAAGAGTCTGCATTGGTCCTTGGAAATCCAAAGGAGCAAAACCAAAGGGTCTTACAAACCGGGCTGAAAGAAAACACCACACTTGCTCCTCTATGAATTTGGCTCTTAACACCTCATGTTGCTTTTCCCACTATTCAGTACCACTGAAGGAAAAACTTGTAAGAAAAATTCTTAAGAAACATTTTGCTGCTGTTTCCCCTAGTAAAACTAACACAGCTAGATTTTCACAGGTGCCATTTGCAGCCCTTTACACATAATTAGAGGTTAGAATTCTTAAATCCTGCTATGTAAAGCCATAACATCAAAAGAAAAGTCTTTAACGAGACAGAAAGGCAGAGCTGAATCTTAGATTTCAACAGAAGTTAAAAACAGAAAATATTTTATTAGTACCCTAAGCACATTTGATGAGAAAATAGTTTATGCGCTGAAGTCTACATACTTCTTTCTAATGACTTTTCAGGCAATCACCTTCACATTTGATTATTTTTTAAAGATATATGAAGGAGTTAGTAACTTTTACTACATAAACCTACATGTAATACTTTTCACTTGTATCTGAATGTCTTGTTACAAATCCATTTTTGATCACAATCCTAACAGTTTCTGGATACTAAAGTTTCATAAATAAATAAATATAGTTCTCCCTGAAGTCATTCCACCTACTAACTAAAAGCCATCAAGCTCAAAAAAAATATCACAAAAAAAAAAAGAATTTCTAAACCCGATTCTTTTTACCTTGCTCATCAAGAAGCTTTTTTGTAAGATCTTCTGCCTCATCTCCACAGTCTAACTCCAGAGGATCATCATTAATATCCAGGTTCTCCAGCTCCAACTCCAAATCCTCACTCCCAGGTGCTTCCTTATTATCTTTGGCATCTTTTGAATCTATTTAAAAGTTAAGTAGAAATATTAAATTATTAAATACACACAGTCATGGTTAGAATACAGGAAGACTTGCGTTGCTAAACCTATGTCTCTTTAGTGCCTTAGTCTTGTTAAAAGGAAATGGGGAAAAGAATATCTATTTCTTGAGACCATACTGTCTTATCTGTTAGGTCTCAGTGGTTTGACATCCTTCCTATGGCTTTATCCATATACCTGAAAGCCGCAAACATTTACCTACATTGGGGTCTGTTAAGGATTTCCAACAGTCTTTAGTGCTTTGGTTTGAACTATAACTTGCACATCTTCATTGGATGACATGCATACATTCAAACGGAACAAGATACTCAGAATGTAGCAATCTAAGCTCAGAAGCGCTTAAAATGGATTGCCAGGGCATCACATGGGAAGTGCAAGGAAAAAACTCCTTGCATACTGGGAAGGTCAGATAGAAAACCAGTATCCTCCAAAACTCTAGTAAATGAATATTATAAACATTATTCAAAAGGACCCAGATTCAAAGGTACAAATTCTAATTTAATGTTTGCACTACATATTCTTCATAGCTCAACTGATAAAAAAATGGACGAAGGTAAAGAAAGTGTTTTATACAGACTAAGAAAAAAAAGCAAAAAGCAGAACAGAAAGAAGATACTGAAGAAATAAAGTGCGACATAGAAGGTCAAATAAAAATCATACTTTCCTTGAAAACAAATAATCTATGAACCTTTAGATGGAGATTCAGAAAGTAGCTGCTAATATTTTTCTTTGACAACCACACTGGTCCAGCATAGAGCATCTTTCCAAGAGATTACAACATTTTGCTATTCTTTTAGGCCTCCAAGCCTCACTTGCAGACTGTGCTCCATAAAAAAAAAGTAATTTTCAATGCAAATAACCTTATTAAAATACTTACATTTTTCAAGCAAAAGTGTGACACAACTTCTAAACAGCCCACACATCACATGGAAATAGACAACTCACAAAGCAGGCAACGTGTTTAGAATCCCAGACAAAATTAGTCTGGAATGGACCTTGGCGAGGTCTCTAGTTCAAGCTCTGCTCGAAGTGGATGAGACCTGTATTCAGACCATATTTCTCAGGGATTTTTTCCAGTTGTCTTGAAAAATCTCTTAAGACAGAGATTCCAGGCTCCCTGGGCAAACTGTTCAAACACCTAATTATCCTCACACAGAAATTTCAGAATTTAGAAATCAGAAAGACAGCCATGAGCTATAACGCTGAAATTCCATTAATACTCAACACTGACATACTGTGCGTGTATTAGAAAATCATGTAGCCTGTGTTTTTGTTGGCATTTCCTCAATGCCAAAACACTGCTCTTATCCAAACATGCATACTCTGTTACACTTTGAGCCAGTGATGGTGAATGTCATTATAACTAAAGTCTACCAATGCTGGGTTGTGAACCCAGGGCTGAGTCAGAAGTGAGGAACCATCCAGGCCTTTTAATCTACTGGAATTTTATACTGAGACAGTTAGATACCATTAACAATTTAGTGGAAAAAACCAAAACAAACACCTTTCAAAGAAGGTAAACTTTTAGGTTTCTCACAGAAACGTTAATATTTACTCACATTGGTTCATCTCCAATTGTTTTAAGTTTAAAGTTCCATCAGTATTAAAATGCATTTACTTTTTTTTCTTCCTTAAAACACCACACCCAGATACATTCCCTCTCCCACATAGTTTCTTCCCTAAAAATTCATCCAAATCAGTGTACTGTCCTGATCAACACAAATTACTTTGTTGAAAACTCATTACTTCCATAAAATCTGCACACCTGTTGGATAAGATATGTTAAAGAAATACTCATCTAAACATTCTACCTCTTGATTCATCTTTGCCGGAATCCTTGTTCTGGGAACATTTTTCATTATCTTTAAACAAAATTGCTGGCACAAAAGCCTTTAAGTCGATGAGATTCTCATAGAAGTTTCTAGCATCTTCGTCTTCCCAGATACCCCCCTCCAGGTCATATTCGCCAGGTTTTCCGGGTGTGAAAATATCAATACCGGGTCCATGTTCTGCAAAAATAGTGAAACCATAAGTTACTTACACAAGTTTCTCACCTTATAAAGGAAGGCACCTATAAAGGTTAAAAAAAAAAACTTTTAGAAACATCTTAACCTATTTATTACTACCACTGTTTTCACTTAAATATTGCAATGTAAAATTTAAAGTGCTTTTAACAACCCAATCTTAATATTAGATATAGCAATAAGCTACCTTAAAATCGTAAATTTAGTATTGATAGAAAACAGACAGTGTCGGAGTGAAAGTCAAATCATGTAAAAATCAAGCAACACATTATGTGGTATTAGAAAGGAAAGCTATAACAGACTTTAACTACATTAGCATAAAAAGTAATGCTTTGAGCATAATGAACTATATCCCACTGTATTTTTAAGAACAGAAGTTTAAAAAGAACAATTTTAAGTTTAGAGGTACTCAAGAAATACAGCTTTTTTAAATTCAAGATCACTTCAGAAAAAAAAATGATAGAATGCAATCACAGAATGGTTTAGGTTGGAAGAGACCTTAAAGATCATCTAGTTCCAATCCCCCTGCCATCCACTCATGATTTCAACAACATCTCTAAATCTAAAATTTAAGATTCATTAAGACATTGAATAGCTTTGCCAGTTAAATCCTGTACTTCTCCTGAGGAGTTCAAGAGAGCCACCTAGTCACTTACCTGGCTTAACAGTATGTTCCTGCTCATAACATCATGACCCAAAATGGAATTCAAATTCATTTTTTAACAATACCAGATTTTAAAACTCTAACATATACAGTTCTTTAAATATTAAAAAATGTATTATATGAAATGGGAAGAATTAGGTCAATTTTTTTTTTTAGTTTCCATTTATTCCTATGTTACCTGAAACAAATCTAAAGAGATTTCTTAAGTTACCATAACTACACAGTATATACAATAGTTAGAGGTACACGTCAGGATTAATTACTTTAATAAAAACCTATGTATTATTCATTCATTGATATCCTTAAAAGGGAAAGCCTAAATAAGAAGAAACCAATAGAAAGAACACATAGGTAAGAGGGTTTGATTAGCTTTCCCAGCACCCTACTTGCTTTAGAAGATGGCTTACCCTCAGGTGTTGGTTTCTCTTGGGGAAGGTCTGGCATATTTTCATCCAAAAGATCAGCTAGAGATTGAGAATTTGCCAACAGCTTCTGATACGACATTGCAAATTCCTCATATTGCTTGTGTCGATCTTCACTCAGCTCTCCCTTGGAGTGAAGAATGCGCCTACAAGCATCAAAGTTACAGTAAGATGACTTTTTTTCTTAAAATAATCTGAGGTATGATGAACCACTACCAATTTCTCTGAGCAAAGCTAACCTTCCCTCTTCAAGGGAACTGTGAGAATACCAGTTTAGACCACAATAGCAAAAGTTTGAGCAACACTATTTTTTTTTTCCTCCAACCAACCATACTGAATTACCAACTTCAATGTCATTGAGGGTCGTACAAAAGCTCTAACTTCAATATCCAAAGAGAAAGGCTAACTTTTTTCTTCTGCCATGATTATCTATAACAGTCCTGCACTACGAAAATACTTTTAAAGTTAAAACATTCAACTTACACGAAAGCTGGATAAAAGTTGCTTTCCATCTGTAACAATACATTTGCATGTTGTTCAAATGGGCAACCATTGCCAGGAGGCTCAAGAAAAGTTGCACATTAAGACCAGCCCATTAATTTTCCAAACCAAATTATTTCAAGGCAATCAGTCCAAATTAAGAGCTGTTGCATTTTTCACTTGCTCTTTGTTTTCTTCTATGAAACTATCCATACTTATTTTAAATTCTCATTTTTAAAATTGAAACCCACTGCCAAAAGCAACTTGCATTTGAAGGAGCATAATCACTGCTTACAAATGCACAGTAAAGCAGCTTCAGGATTACATGCACAACAGTACAACTCAATTTTCTTACCAAACTTCTTTAGACAAAGTTTAGATTTAGACAAAAATGTATCAAGAACTTTCAGTAGTTTGAACCAAATATACAGAACAAGGCAATCTCTGCTAGTACAAAGCTTGCCACGGGAGACTGATGAAAGACTGTCATCCTTGATTCTGGGTTAACCAAGAATAAGCTGGTTGCTCATTAGCAATGGTCTAGTTTGTCCTCAGCCAGGGCTCCTAAAAAGTGCATTTTCCCATCCATGACATGATCCACTCTGCATGAATAGCTCTTACATGGATGAGGCACAATCAGTTCTTTGCCAGTAAAGGACAGTTCGGGCCAGCTTAGCTGTTTAGGGACCTACTACACCAAATGCACAAATGGGCTCAGATCAAACATGGACTTTCACAGGGAAGCTGACAGAATGAGCTTGCCTAGCATGTCTCCAATTTGTTTTACAGTAGCTTGAATAACGCTAGTAACATTGGACTAACTAGCTGTAACCACTGACAACTCATCCTGCACTGTGATGAAAGCATCAGAAGATAAAATTTGAAATAAGGTGCAGATATCTTAATTCCCAAAGTAGGTTGCATCATTACATTATCATTGGGCATTCATTAAGCAGTAAGTATACAATCCCATTCTTGCCAAAAGACCCAAACATTTTATGGCATAAAAATTCTAAAGCAGTTTAGGCAGTGTAAGTTGAGGGATAACAATCTTGGCTTTTTTCAGTTCCAGATTAATTGTAAAACAAAAGTCGTCTTTGTACACAACATCCACAGGGTGAGCAACAAAATCCCTGTCTGCTCATAACCAAAACTTGACATAGATGTCTTACGAGAGGACAAGAAGCAGTAACGTCAGCAAAAATTCTATTTCTTGACCCTCTTACAAAAACACACCTATATAACACGTATTACGTGCTTCTACAAAGCAGAGTAGGAAAAACTAACAAATTAAATAACCACTGACAATTTCTAAAGTTGGATTCAAAAAACATGTTAAGTGCTAATTCATAGCCTTTCCACGGAGACAGCTATCCATTAGGTACATATTTTAAGTTTAAAATAGACCAGCAGCTTCATAAACACGAGCACTGAAGCTCTGTGCTATTATTAAAAAACCAAAAAAGCCAAGTGCTGTAACAGTACAAGAGTTTCAGTTCTCAGTTTCAGTTCCCAAAAGACAAGCGTTAAGAAATTCAAGCAAGCTAACGCATACTAAGCAAACTTTTAAAAGCACAACTCATTTTTGAATACAATTAAAAGTACAGCATACAGTACTAATCTTACTTATGTCTCTTCAGAATTTCACGAATCAGCAGATCTTACACACATCCTTAATTTCGACAAAAGAAGTTTCTTCCCACATCTAACATTCATTTTTGAAAACTCGCACTATAGTTTGAGAATCAAGTTGTTTCCTTCCAGTGACACAGCCTGCACAGGTTTTGCTGTGCCCTTAGCTGTGTAACCAAACGACCATCAGGTTCTACTGTCAAAGTGTAACTCAAGGTAGTTTTCTTAATTGTCCGCTTGCAGAAACCCTTATGTCTAATAATGCTTTAATTTTACCTAAACAATTCAACAGGTAACACAATATTAAAGCACTGCTAAGGTTAGCATATTAATTTTCCGGTAACTCAACCAATCTGTGCAGCTTGAATTACTTCAGAGTCACTGTCCTGACACAGGTAAATCCAAGATGTATTTACTTGACAACATGTCATAACCTGGACATATGACACTGGTGATGCACAAGAGGGAACAGTTCGCTCCCTGTTCACTTCACAAGTTCTGGAGTAACAATGGAAATAAAAGCCCTTGCTATCAGCAAAGTGGATCAGGTTTCAAGTACACAGAGGACTATTTTTTTCCAATAGGATCATTCCTTTTTTTAAAAAAAAAAAGACAAACAACAAAAATAAACCAGCCACAAACCAATGAAAACCCAGTAACACATCACCACAGTCACTTTTCAGAAATCCACAGTTCAGGAAGATTTCTATAGTATTCACAGACTTCTTGTCAGGCAAGTTCTGTCTTTGACCTCATGCCTTGCACATCCACAGCGTGCAAATGCCAAGTATCTCTCTCGTTACAGACACATTGTAAGCAAATAAAATTAGACAGGAAAGTTTTTGGATGTCTTGTATCTTTAAGAAAACTTATTCCCCAACTTTTATTAAACAGCTACTATAAACATCTAAAAGTTCAGACACAGATAAATAATAAAATTATCTTCATCCAGTGATAACTATACTTTTTCACATTCCTTCCCCAAAACAAAGCTTTGCACTGAAGTTCAGGGCATTCAGATCAGGGGCATAAAGAGTCTAGTCTAATCTGCTCAAAGCAGGCTCAATGATGATACTAGACCATGCTGCCCAAGGCTCTATCCAGTCATTTTCATCTAGTTGTGCAAGTAAACACTGAAGCATATTTCCCTCTCCCAGATCACTTACGTTCTTTCTTCTTCATGGTTTCTTAATGTTCTTCGTATTTCTTGGAAATTTTTTTATTTCCTACCATACAGACTTTATAACACTCACTCTTTGAAATCCCAGACAGAACCACTTATAATTGTGAAAGTATAAAAGTTTATATTCATTAACTTTAAAAAAAATAACAACTAAGTCAATAACACACTTTAAAATAATAAGGTACTCAGCAGAAATAATAGTAGCTCAAAAGTCAGTTTATGGCCCTGTGAAATACACCAGTTATCTGATCCAGACTGGGTAGGACACAAGAGAATACCCATTAGCACAACGGATCCAAGTTTAAAGTCTGGGTTTGGGAACATCAAATTTCAACATATTGCAAGCATACATTTGGCTCTGGACTGATGTTCAGCATTTTACTTGAAACCTGTGCCTACACACAGCAACACATTCATTTCTGCCTGCCTAGAACCCTTCCAAACAGATTTAAGAATAACTTATGTTTTAAGACCAGCAGTTGGGTTTAGGCTGGCTCAAATAATAGACAATTCAGGATGTTTCAAAGAAAAGCAAACAATTATTAAATAACGTGATCATGGTAGAAATTAAATTATTTTTATCTTAAAGGTGTGTATATTCATACCCTCCAATATTTCACATAGACATTTAAGAGGATTCAAATCGTCTATACGCTCCAACATTTTAATATATAACATCTGCCCATGCTAAAGTCTAAGGGATACCTTGTTAATCTAACCTAATTTTTCCTCCATACTGGTACACTAAAAAAAGTTAACAAGCCAAAGCCATTGTGGCATATGCTCCGTTAGATACATGTGGGTGGAAAGGGAGAAATCAGATTGTGCCAACTGGAAAAGGACAGTACCAGCTGGAAAAGAAACATTACTCTCAAGCTGCCAAGGGAGCATCACCAAACTAATAGAGTTAAGCGAATTAAAGCTAAAGGTCAACCTCCCTTTTCTTTAAAGATAAAGAGTCTGTTTGGTTTTTGCTTTTTAAGCATTCAGAGCAAGTTTAGAACTTTTTTTAGATATATTGCAGAATACTTATCTTCTACACACCACTAACAGACTGTGTTCACAAATACTGCAACAAATCTAGGCATTTCATAAATAAACTATTTTTTTTCCCACATAAATAAAAAGCAACATTCAAGTGTCACCTGTTTTGTCTTTCAATATTTTGTAGCTCCCTGTGGTCCCTTTTCAGGTGTTTGGTCAAAGATGTAAAGTATTCTTTCAACAAATTCTGGAAGGGCTGTTGTTTCTCTGGGCTAATTATCTCACTAGGAGGAAAGCTCAAGTTAAACTTCTCTGCAACAGTTTTTACTTTCCGTGGCACCAAACCAGCAATGTCATCTCCACAGTGCCGACAGAAGCTGATAACCACAGAAACATGAGTGTGGGATTCTCGATCAGCGTTAATAATATTTTTAAGCTGCTCATAGATTAAAGACAGACCTTCCTTGTCAGTGAAAATCCCAACTATTGTCAATTCTGCAATGAAACGCAAATCAGTTCTTAACTTGGTAATGTTAGGAGTCTTCTCTTCCTTCCTTGCTTCAAAATGTTTTTTCCAAGCCTGAAGTAACGAAGGAGCAAAATCAGCATAGCGCTGGTGAAAGAGGGAACACAAGTGCACAGCGCAGTTCACATCTGATATTTTCAATTTGGCTTCCACAATAGAAGCTACTGCTTCTGCAATGTATTTGCTTAAATTCAGGCTATTAAAGTCATGGGACAAGGAGTCCCTTTGTTGCTCTGTAATGGTTTTTAGCTTCTTAACAAAAGCTGTGTTCTTCTTCAGACTGGAATCTAGTCTGCTGAAGAAGTTTTCCTCAGGGCGATTGTCTGGTGCATTCTGGTTTTTGCTGCGGAGCTCTTTTCTTGCCTGATGGCGCTCCCAAGCTTCCTGATGGAGCTGATGTGCTTCCTCTTTTTCTCTAAGAAAAATAAAAGTTAGTCATTTTCATTACAGAACCTTACTTTCAGGTTAACAGTTCAAAGAAAAAAAAAAATCATAGTCTGAAACCCTCCAGTAGTTCTAAAGACAGTTTCCCCTTAATACTCTATTTTTAAATATTTAACAAGGTAATCCTAGAAAGCTAAAGCACCTGCTTCATAAACTACTTTAATTTTTTGCTGCAAAAGGCAACCACTACTTGTTAAAAGACTAAGTCTTAAACATACGCAGAACATACTAATTCCAGCAAGCTTAGAAAATGTAGACATAAAACTCCATTTATTCCAGACAGGGATGAAGTGCTTACAGAAGAGGACAACCACCTTTCAACAGGTTACTGTATTACACAGTTAAGGGAAATCTTTTATTCCCAGATTACTGAAACCACACAGAAAATTTTAAATAGGTGAAATACATCTGTCCCAGCTAGAATTCAGCTATGACATTGCCTCAGTCTCACAAAGTGACATACTTCAAACACAAGAATGTCTAGAATCTTGGATTTATCAGTCTAAAGATGCTATCTTCCACACTGCAATACCTGTTGATAACATAATAAGAAACACTGTCTTGGTAACATCACATATTAAACTGTCAGGTTACATTCTGTGTTTGTCATCCAGGTATCAATTGTCTATGCTTGATTAAAAGAAATTACAGCCATCCCTCACAGTAGATTTGCTCCTGTTATGGTCTGTGGACCTGTTAAAGCCTGTATTCCCAGTTTTATGACACTAACACTTCTCCATCTTAAACAAAACTGTGCTTCTTCACTCTATCATATTTGTGCATTACATGGTCATCACATGGAGAACACTATCACAAACCTGTATTAGAGACTAAAGCAACAGAGGTTAGAGGTGAAAACTCAAAACTATATAGAAATCATAAAGCATGCTCCGCTAGCCATGTAAAATTTATAACACTACACACAACTTACTTATAAGTAGCTCAATCAGTTCATCTTTCATTATTCTGTCCACAGCCCTGACAGCAGGACTACAGCATTCCACACAATTAAACCATTAAAAGACAACTTACTTCAGTTGGGCAGCTGCTTCTTCTTGTTTCTTTTTCTCTTCCTCCTCTAGTTTCTTTTTCTCCTCTTCTTCAAGTTTCTTTTTTTCTTCCTCTTCTTTCTTCTTTTGCTCTTCTTCTGCCTTTACTTTATCCTCTTCTTTTTTCTTCCGCTCCTTGTCATCTTTTTTTCTTTTATCCTCTTCCAGTTTTTTCTTTTTATCTTCAGGAATCTTTAACGTCTCTCTCTTCATGCCAACTTTGACATCTTCTTTTGGCTTCTCCCTGGTGCTCACTGGTCGCCTTTCACTAAATTCTTTATCTTTATTATTTAACAGAGATTCTTTTTCTTCCATATTTGCTGGCTTTTTGCGCTCAGCTGGCATTGTGTTACCCAGGCAATTCTGCAGAATCACAGGAAAAGAAGTACTTTTAACTTGTTGCTGATATATAAAGTCATTTTCACAGCCCACCCGTACTTACTTAGTTCTTAACTAAGTAAGATAACTCACCAATGCCCGACTCAGAGTGAAATACAGGTTTAAGGTTAAGTTTTCTTGAACTAAGGAATGGACCTAACAACAGGTAAAAACTAATCATTTTGTTACAGTGTTATACTGCAAAGTTGTCTTCAGCATGAACTGTGAAGTAAAAACATTTGAAGTTTCTGCAACTTGAGGAATACAAGAGCTTGGAATATAAACAGTAGCCCATGCAAAAAAAAAAAAAGCAAGACTGACGGAAGCAGAGTACTCCCAACTTAAAAATGAATAAAAATATCCAATTCTTCAGCACCTGTGCCTTACTGACCTTTCTACACACCTAAAAATATTCCCCATTCCACTACCTCTACTTAGGATCATAGGATAATGCAGGTTAGACGGGACTTCAAGGGGTTCAGCCTCCTGCTCAAAGCAGGGTCAACTACGAGGTCAGACAAGATTGCTCTAGGCTCCAGTCTCGAAGATTTCCAAGGAAGAAGACTGCATCACCTCTCCAGCCAACCTGCTCCAATGCCTAACTGTCCTCATTGTTAAAAGGCATCATCTCATTCCCCTCTTTCCTTACCTCTCCCCAAGACTTCCCCAGTCACCTAAAGCACTCTTCCGTATAGCACAAGTACCAGCTGGAAAAGTGTGCTGTGCTGACTAAGATGTATTCACAAACCTCCCTGCCAGCAGAACAAGTAGAAACGATAGTGGAAAGACTACAACTATCAAGAGTTATCAAAGGCTCCAATTTGTATCTCCTTCTACTCAACCCATGTTTTTCTGGGGACTTGTAGGAGCTTTAGCATGTCTGGGGTTTCTAGCCCTCTAATCTTTAGTTTCATTTGGCTAAGGATACAAAAGATAACAAATACTGAACAAAAAAGGATAGAATCACAGAATAATTTAGATCAGAAGGAAAACTCTGGAAGCCACCTATTCCATTTCGACACTCATTTATGGAAGTGAGACCATAAAATCAGCATTGCTTAAACAAGTACTAGCAAATTTGGCTCCCTAATGCATGTCTACAACTAAAAGGTTTCACAGCTCAACATTTCAAACACGTTGGTCTACATCATCTTAAAACAGTATTATTAAATCAGTACTTAACCAAGGGGGAAAAAAAAAAATAAATCAACAAAACACAGACAATTAAGCAGCCCCCCAAGCCCCCTCATATTAAAGGTCTGAAATAATTTTTCCATTTCTGTAGGCCAATTTAGTGGGACCTGTTCCTCACAGATCCACGTGGCAGATGCAAATCCTCTACGTGTTCTGTTTCAAATTCAACAATAACAGTTTATTAATCTTTTCTCACTACAAATCCACATTGGAAATTCCATTAGTTTGAGACAGCTAAACTCTCTCCCCCACCGTTTTTAACAATTAGCAAGAGGGGTTTGAAAGGGAAGCTTTTAGCATTTAAACATCACTGTAATATCTTACTAGCAAGACTAGGTCCATTAGAACATTGCATGAGACACTCTGATAATTTTATTAAAATGTTTTTCACCAAGAAGTCTATTAAACAAGAAAACAGAGTAATACATTCATTTAAAAAAAAAGCGTTAAATGCTGAAAGATGATAAATTAGGAACCAAGTTTAAAAGGAAAACATTGTCACAAAACAGTTGTTTGATTAAAGAAATGCTGGAAAGTTATGTCACATTTACAATACTCCAGCTTTTATCTTTGTCCCCCACACCTGTTGCTAGCAGGGTATCCAATTACAATTGGGAAAGAAAAACCCAACAAAATAAAATATCCAGCTACACACGTAACTTCTAAAACATGGTCACTTACAAGATTATTACAGTACTCAAAATCTTACTAAATTTAGGAACCAAGAATTATATTTTAAAGATGTATCTGACATTTGCTTGTATAAAAGCAAAATAGAGAAGATGGGACAAAAAGAAAAGGGATGGAGCATAATTGGGTACATTGTGATTTCGACCACAAAGCAGTATTATCCGCTTTTTCCTCATAAACACTGGTGACCAAAATAACCCCAACAATAGATTTCTGTCCTGTATCACATAATACATATGTTACACTACTCCTCACGACCTGCTATGTATATAGCTCCTTATCTCTCAAACCCTTCCGATTGCACTGCCAGCTTATTTATGTCTACCAACCACCAACAGCAGGAGGCAGGCAGTGTGGTTGCTGCCTCCAAGCTGTATGCACACCAATGCACTGGTCAGCATGCCAGTGTCAGCTAACAGCACAGGCAAAATAGAACTGTCCACTGAGCATATGCTATAGCCCTTCCCTTAGCAGGAATGTTAATTTATACCTTGTTACTTTTCCTCAGCTGCCAGTTATTGCAAGATCTGTAGGGAGTTTATACCTTCAGAGCATCTACCTAAATTCACTGAAACCGGCTGAATGGTTCAAAGCTTGTAGGAAGCAGAGAAAAAAAAGCAGCAGGTTTGCTTAGTTCTCATTTCCACGGGAAATAAGGCTGAAGATACACAGTTTGGTCCAGATTAAGGGAATATTAAGGAAACATTAAGAGAAACTTAATCATTAAGAGAACTTCTATTTAATACCTAATGTTTATGTGAACATACCGATGAAAAGGCAAGATAAAGACATGAAGTTCATAAGCCAATAGATAGGAAGAACTGATACTCACAGTTGAAAACTAGAAAGGGCAGAGAAGACAGACACAAGACAAGCTTTCCATACGCTTTTGGACTCTTGGCAGTCCATTTTTGTAGTGACATTTAGATACTTTAACACTCTATCTTAGTTTTATCACTTACAGATGCAATTTTTCCAGAAGAAACGATTTCTCTTAATTTTTCACTACTTGACCTACCTTAACTCATTCTTACTTAAGAAATGTTTTATCGTAACTGAATTTCTACTTAGTCCTTTTCATACTAATCTCGGAATTTGAAAAGATGATGGGATTGGGTTCGTGACTCTCTAGACTTGGAAACTTAAGAAACAGGTCTTAAAATACACAGGTAACGTTTAAGAAAAAGCAAGTACCTATGTACTTGCTCTCAGGGAAACCAAAAATACATAGAAGGTATTCAGCATCACTAACCTAGTAACCATTCAAAATAAAAGGACAAACATCAACACCTTGGCCCAATATGCTTACATCCTCTCAAATCAATAAAAACAGCCTATTGTCACAGACTGCAGTACCATGAGACAGAATCTCAATCCTTGCGCACACACAAGTATGGGGCGAAGAAATACAGCTTTATTAAACTAAGAATATTGATATTTTTTACACTTTTTTTCAACTGACCACATAAACATTCCTTTATGCAGCTACTCTATTACAAAAGTGATAAGGGAGATAAAGAACGTTGGCAAGATGTCCCAACTTTTGACCGGCTGAAAAACCTCAAAGAGCAACAAACTTCTTCATTGCTAGAAAATTAAAAGCTTCAAGAACTGAAATGTAATAAAAGCTTCTCTTAAAGTAAGGGAAGGAACATAAGAAAAATACCATGGTCAGTCAGATGAAAATAAACTTAGCCACAAGTTTTGAAAGATGAGACACAGAGCAAGACTGGAAATTATAGTGCAGAGAAAGAAGCCCCCCCCCGCTACACAGGGGCAGGGAAGGCAGACCTGCCTAACCAGCCAGGCAGTTTTACTTTCGATTCCATACATCTCGAAGAAAAGTGTTTTGCTGTCACATCTACAGGAACAGGCTTTTCACTGGGAAAAAAGAAGAGGCCTAACAGACAAGTCACTAAATATACGCGGGGCAAGAGACTCCTTGGCTAACAACCCTCCTCGCTTCCTCCTAGACACCCCTACACACGTAAATCCAGGCAGGCGGGCTCTCCAACGACCCGGCCGCTTTCCCGGGCTCTGCCTTCCCCGCTGAGAAAAACAGCCGCCTGGCCCGCTCCCTACCACCGCCTCCCAGTGCCCCACAGGCACCCTCACCCCGCCAGCCCTTCCTTCTCCTCACCTAACACCCCACCACCACCTCACCCCTCCCTTCTCCTCACCCCCACCGCTTACTTCTCCTCACCCTCACGGCCCCCTCTACCCCAGGACGCCTCACCCCCGAGGAACCCCATCCCCGCGCCGCCTCACGGCCCCCGGCAGGCCCTCCCACCGGGCCCTCTTCCCCACACACCGCGGCGCCGCCCGNCCCTCCCGGGGCGCCCGCCGCGCTGCCTGACCGATGGCAACGCCCCGAGCCCGCCCGCACCGCCCGCACCGCGNCCCGAGGGGCGGCGGTCAGGCAGCGCGGAGGGCAGCCCCTGGTCGGGGTCCTGACGACGGGCGGCCCTGCTCGGGTTACCGGGAGGCTGCGGAGGCGGAAGTGGCGGAGGAAGGCCAGGGCGGGGGGGAGGCTTGGCGGTACCGCCCCTCACGGCGGCGGGGGAAGTGTGTGGGGGAAACAGGCCCTGAATGGCTCTTTCTTAGTGGCCTCTGCGGCACGATTCGGCTTGTCGCCCCGCGTGACGTCACTGTCGTGACGTGTCTCTGGCCGTGAGGTGTCAGGGCGCGTCACGCTGGTCGTCACGTCAAGGGTGGTGTTTCTGAGGGGGGGAACTCGGGTCCACCCGGCACGGCGCTGCCTGGTCTGGCAGGTTGTCACTGGGAATAACAGCGATACTAGGAATAACAGGGGCATAGTACCAAGTTATGACCTAATCTGATGATTTAATAGATATTGTCTTGCATTTTGTAGTCTAAATCTGGCGTCTCCACTTCGTCCTCCTGCCCTGCCCGGTGTTCTTGTCTGGACATCTGAAGGTATGTCACAGTGGTAAATTTAGTTGCACAAAACCTCACCGTTTACTTGAAATTCTCATGATCCACGTCTGGGCACGATGGCAGCTCTTGGGCAACCCCAAAATCGCAGAATCACAGAATGGTAGGGATTGGTAGGGACCTCTGGAGATCATCTAGCCCAACCCCCCTGCCAGAGCAGGGTCACCCAGAGCAGGTTGCACAGAAAGGTGTCCAGGTGGGTTTGGAATGTCTCCAGAGAAGGAGACTCCACCACCTCTCTGGGCAGGCTGTGCCAGGGCTCTGCCACCCTCAAAGGAAAGAAATTCCTCCTCATGTTGAGATNAGTAGAGGGGGAGGATGACCTCCCTCCACCTGCTGGCCACACTCTTCTTGATGCACCCCAGGATGCCATTGGCCTTGTTGGCCACGAGGGCACATTGCTGACTCATGTCATCCTGTTGTCCACCAGGACTCCCAGGTCTCTTTCCACCGAGCTGCTCTCCAGCAGGTCAGCCCCCAACCTGTCCTGGTGCGTGGGGTTATTCCTCCCCAGGTGCAGCACCCTACACTTCCCCTTATTGAATTTCATAAGGTTTCAAAATCTGCCCAAGCTGGAAAACACTGGTGCCACCCTGAATTTCAGAGTGAAACTGGTATTTATTCTACATGTAGGATCCATATTGTTAAGCAGCAAGGTTTCTGACTGAAGGTTTTTCTTAGGCATGGCAAGGTGTTTACACCCCTCTAGACTTAGAATGAGCACACACAGATATTTGGCCGTGACAGTACGCGCAGGCCTGGATGTGCATAATGAGATTATTCAGCTGTTAAAGCCACCTTTTATTCAGAGGCAAGAGTCAGCCCAAATTCAAGACACTGTTTACGGATGCAGAGTTTTAGGTGTACTCTGCCAACTGGTACAGGACTAGACAGGTTTTTTTTTTCCCAAGAAAAAGCTCTCCGCCGTGTTCTTTAACTTCATTGCTCATTTCGCAGGCACATCTAAAAACCTCTTTCTGGAAAAGTTTGAAAGGACAAAGTCATGCTTGTTATTTATACAGATCATTCAAGTGTCCCTGCTAAACAAAGATCTCATTTACTTGCCAAAGTATCTTGAGTTACCGGGTTGATTAAACTGATTCACTAGAGTGGAGAAGATTAATGTGCTAAACAGAGGGAAAAAAAGGGGTTAAATGGGGAGGGTAACTCCACATTGGTGTTGGCACTTTATTTTCGAAAGCCACCAATCCTGTAGCCTGTCAGTGGATGCCTCTGAATTATTCTTTTTTGGGTCTGGTTTGAAAAGGCAGACTCAGCGTTACGTTAGGCTTAAGTATCAGTTTCAGTGGCATTACGTCAAGAAACGTTGGCTTATTTTCTTTTGAAGCATGATATTGCTGCCTTTTCTAACATGAATAAAATGCGCTATCGCTACAATTTTGAAAGGCAACAAAAGCTCCTCTGTATTTATACCACATTCCCACACAGCTATGACTATGTTGGAGCTGTCTTTTGTAAAGACCGTGCAAGTAAATCTTGTTTTACCTTTGATAGCTCAGAAAGCTTTTCCTTATAAAGCACCTGCTTCATTTGTGTACATACTGATCAAGTTTTCCTACTAATTTACCAAAATGAAAACCAGGTAGATCTAATTTCCTGAGCCTCAGATATAAAGCATGTCTTCCATGTTTTTTTTTAATTCCTGAAGCTCTTCTTCCCAACTTTTTCAATGTTTCCTCAATTACTGGCACCAAACATGCACACAGTATTCAGAAAGGAATCACAGTTGTGCCAAATACTGGCCTAATGTGGAATCTGTAGGTGTACTCAGTATTTACTTGTAGCCAAATCCAGAAAATCATCTTTTTTGCAAGTGAGCCGATATTCACATAACTTCTTCAGACCCATCTGTTTTATTCCCACGATTTTTGGAGATTACTTATAGTCACCGTTTCCTAGAAAAGAGCGACATTTTAGTGCACATACTCTTTCAAGGTGTACACGCTTGTGTCTCATGCTGTTAAAATAAATCACATTTGCTTATGTCCAGTCCATCTTGACACCAAGATAACCTTTCTTCACTGCGTACCTCCATCTGACAAACTTTGTCAGGACTTTGTGAGCGGTTTTCTCAGGTTGATATAACTACTAAAGTGGCAAGGACTATAATCCCTTTCGAAATCCTCCCAGCTTATGATGATTTTCTATTTAAAATGTTGCAAGTTCATATCTGTCAGGTAGTCAGACACATACTATTTAGTATATACAACCTTGATTTTGAAGCATTTCTAGTTTTCTTCGCCAGAACATCAGGTAGTACTGAATCAGCCTCACGCAGGAGTCTTCTCTAGGACAGGCTCTCTGCATCAGAAGACTGAGGCCAGGAGTGTCCCCTTGCAGAGCCAGAGCATGTGCCCTTAGCAGCAGTGTTTCTGCTGGCACAGGTAACACTATCTCACATTTAGACATGAACCAAAGTCAACAAAACCTTTTATTGAACTAGATATAGTTACAGCAAGGCTTTCACCACGTGTAATCATGTCCTGTGCAAGATGATTATGCTGGCAAAAGTCTGCAAAGTATTTTAGATCTTTATTAACTGAATTTTGAATCACAGAAAAAAAACAAGTTGACTTTATGAGATATATATTCCATAAATCCATGCTTAGAATTTATTAAACCGGTAAGTGAGCCCATATATACAAATATTCCATTACTTCTCTAAGATCCACAGTGTGTGACTGAACCATTTCATTTTGTCCTTTTTAACTTCGGATTATTTTTACTGTTCAAACCTATTCCTCCTATCAGTGTTAACTGGGAAATATCCAACAGGGTCTCTACCTGCTCTAAAGCAAAACCGCGTCGATATCTGCTATTTGACTGATATTTGCCTAAGAACTGCGGAAAAGTATTTCATCATCACGTGATCTGCCTGCAACATTTGTCTTTTTCCCCAAGCACAGAATAGAAATATTTAACTATATTCACCTTTTCTGCCTCTTTACTGGCAAGTCCACAAAATTGTATAATGTTGCAACAATATTTTCAAGGTCCCTTTGTTCTAATATACATTGAAAAAATCACTATTCAAAGGCACATTTCTACTATGCTTTACTCTGTTGGCCACATGTCATTTGTCCTTCTATAGCTGTATCCGTTTGCCTTCTGTGCAGCTTTAAAGCTCGTTCACTTTTATTTTTCTCCCACATTGGCTGTTTTAAATCTGCATAAAACCAACCCTACAAGCCTCAAGGAACTCAAGTGGCCCCTCTCCAAGAACTATGTATATCATAAAATCCCTGGCCAACTGTGGTGTCATAACTGATTCAGTTGCAAAATCCAGTTCCACCTGTTCCAAAAGCACATAACCACGGTTTGATTTGAAGAAAAAAATACTCTTTGATTTCCCCGTTGCGAAGGCTGTCTACAAAGTAGATTTGTGGGCACAACCAAGGGTAACTTGCTGGTACCCCTCCTACCTCCCAGGCCCGCAGTCACACAAAGTTTACAGAATCACATAATGGTCGAGGTTGGAAGGAACCTCTGGAGATCATCTGGTCCACCCCTCCCTGCTCAACCAAGGCTACCTAGCGTCAGTTGTCCAGATGGCTTTTGAATACCTCCCAAGGATGGAGACTCCACAACATACCTGGATATCCTCTTTGATCATCTGGTTATCCTCACAGTAAAAAGATGTTTCCTGATGTTGAGACAGAGCCTCCAGTGTTTCAGTTTGTGCCCATTGCCTTTGGTCCTGTCACTGGCCACCACTGAAAAGAGCTTGGCTCTGTCCTCTTTTCACCCTCCTTTCAGTTATTTACACACATTGGTAAGAACCCCCTGAGCCCTGAGCCTTCTCTTCTCCAGGCTGAACAGTCCCAGCTCTACCAGCCTTCCCTCATATGCGAAGTGCTCCAGTCCCTTCATTATCTTTGTCTTCCTTCATTGGGTTCTTTCCAATATGTCCATGTCTGTCTTGTACTGAGGAGCCCAGAACTGGACAGGTGTGGCCTCACCAGTGCTGAGTAGAGGGGCCCTGCTGGCAATACTTTATCTAATGCAGCCCAGGATACCATTCGCCTTCTTTGCAGCAACGACACTTTGCTGGCTCATGTTCAACTTGGTGTACATCAGGACCCCCAGGTCCTTTTCTGCTAAGCTCCTTTCCAGCTAGGCGGCCCCCAGCATGTACTGGTGCACGGGGTTGTTCCTCCTCGGGTGCAGGATTTTCCACTTCTCCTTGTTGAACTCCATGAGGTTCCCATCAGCCCACTTCTCCGGCCTGTTGAGGTCCCTCTGGATGGCAGCATGACCCTCTGATGTATCAGGCACTCCTCCCAGTCTTACTTTCTAAGGGTACCTTCTGCTCCACCATCCCCATCATCAATGAAGACGTTAAACAGGACTGGACCCACTACAGACCCTTGGGGTACGCCGCTAGTTACTGCCCTCCAACTAGACTTTGTGCCACCGATCACCACGCCCTGGGCCTGGCCATTCAACCAGTTTTCAGCCCACCTCACTGTCTGCTCCTCCAGCCCATACATCAACAGCTTCTTTATGAGCATCTTACGGGAGACAGTGTCAAGGCCTTAGAAGTCCAGGTAGACAATGTGCACCGCTCCCCCCTCATCTGCCAGGCCAGTCACTTTGTTCTAGAAGTCTATCAAGTTGGTCAAGCCATTTTTACTACTCCTGATGACTTTCCTGTCCTTCATGTGTTTGGAATAATGGTTCGCAGACAGCTGGAAACTTCACATGAATCTTGCAGATTTTGTTAAAACTTTGTTTCTCTATAACTCATGCCTTCTTTTGGTCGGTTTTCTGGAGGTGATGATGTTGCTATGCCTTTTGCCAGTCTCACCACAATCCAGCATGCTGTATACACAAGATTAAGCTTTGGTACGTTTCAGAAGAGACTGTTTAATAGGGAATTTTGGCAGCCTTTTAATAGGAAATACCAGGATACCGGAATACGCTGCTGAAGTCGCTGAAGGGATGGGGGAGCTACTCTGGACATTCAGATTTAAAGGCCGACCATACTGACGGACACCTCCGCAGGCACCAGCTCTGCCAAGGCCGCCTCAGCCCCCGGCAGCGGGGCGGGAAGCGGCGGCCCCCCCGCGNCGTGCGCTGCGCTCTATGGCGTGGCGGCCTGAGGCGCTGGTACCGCACCGAGCGGGGCGTCTACGGCTACAAACCGCGGAAGGTGGCGAGCGGGCGAGCGG